>JARBWK010000003.1:36041162-36496878 GCA_030556195.1 Anolis apletophallus | reverse complement strand
TTGGTTTCATCATATTGTTTGTCCTTCTTTGGACATGTTTCATCTATTAGTCTGGATCAAATGCAAAGTAGATGATCCTCTTATGGTTTCCTCTACTTTTGTACAATGAAATCACCTGCAAGACTAGTGAAGAATTTGTTTCACCTAACACTCTTAGCAAAGTGTGACTTCCAACAAATATGAGAGTGGTTGAAGTATCTATAATTAATACTTCTACTCTTTCTTTTACATATTTGGCCATTTGTTTAGGAAGGTATCACTCAAAGTCCAAGAGAAGGAGCTCTAGTAGATACCCAGAGTAAGATCACTAGTTTTTACCCTAAGGCTCTCAACTTATTTTCTATGCTCTAAGTTTGAATCTCCCCATAGATTGTTGTACGCTTTTCGAGCTGTATGGCCATGTTCTAGAAGCATTCTCTCCTGATGTTTCATCTATGGCAGGCATCCTCAGAGGTTATGACCTCACAATCTTTGAGGATGCTTTCCATAGATGCAGATGAAAGGTCAGGAGAGAATGCTTCTAGAATATGGCCATACAGCCCAAAAACCCTACAACAACCAGTGATTCCGGCTATGAAAGCCTTCGACAATACATCCCCATAGATATATACAGCTTTTACATATACTGCTACTTTTCCCCCTTGCCTGTTTGGTCTCTTTGGAAAGTAATAGTATTTATTTGTTTATTTATTTAAAAGGGAACTCAGGGTAGTTTACAACAGAGAAAAGCAATATAAAATAGCAATAAACACGCAAAAATGTAGAAATTAAAATCAAATGGCAAATAAAATAAAACAGATAAGAAAAAAAGTAAATCACAAGACATTTTAAAAATAATTCTAAAAAACATTATCTATAAATAAAATAGGTAATAATTATGTCATATAATACAATTAAAACACCCCAGGCCCTGCTTTAGTTGGTGAAAGCGATAAAATCCAGTTAATTTTTCCCCATTTGTATACTTCCATTACTACATTTCAGTCATGAGACTCATCCCATCAGGTTTCAGTAACGTCTATTAAATAGTATTTGTCTTCCTGTGTCAGACTTGCAAGACTCTTAGAATGTACACTCTTTCCAACTGCTGTGAAGTGTGGCCATTCTCTCGCTAGAAGTCCTTCTTTAAAGTGTAGAATATGGTTCAAGACACTATTTTTTTTCTTGATGACACCATGTGTGGAGCCTGTTTTTCACTTTTAGTATTCTCCCTCTTTCTGGGTCATATCCTTGAGCAGGAAGAAGCAACGAAATAATAACCTCAACCTCAAGGTCATTTAGCTTCCTCCTTAGAGCTTCATAGTCTCTTGAATTTGATTAAAAGTTGTATCTTGAAGTATCATTTGTTCTAGTGTGGATCAAAAGGAGGAGTAATTGTCAGTGAACTTGATAAATCTTGTTAGTCTCTCTTGTTACATCATGGATCTTTACCCAGGAGCCAGCTTACCTCCTGAGACACTGCTTGTGTTCCTTGCAATTGGGAATCACCTACTATTACCACAATCCATAGTGTCATGTACTCTGCATCTAATATGTTCAAGGCACCAGAACACCTCCATGTAATGACTTCACAGACAAGGGTTGATGAATGGATACTAAGTGAAATAATCAACGACCCTGTATGGGAAAGAGCCTGATAAGACGAACCAGCTCAAACTGAAACACCTGGAGGCTGTATGGAGGAATTTTTGAGGGAGGGGTCTTTTTTTGGAGGTATTGAACTGAAAAGTTGACTGCATTTTCTTAATTTGTTAACTTTGCTGTATAGTAGTAACGTAGCATTGTGAGTGATTTAAATTGCTAACAAGGTTCTGCGATCATCACACATAGAACTCTCCAAGGTAGTTTAAGCAACTTCAGAGATGTAAGGTTCTTGTCCCGGTTTCTGGGCCTTATAATCAGGGATGAAGGGTTACAACTGAGTTGGAAACAACTCAAGCTTCAGGCATGGTTCTAGATAGTTTTGTTTCTGTTTGTTTCATTCCTCCAAGCTGCAACTGGTGCAAAGATCGGCAGCCAGGTTACTAACTGGAGCAAGTAACCTTAAACAGCTCCACTGGCTGCCAATAAGCTTCCGGTCCCAATTCAAGGTGCAGGTTATCACCTATAAAGCCCTAAACGGTTTGGGACCTGCCTATATGCATGATTGCATCTTCCCCTACGAACCCACATGATCTCTAAGATCTTCTGGGGAGGCTTTTCTCTCGCTCCCACCCTCGTCTCAGGCGCGGTTGGTGGGGACGAGAGAGAGAGAGCCTGCTCAGTGGTGGCCCCTCGGCTCTGGAACTTCCTCCCCAGGGAGATCAGGCTGGCACCCTCCCTATCCACGTTTCGTAAGGAACTAAAGACGTGAATGTTCCGTCGTGCATTTGATTAAACAATTCCCTTAACTGTTGGCTCTAATCCATAGCCTAAATAGACTATGTTCCTGCATTTTGCTGCTGCACTTTTTAGACATAATGTCCCTGTTATAATCTCCTCTATCCTTATATTGCAACATGATCTATGCACCTTACTGATTAGCCTTTTTTCTAACCTGTTTGCACTCCAGCCCGCCTCCCACAATGAGACTTGAAGTATGTTCTTGGTTGTTGCTTATAATGGTTGTTTTTTAATTGGTATAATGTTGTTTTTATGTTGTTTTATATTATTGCTATATTTTATATGCTATGTTTTTAAGTCTGTGTTACTGGGCTTGGCCCCATGTAAGCTGCCCCGAGTCCTTTTGGGGAGATGGAGGCAAGGTATAAAAATAAAGTTGTTAACTATTATTATTATTATTATTACTATTATTATTATTATATTTCCATCCAGTGTTTCTGAGTTGTCATCTTCCCTAGAGGCATTCCCTATTACTTGTCCTTCCAGAGTAGTCTGTATCACTCTTTCCAAAAAAAGTTTCATATTTCTCAATAATGATCCTTTCTGATAATGAAAGTTAACAGACACAAATGAAAAATTCTATATTTAGGCCACAAAAACTAAATGTAAATTTATAGGATGTGGGATACCTGTCTTGGCAGCACTGCATATGAAAAGCACCTTGGGATTATTGCTGATCCTCAGTTGAGTAATGTAATGCTGCAGCAAAGATGACAAATAATATTTTAGTCTGCAGTAATAGAACTAAAGCTTCCAAGACAAGCGAAGTAATCGTCTCACTATGTTATACACTAGCTAAGACTCATCTAGAGGACTGTTTCCATTCTGGGCATGTCATTTTAGGAGGAGTACAGGTGAGGAGTACAAACGCCTGAGGCAAAGCACCAAAATCAGTGTGTACAGAGCTATCGTACTGTCTATTCTCCTATATGGGTCTGAAACATGGGTCACCTATCGCCAACACATACGACTCCTCGAACGCTTTCATCAGCACTGTCTTCGCACAATCCTAAATATACACTGGACTGACTATGTGACGAATGTTGCTGTCCTTGAGCAAGCAGGGATCACCATCATTGAGGCCATGCTATTGATGACACAGCTGCGCTGGGCAGGGCACATCTCTAGGATGGAGGACCACCGCCTCCCTAAGATACTACTCTACGGTGAACTCGCCACGGGTCAGCGCAAGAGAGGTGCCCCAAAGAAGAGATATAAGGACTCCCTGAAACAACATCTCAGGCTCGGACAGCTTGATAACCAACAATGGTCCGCTCTGGCCTCATATCGGGAGGCATGGAGACGCACTATCCACAATGCTGTGGCCTCTTTTGAGAAGTCACGCCGAATGGGTCTCGAAGAGACACGACAACGCAGAAAGAACTGCAACTTGGAAACAACATCACCCAAGGAGACTTTCTGCTGTGCTTTCTGCAACCGGACTTGCCTATTTCGGATTGGCCTTCTTAGTCACAAGTAAGAAGGGCAATAAGGATGAAAACAGGTAAGGAAAACAAAACATATGAGGAAAGGTTTGGAGTTGAGCATGAATAGATGTCTGAGGTGTGACATGATTGCATTCTTTAAATCTCAAGGGCTGTCACATAGAGGAGGGTATTATTATTATTATTATTATTATTACTTTTTCCGGCATTTTACCCCGCTCTTCTCAACCCCCGAGGGGGAACTCAGAGCGGCTTCAAAAAAGGCACAATTCGATGCCAACACAGTAAAACACAGTATAAAACCCCCAGGTTTGTGATCTGCTGCCATAGAATGTAGGACCACATTGGACTTCCGGTTTGGGGAGGAGAGCTGGTGGACGTCGTAAGGACGAGCTCCGTGGAGCAACTGGCGGTGAGCGAGTTTGGGGGGGAAAAACGGCAAACCCGGCCCCCACTTGAAGCAAGGAGTGGTGCCCAAGTACCGTGAGCGAGCCATAGTGCCTTGGCTGAAAGGGGGAGCCCCCAGCCCGACCCGGAGGGGGGAACCCGCTGACGCCTCGCTGCGCGGTGCCTTGAAACCGCCACAGCCAGAGGAGCTACAGCCGCAAGGGCGAAGCTCCACAACACCACACCTCCCCCAGCTTCCTCAAGACAACGGAGGGAAAAAGGAAAGAAAGATAACCCCCAAAGAAAATTGGGGAGTCTCACCAAGAGGCAAATACTAACACCCTCAGAGCCCCAGAACCATAGGGGACCAAGTTACGGCGGTATAAAGAGCGGAACCTGGAAAGGGGCTGTACCGCTTTAAGAAGGGAAGAAAACAACGCCGATTGCGGGGAAGCGGCCCCAGCTGAAGAAGAAACCGGGCCAAACGGAGGAGAAAAGAGTTTGAACCGGGCGAGGTGAGGAGAAGAAGCGGCCAGAGCAGAGACGGGAACGTCGAAAAGCGGCAAGCGGAGGCGAGGGGAGTGAGAAGTGCGGGAAGAGTGCGTGGAAGGCGAGGAGTGAAGCAAGGAAACGTGGAGACCGTGAGTGACAGAAAGACCGGGCGGTGCGGAGGTGAGAGAGGGAGGTGAGAGCTGAGGAGATTAATGAGGAGAGAGGAAAATAAAAGGCCAGGAGGACAAGCATAACCGGGAGCACAGCTCGGTGGCACTGATAGTGGTGCTGGGAGAGAACGGCGAAAGCGGAAGCAGTGACGCAGAACGGCCCCTGCCCTCGCCAGGAGGAGGAGAAAAAAAAAGAAGAAAAGAGGAGAAACGGAGGACGATTACACCATAAGCCCTATCTCCATCTACTCAGCAAACTTAGACAGCCTATACATCTAATAACTCATTAAGCTCAGCCTTCTTTGTTGAGCTGACTTAGAGAATTAATAGAGGATACTCCAGCAATCTACTAGCCAAAATTGTAAACAAAAAGCCACTTCTATACTGAGGAGAAATTAATACAAAACCTGCATAAAACTTTAAAAAATAAAAATATGACCTCCAGGAGGAAACCAAACAGAGAACTGCAAAGTCTGATAGGCCATCCTGGCCAATTGGGACAAATGGGCAGAAGAGAATCCTTCCAAGAAGATACTCAAGTAAAAGATCAATTGAAAGAATTGATCTATGAAGTAAAGAGATTGAATGAAGCAGCAGCTAAAGGAGCGGAGGAAAGAAGGCAGATAAATGATGGAATCCATGATTTGAGGAAAGACATGTCTACCATTAGAAATGAGGTGATTGCCCTATATGACAAAGTCGATGCTCTACAAAGGAAGGAAGAGGACACAAGAAAAGTGTTATATGGCGAACAAAAAAGAATAAACGAACTGGATAGAATCCAAGGAGACCTGGATAAAAAAAACTATAGAAGAAAAAATTGACAAGGCGTTTAGAATCCACACTGCCTTCTCCAAAAGAAATAAATCAGAACGCGACATATTGCTTCAATTTAACTCTACCAAAATCAAAGAAGAAGTACTAAAAGGTCAAAAAATAACCCCGCTATATATAAAGGGAAAAAGTTATTATTTTGAGAGAAATACCCAACACGATTTTGGAAAACAGGAAGAATTATTATTTTCTCACGGACCTACTAAAATCGAAGGATGTAAGATTTCGTTGGGAAAAAATAGAAGGAATCCAATTCTCGTGGAGGAATGAGAGATATTGGATTAACTCCAGAGAGAAAGCGGAGGCATTCTATAAAAAGTGGGAGCATATATTAACCAAAAAGGATAACCACCAGACAAAGAAAAAGGAAGGAGGAGAGCAAAAACCCAGAGAAATAGGGAGAAATCAAAAGAAAGAGGATTCAAAAAATACTGCTCAGAATAAAGGTAGAGAAGATCGACTGGAGGAGCAAGAGCATCAAGTTAACCAGCAAGACAAGGAGGAGGAAGGAGAAGAGGAAGATGAGGAGGAAGAGGAGGGAGATCTTGATGAAGAGACCGACCAGAAAGAAGGACTCAGTGAGGACGTGGAGGAAGAAGAAGAGATTTAAAACAGAATCATGGAGGTAAAATGCTTTTCTCTTAACATAAATGGCTTAAATATACCGGAGAAAAGAAAAAATACATTTGCCTTCTTGAAAAAACAAAAAGCAGCCATCATTGCAGTTCAAGAGACTCACATAAAAACCAGCAGAGCTGACCTTTTGGAAAATAAGCACTTGGGAATTCTTTTTACCTCATCAGTAGAAAAAAAAAAAAGGGGGGTGGCGTTATATATTAAATCTGACTTAAAGCCTTATTTTGAATTTAAAGATGATGAGGGTAGATTTGTTGCATCTTCTATAAATCTAAAGGGGAAAAAGATTTTAGTAGTATGTATCTATGCCCCAAACGGGCCAAAAGCTGCTTTTTTCGAAGAACTAAACAAGAAAATGGCGCAAGTGGAATGTGACAGTAACATTATTATGGGGGACTTCAATGGTGTCGTTAACAAAAACCTTGACAAAAACTATAATAATGTTAAAAACAAAAGTGTATTGAATACTCTACCAAAAACCTTTTTTGAACTAGTGGAAAGTTATAACTTAATAGATACGTGGAGATTCCACAAAAATAATACAAAAGATTTTACTTTTTTTCTGGATTTAAGAAAAACATGGTCGAGAATCGACATGTTATGGATATCGAAAGATTTAATTTCTAGCAGTGTTAATGCAAAAATCCAAACAAGACTGCTCTCAGACCATGCCCCGATTGAAGCCACTATAAAGATAGGGAATAGGCAACCCAGTTGGAGACTTGCGGATTGGTTACTCCGAACAGAAGAACAAATTGAAAAAAATAAAAACTTAATTAAAGAATTCTTTGATCTAAATGATTTACCAGACACTGAAATTATGAACCTGTGGGATGCTAGTAAAGCAGTGATGCGGGGACATTTTATAGCCCAAGCAAGCTACTTGAAAAAACAAAAAAATAAGGAACTCACAGCACTACAAAAAGATCTAGACTGGACAGAAAGAGAACTGAAGAAAAACCCTAAGGATAAAAAACTCGAAATGAAAAATCAATTAGTTAAGAAACAATTGAATTTAATAACCACCGAACAAAATGAGATAAAATTAAAATACCTAAAACAAAAATATTTTGAAAACGCAAATAAGCCTGGAAAGTGGCTGGCTTACCAATTTAAAAAACAAAAGCAAAACACCCTGATAAATAAAATAAAAAAAGATGGGAAAGATATAAATAAAGACTCAGAAATTCTAGAGGAATTTAAAAATTACTTTCAAGAGCTGTTTAGGGCAAGAAAATTCAACAAAGAAAAAATCCAAAAATATGTGTGTGCACAAATACAAGAGAAAATAAATGAAAAAGACAGAGAATTATTAAACAATCCAATCTCCAACCAGGAAATTGAAAGAGCGATCAGCCAACTTAAGGCCGGGAAAGCCCCAGGAGCTGATGGCTTCACAGATGTTTATTACAAAAAACTAAAAGAGGTCCTTGTGCCCTATCTTAACAAAATTATGAATAATGCTCTAATGGGCAATATCCCAAACACGTGGAAAACAGCAAACATAATAATCTTTCCAAAAGAAGGAAAAGACCCGGAGCAGATTGAGAACTACAGGCCCATCTCATTACTCAATTTGGATTACAAATTGTTTGCAAATATTTTAGCAACAAGATTAAAAACATTTCTTAACACCTGGATAGGGCCAAACCAAACGGGCTTCCTCCCGAAAAGATATATGAAAAATAATATTAGAAACATAGTCAACATCTTGGAACACTTGGACAAAAATATTGGGAAAAGATCGGCATTACTGTTTCTTGATGCAGAAAAAGCCTTTGATCAGATAGGATGGGATGTAATCGAAATGGTAATAAGGGAACTTGATCTAGGCTTTTATTTTTCTGCAGCAATTAATGGCATTTACAGAGCACAAAATGCCACAATAATAGTAAATGGCCAGAAATCGGGCATTTTCGAGATTCAGAGAGGGACAAGGCAGGGGTGCCCACTATCACCTCTGATATTTAATCTAGTGTTGGAGCTCCTGTTAAAAAGAATAGTAAATAATTCGGAACTGAAGGGATTAAAAATAGGCAAATTTGAATATAAAACATACGCATTTGCAGACGATCTGGTCTGCATTATAGAGAACCCTATGGAAAATATAGAGAGATGGATCCAGGAAATAGAAAATTTTGGCGACATTTCGGGCTTCAAGTTAAACAAAAAAAAATCAAAAATTTTGACAAAAAATATCCCAGCTGAAGAGAGAGAAGAAATTCAAAAAAAATCAGGCATGGAAATTGTAAAAAAAATTAAATATTTAGGTATCACAATAACGTCAAACAATTGTCAACTTATAAAGAATAATTACGAAAGGGTGTGGAAGGAGATCAAAAACGATATGCATAAATGGAAAAACTTAAGCTTATCGATTTTGGGAAGGATATCTTCGATCAAAATGAAAATTTTCCCCAAAATAAACTTTTTGTTTCAAATGCTCCCTATTTTGAAAGGTGATTTTATTTTAAAGAAATGGCAATCAGAATTGGCAAAATATATTTGGCAAGGGCGAAAGGCCCGGATCAAACAAAAATATCTCATAGAGAAAGTAAGCAACGGGGCTTCGAGTCCCCTGCCTAAGCACCTACTACGAGGCGAACTGCTTAGAGGCGCTGAGAGAATGGATCTATATGAAAAATAAATGCCAACTCAATCTGGAAGGCGCTGAAAATAAATTTGGGTGGCATGCCTACATGATCTATGACAAAGCCCAAATAGATAAAAATTTTAATAATCAGATAATAAGAGCCGCCCTATTCAGGGTATGGAATAAATATAAAAAATGTTGGTATAAAAAGATCCCGAAATGGGCTTCCCCATTGGAAGCATTTCACCTAATTAAAATAGAAGATAGGGAGTGGCCGACATATAAAGATATTTTGAAAGAGGAAAGCTCCACCCTGGTAATCAAGGAACAAGAGGAAATGACAGATTATAAACTAAGCTGGTTTCAATATAGTCAACTGAAAAAAAGGTTTTTGATAGATAAGCAAGTTGGCTGGGAGTGGATACCCCCTAAGGTGGAAAAAATTTGGTTACGTTCAGAAAAAAAAACAGTTAGCTTACTGTATAATTTTATTTTAGAACAAAACTTCCAAGAAAAACCCATTAAAGAATACATGCAAAAGTGGGAAGCAAACGTGGGACACCCCATTCCAGCGGAAGAATGGGAATCACTGTGGAGAAAGAAACTAAAATTTACGTACGCATATAGTTTAAAAGAGAATATCTATAAAACAGTGTATAGGTGGTATATTACTCCCAGCCAGCTAGCAAAAATAAACAAAAATAATCAGGATGCATGCTGGAAATGTAAAACAGAGCGTGGTACTTTTTTTCATTTAATGTGGACCTGTAAGAAGGTTAAGGGATACTGGAGTATGATTTATAAGAATATACAAGAAATGACTCAACTTAAATTTGAAAAAAGTCCGGAGTTTTTTTTGTTAAATATGATAGAACTGGGAAAAAATAAAAATCTGGAAAAACTTTTGATTTATCTTACAACAGCGGCAAGAATTATTTTAGCAAAATGCTGGAAACTCCCCGAAACCCCCAGCGAAGAAGACTGGCTGTTAAAAGTCCTCGAGATCGCAGAAATGGACAAACTCACGTCTGTAATCCGTGGTGACCCTTCTAAAAACTTCGAACTTACCTGGCAACCCTTTATAAGGTTCTTCAAAGAAACGAAAAAGATCAACCTGAAAGGTTTTAAGTTATAGGAACAATCCAGGCATTAGGACTTACAAATTGATACCTCCGATGTGAGACGAGAAGTCATGTTCTGTATTCCTTTTCTTTGTACTTGTCATGTTTGTAGCACGAATGTTAGTGTTCCCTTATTCTTATCCCAATGCCCCCCCCCCCTACCCTCCCTGTACCCAACCCAGCATGTTTGTTCACTCGCTGCGGGATTTTCTTTGCCCTCAGCGAGCTGGCTTTTATTTGTGATATGTGTAATCTTTTTCAATAAAGCTTTTTAAAATTTAAAAAAAAAAATGTAGGACCACATTGAATGTATCTTAAGTTAGAAAAAGGTAGATTCTGAGTGAAGAAAATTCTTGACAACTGGAGCTATTTGATAATGGAATCAATTACCTTAAAGGGTGATGGGATCTGTTTCACTTGATGTCTTCAAAAATAAGATAGACAGCTACCTGTTTGGGACACTCTAGCTGGATTTCCTGCATAAGGAAGGAGGTTGAACTCTTTCCACATCTATGATTCAAAGTTAAAGTGCATCCCTGTTCTGGATTCAGGGATATCTTATTTGAACAGAAATACACCTCCACCTCTGCAAAATAGGCATGCCAAATGATTTCAACTGACCTCTTGCACTGTATCTACTTGTGTTCATCACATACAATTCCAGAAATGGGGGAACAAAAGGAGGGGAGGCTAGAAAGGCCAGGTGCTTCCTTTTATCACTGAATCTCATCAATTTTATCTAATGCCAAGGAAAGTATGTGCAACACATATATGGTAAATTAGGTTTAGGATGTGTATGCCATTACTACATGATCGAGTCAACAATTGTTTCTGCTGTGTTGTACAGAGTGCTCTGAAATGTTATGAAATAAACATTAATTCCGACTCTTTGAACAAGACACTGCAAAATGCAATAAACCTTACTTCTGATTTGATACTACATTAGAATGGGGAAAAGAGAGTCAGCCTAATGCGTGCAGCATTCCTTTCTTCCTGGCAATTCCAAGAGGTTCAAAGGGTTCAATCACCAAAGAGCTCTAGTCCATGCCCTATGAATTAAGAATGGTTAATTCAGACTACCACAGGATGGTTGAACACAATGGGAACTGATCTTGCTGGCTGTATGCCAGATACAACAACACAACAAGCACAAAAGCAACATTAGGAGTTGACCCGCTCAACTGCAGCTCGTGTCTTCTAAAACAACACAAGGCAGTGGAAAAGGAAGTGGGGGAAAAGCCACCAACTCTTTTGTTATAAACAAACCTGGAAAAAGTACCAGGAACTTTAAATTCTAAATTGGAAAACACACTCTCTCCCTCTTTACACATGTGCACGCACACACATATACACACAAATATCCATCTACTACACAATTAATTTTTTGGACAGAGCGGAATTCTGCTGCATTACTAGCTCTACTAAATGGGAAAGAAACTGTGCAGTACGGTAGGTTGTGGCAGTGACTCTTAAGTAGCTATGCACACCATTTATCAGTTAAATTTGGTAAAGTGTGGTAAAGAGCAGTGAACTTGATTATTAAGATAATCCAACTGTGAATGTCAACATCCTGCACTCTACATCCTAACTGTCGGTGGTAACTATAATATGGATCCACCAACTCAGAAAGCAAATGGTATGGCAAAACTTTCATCAGCTAAACATTTTGTGATCAACCATAATTCTGACACGAATGAGGAAAACAAAACAAAATCTCAGATAAATATTTGATTGCTTAAATTATTACTTCCTGCTTTCTTGCTGGTTCCAAGCCTCTACCTTTTTCATATGCAATATCCACCTTATCTTTATGCATTTATATTAGCAATCCACAACAAAGCTAAAAAAATAAAGAGATTGATCACATAAAATAGTTCAAACTCCTCCACCCTCACCCCCCAGTAAAAAAGGAATCCTTTCTAAAACCACAGAAGCAGGGCCTTTTGTTCAGGGTTACTTTTCCCTGATAACATCAGAAAGCAACTCACAGCACCTACTTCAGAGATAATACTGAGACATAAAGTAGTCACCTCATTATTCGCAAGCACTACAGTTCCTTGACACAGGGCCATCTATTCACAAGAAATTACAGTGGGAAGAAATAAAGGACAAAGTTTCTTAGTTATGTTGTACCTAGGCCATTTAATAGTTTATATGGCGAAAAACAATCTACCCAACAGAGCACCAATGGTCCCAACAGAGCACCAGGATAAATCCTATATTCCTATTGGGTTAGGCTCCCTGTCAGGGAATCGAAACCCGGTGTCCCGTGTGACAAGCGAGGATACTTTGGGATACAATGATGTAATCCAGGGCTGTCCAACTTCTACCGGGCCCAGGGCCGGAATAGAGGTCACTGATGACCTCGGGGGCCGCTCGGCCCCGCCCCAAGCCCCACCCCAAGCCCCGCCCCTGGGCCCCGCCCTCAGCCCAAGGCCCCGCCCCCTCCTAAAGCTGTCATTCTCCCTCCTCCTCCTCCTCTTTCCCGGGCACCACGGTGCCAGGGAAAGAGGAGGAAGAGGAGGAGGGAGATTTCTCCCTCCTCCTCCTCCTCTTTCCCGGGCACCGTGGCTGTCCCGAGCGCCACGGCGCCTGGGAAAGGCACGGCGCCTGGGAAAGAGGAGGAGGAGGGAGAGCAGATGGCGGCGCCACGGGCAGTGCGCCACCGCCCGGGCGTGACGCGCTGCCCTTGGTGCCGCCTACTCCTCCTTTTTGCGGCTCCCCCGCCCTAGGAAGGGCGGGGGAGCCGCCAAAAAGGAGTAGGCGGCACCAAGGGCAGCGCGTCATGCCAGGCCTGTGACGCGCTGCCCTTGGCGCCGCCTTCTGCTCTTTTTCGGCGCGGAGAGAGGGACGGAGGGGCGGTGCAGGGAGGAGGAGCTAGCTCTCTTCCTCCTCCCTGCCCCGCCTCCCCCTCCCCCCCGGCCGCCATTTTAAAAAAAAAAATTAGAATTTTTTTAAATTTAAAAATGGCGGCTGGGGGCATAGCAGGGGCTGTGTCCAACAGGCTGGGGGGGCCGGATCCGGACCCAGGGCCGCCAGTTGGACAGCCCTGATGTAATCTATTCCAGTTGGCATAGCTTCCATCCCAAAAAAGGGAGTACAATATTTTGCAAAACATGTGTTGGCTTCACACAGAGTATATTAAAATAATAACAGAGGGCACAGCTACACTGACCATTTAACGCAGTTTCAAACCGGTATCGAAGAAAGTGGTTTTACTGTGCCTAGAAAATCCTGGAACCGGTTTGAGGCCCAGATGATGATCACATAAATCACAGAGCATTCATTTTATTTATTTATTCAACTTATATACAGCCACTCCCAAAGGCTCAGGGCGGTTCTCAGAAGTACAGCATACACAAATTAAAACAACATTAAATTCAGTTAACACAACTCAAATGCCTGCTGGGACAGATGAGTTCTGCAAGCTCTACGGAAGGCCGCCAGGTCCCGTAGTGCTCGGACCTCAGGGGGAAGAGCATTCCAAAATGATGGAGCAATAATCGTGAAAGCCCTACGTCTGGTCTCCGTCAAACGAAAGATCCTGCAACAGGGAATTTCCAATAAATCTTGATCTTCTGAATGCAGCAATCTCTGGGGTTTATACGGGATAAGGCGATCCCTCAGATACACTGGCACCAAACCATATAAGGCCTTAAAAGTGAGAACTAACACTTTAAAGGTGATCCGGAATTCAATCGGTAGCCAGTGCATTTGCCGCAGGACTGGAGTTATATGGCATCTTGCCGGCTCCCCGGCGAGTAGCTGAGCTGCCGCATTCTGCACTAACTTGAGCTTCCGGTTCACGGTCAAAGGTAGGCCAATGTAGAGGGCATTACAGTAATCAAGTCTTGAGATGACCGTAGCCTGGATCACCGTAGCTAGGTCATTCCGAGACAGATAGGGAGACAGTCGTCTAGCCTGACCAGGTGGAAAAATGCAGCTCTGCTCACAGTGGATATTTGGGGCTCCATTTTGAGCAGCGGGTTCAAAAGGACTCCCAGGCTCCTTACCAAAGATGACGGATGTAATGCCTCACAATCCAGGGTAGACAACTGGATATCCCCACTGCCCGGGCGACCCAGCCATAGGATCTCCGTCTTCGCTGGATTCACCCTCAACTTGTTGGAACGCAACCATCCAGTAACAGTCTCAAGGCACTGATGGAAATTATCGGGTACGGAATCCGGTCGGCCTTTCATTCTCAGAATGAGCTGAGTGTCATGCGCATTAAGGGCTTCCTTCCGCATGCCTTTGTGAGAGTTTGCTGTCTGGCTGCCACAGTTTGAAGCCAGCTTCAAACTGAATTCAGTGTAGCTGGAGCCAAAGATTTGTTGGTTTGCTTATTTTAAGTTCCTCACTAAAAATGTCACTAAGAAATGTATACCCCCTTAGAAATTTCATGGCAGCCATTCACTTGTGGAGAAATAATCTGCATGATCCTGCATGAAAGGTGGAGGGCTGCTGGGGGACATGGCATCTATCCAAGCCATAGAGGAGAAAGGTTTTAAAAATAATAATATACTCACCACTTTCCAGCGGTCCTTCACCACGTAGTTGGCCGGCAGAATGTCGACCTGTTCCCCTCCCCCACTCATGTTTGGTTCGTCCTTGATAGCAGCTGCTAGGCACTGCATTTGCCAGCCAGAGAATATTTTAGTAGCAGCTCCCAATTTAAATGAGCCATTTATCTAGGAAGAAGAGAAAAAACATACACACAAAAGGGGAGGGAGAAAACACAAAAGAATTAATGCAGGTCATCATAGGCAGAATATGTTGGTGAACAAACCTAGTTTAGACCCAGCAAAGGACAGAAGCATTAAAAAGGTGACAAACTCACCTTGAGGTCAGAGCACAGCTTGCGACAAGCCTTGCTGCCCAAGCAATTGCCCTCTTTATAAAATCCTTAGCTGTCCTCATGCACAAAATTAGCAGAAGCACTCATGCTGTGAGTCAGCAGCACAAACATAAAAGTGGTGATATACATAAAAGTGGTGATAACTGGCTTAGACCATGCAGGGTTTTCAGTGTTCCAGGTGGGGATCCAAAAGCCAGCTAGTCAAAGATAGGATGAAGCCAACGTCTTGGATATTACCCAAGTACTGTTCAAAACAATTATGAGTGAAATAGTGCAAGAACCACAACTATACTAAGAACATAAATTCTCTTGCTGAATTAAACAAATAACTCTCTATTCAAACAGTCCCTCAGTCCTCCAAAGCTTAGCAAGTACCAAATTCATAAGCACCCAAATGGACTAGAATGTTCTTTTGAGCACCAAGATTCCTTCCAAGTAGGAAAAAGCACGTATTCAGGAGTTTTAACCAGCAATATATAGTCCTTTCAATAATTGTGTAAAGGACAGAAAGAGTCTAATACTCACCATGCCCACTCAGAACTAAGGTACATTTCTCTCAATGGCACTTACTTCTAAGGGTGCACACTTACGATTATCACCTTTGTTACTGCTACTTTTAGTTGAGTGCATTGAATTCCATCTCTCAAGACTCAAGGGGAGTTGCAGCCCTTTTCTTATTAAAGAACACATAAAATACGATACATCTAGACTTCATTTACTTCTCGATTTATATTTAGTTCAATGTCAGAATGAACCAGTGGTGATTCTATCAGATTAAGTAAACCTTTTTGTTTCCTCAAATATGTTACTTTAAGACTTTGCTGCCGCCTTTCATAAACTGGGAAACAGTACTGTCGGCATTATATCTTTTTCTAACAGTTCTACCTTCCAGTCATGTTAAATATCTCTTGCTTTGTAGCTGGTTTGAAGCCCAAGAGTGGCCAAAATACAGAATTTTCTATTATTAGTATCCATGCATCAATCTGATCAAGAATCAATCTGGAGAAATACAGGCCACTAAAACTGGGCTTCAAAATTAAGACAGATGTTAACCACAATGTCTTATATAATGGCTATGTCCACTCAGTCTTATATATTTAACATTTTAACTCTAGATTTTAAGAAATTGAAATGCTTTCTCAATATAGTTATCACTGCCTCTTGATACAACAGGGTGGCAACTATGTACATAATGATTTTATTCCTTTCTTCTTGCAAGTTTTTTCATTTTGGGCAATTGTTTTCTTTTGTTATTAATTATGTGGCATTATACATTAATTAATGTGTGAATCATTATATTTCTAGTTGGGACACAAGAGAACCAGACACTCAATTTTTCACTTCAGAACTGTCACATGTTAAATCACATGTGAAATCTGAAAAACAGAGAGATCACAAGAGTTTACTCCAATAAAAGCAGAATACAACAGTTTCGAAGTGGTATTATTCATCTTCTGCTTTTACCTCTACCACATAATTACCTGCATTCAAGATTGCTATGAGGACAATAAATTTACATTTACATTTACATTCAGAAAATAAAAGCTAACACTGCAAGTTCAAAAGAATTGTCAGAAATACACATTATGACTCATAGGGCATTCAGGACTGATCATGACATATACAAAGCCTATTTTACAGGGAGAAAATATATTTGCAAGAGTAGTCGTTTATTTTCAATATCTTTTAGTGTGCACAAAAACACTGTAATTTCTCCATCCAAAAATCCATGTGCATGCAAACAGAAGTGCTGATTGATTATACAGATGGCATCTCCCACTGAATCCAATGGAGATGTCTCACCTGCCATACAGATGTTTTGATTTGATCCCTCTTTTGAAATCAATGGGAACATGCTTGATAGAGGTAGAATTGCACAGCTTTTCTGATTTTTTGAATAATCTTTGGATTGAGGTGGTGATCTATAATTCAACCAACAAGCACTACGAGTGTCACTAAAGTCTTCCTAATGTTGGTTCCTAATGTTGGCTCTCAACAGATTGTATTAATCTATCTTTGACATCTATGTCCCACAAATGTGACCTTATCACATATAGTTTCAACACATAATATTTTAAAGGTTGGTTTACTGTGCTAAACATATTTTAAAATAAGTTTTTAATTTGGAAAAACTGTTATGGCTTTTATTATAATAAAAATTAAAATACTCGTCTACAAATTGACACAGGTTCAAAAACACTGTCTGAAACTCTCTTGGAAACCAGTGAGATTTACAGTAAATAAAAACGAGTTTCCATTTTTTTTGGGTAAGTTCGGCATTTAAATCTGCCTCATTTAAATGTCTTTAAAGCTTTAAAAAATCTAGTATGGAGTCTTTGACAATCTTATAGATAGGATGGGAAAGAATACTTTTAATGTGAAACAGAAATTTGCTAATAATGGGGAGTACAATCCAACCAGCCCTGCAACTGTGAGCAATTTCACTTGTGAGACCCTCTCTCCCATGAACTGCATGGCAATTTAGGTGGTTGCTGTAATTAGGAATCTATTATAGGCAGCATATTATATAAAACTGCCAATTCCTCATTAAACAAGATAATTAGACACAGTCATTAACAAGATAACATAACTTCATAACAAAAAACCTTACTGACCTCATTCAAGTCAGATTTGGCCAAAGTTGCTTAATGCTTTATTCATCTTCAGATTGGACTACAGTAACAAGCTCAACACTGGGTTCTTTTTTAACATATACAGAAATTACAATTGGTAAAAACAGAGTGAGGTGAATTTCTAAACATTCCAATAGAACCAAGCTCTTCTACTATATGTAATGTTTAAATAGGACTGCAAAATTTGTGGAAGAGCATTATCACTAATCTTATGCAAAATGCTGTGGGCAGTCTTGTCATCGCCACAGAACACATTACTCTACTATTGTTTGATAGGCCCCACTACTGTTTTTGAGTTCAGCCGTTGGCTTGGGAATGAGGTATCCTAGAGCAGTGTTTGCCAACCAGTGTGCCGTGGCACACTAGTGTGCCGTGAGCTATCATCAGGTATGCCGTGGAAAATTGGAACATCCAATACTCTTTCTTCCCCCTCCTGCCAAACACTTTTTCTTCTCCACTTGGGCTCCCTTCTTCCCAGCCTCGCTCTGCTCGCTTTGCCTCGCTTTGCTCATACTGCCGCTTCTGCCGCCATTTTGATCCAAGGGGGCAGCGTGAGCGTGTTCAGGAGGGGAGGGGGGAGGGAGGAAGACGTGACCCGTGTGGGCGCTACTGCACAGACTCGCCCCACGTCTTCCTCCCTCCCCTCCTGAACACGCTCACGAGGCTGGGAAGAAGGGAGCCTGAGTGGAGAAGAAAAAGTGTTCGGCAGGGGGGGGAACAATGGGCGCGAAGGGGAGGGGGAGGAAGAGGTCTCTGTCGAAAGCTGGCATGGGCAACTTGGACCTTCCAGGTGTTTTGGACTCCAACTCCCACCATTCCTAGCAGCCTCAGGCCCTTTTCCTTTCCCCTCCTCAGCTATTTAAGCAGGAAAGGGCCTCAGGCTGTTAGGAATGGTGGGAGTTGAAGTCCAAAGCACCCAGAAGGCCGAAGTTTTCCCATGCCTGTTTTAGGGACCTTAAAGTGGTGAGCCTCCTTCAACATTGTGATTCTGGATAGAAAACAAACAACAACATAACATTGTTTGAGTCCACAGTGCTCTCTGGGTGTAGGTGAACTACAACTTCCAAACTCAAGGTCAATTCCCAAGCAAACCCTTTCAGTACTTTCTGTTGGTAATGAGAGTTTGGTGGTGTGAGAGTTTATGCCAAGTTTGGTTCAATTCTATTGTTGCAAGTGTTCAGGGTGCTCTTTGATTGTGTGTTAACTATAAATCACACTGAGTGTATAAATACATTTAAAAACATATTAACTATATGTATTACCGTGTTAGAGTGTCATTTTGTGTCATTTTGGTTGGTGGTGTGCCCCAGGATTTTGTAAATGTAAAAAATGTGCCGCGGCTCAAAACAGGTTGAAAAACACTGTCCTAGAGTATTTCCTCCTACATGTACATGCCTATGTGATCTTTTCAAAATCTGATGCCTGTTCACATTTATTCTATTGATGAAATTACAGTGCCCTCTGCAGAGAGGATCACTTGGGTTTTCCAACACCAATGGTCAAAAGCCACACTTTCCAAAAAAAAAACCCCAAACTTTTAAAATAGGTGTCTCTGTTTTGATTCTATTTAATTTAGTGGTTGTGGCTTGCTGCTTTATTTTTTTTTAATTTTTTTGCGTTTCTTTTTCTATAGGCATCAATGGGGGTTTTACTTTTTGTTTTTGAGTTGTTTTTAAATATCGATAATTTAAAATATATTTGCTATAATTTAGCAACGATTTTTGGTTTTTTAAATTAAATATTGGCCAACTGAGAAGTTTCATTCCCAATTGTAATGCTATCAATTCAATTTTAAAGGTACAAATAGCATTAAATAGTTGATCAGTCAGTCTTTAAGCTCAGTTTTAAACTCACAAACTCATGTGTGTTGCAATATTGTCATACCCTTATTGCCTTGCTGGTGTGTAGTGGTTCTATATACAGCATTCCCCATTGTGAGTTTATTTTATACACTGACTGAATGTTCATGAGAATTGAAGTAATGAGAAGTGACTGCTACAAATGGAATGCATAGTATGACCTAATAAGGAAGGCCATAAAATCCAGTTCACTCACAATTACGAGGTCTGGATGTGATTGTGGCAGCCAGTTATAACAGTTCGCTATTCAGGAACATGGGCATGAGTCGAAAACGAAGCTAGTAATGTGTCTGTCAAACTGGCTTAAGAGTGAAATACTGTATGTTTTTTTCCATTAGGTTATTACAACCTGGGAAACAGCATCCAGCAAGCTGTCAACAATATCCTCACAATTTCCGGAACACCGTAAATATTAGGCCCTCTGGAGTCTCCAGTACAAATGGCTTTCAGCATCCTTATATGGCTCCAAACGTCAGTGATTATGTGGGCCAGGAAACCAATTTCTTTAACAGAACGCAGATGCTGAATTGCCAATGTGGTACAATGCTAGCTAAAGTCTTCTTCAATTTCTTTTATATGCAGAACAGCATATATTGAGGCTACTGTAGCATAGTCAACATAAAGCTAGCTTTACCAAAAAGTTTGCACTTAATCTATCCCCTTGCCATTGCCACTTTGCAGTTTTCTTCTCCTAGTTCCTACTGCACACTATATTATTTGTTGTGTATTATTCCAAAAATCTCAGCCAGCCAACAGTAGGCTTGGGCACTTACTTACCCAGCTTACTATTTTAAGCACCCACGCACCCATCTGCCATTTCAAGTGCTAAGCTTGCGAACTGAACAGTCTTTCTTGCATTCAGGAAGACAAGCAGGTAAGCATTGGGAAGAGAACATGGAGAATGGGTCTTCTTCTTTTTTTAAAAAAAAGAAATATCTCAATCTCTTTCTAAATTCACTTCCCTGGAATATGTTTCAGTCAGTTGAATACTTTCAGTAGATGGTGGGTATGAACAGAACTTTAAGGGAATTTTTATCAAACTGGGGTAAAAATAACATTTGGGATGGAAAATACGGGTACACCCCCCTGACATCTATTGGATAGAAAATTCATCCCTTCAATTTATTTAAGTTTTACATAACATATTTCATCAAAGCTTTATTCTTCTTTTGAGTGCAGTTTCTAATAGTGTGTCTGCCTATCTGAACAGAAGTGACCCTTAGAACTATTTCTCTATCTGGACTCAAGTTATACAATACATCCAGTCAGATGAAGACAAAAATACTTTTTAAAGGGTGCAGTGAACTCTTACAGGTGAGATAAAAATCTTTTATATAATGTAAATAAATTTTCAGTAAGGTTAGAAATGAAATTATTATTATTATTATTGACTCCAATGCTGTCCATCACCAGCAGGTGTAAACTAAGTTGGAAAGCAATGCACAATAGAAACAATTACCTTCAACCAAGCAACTGGCTAAACAAGGCAGCAGGGAAGAAGCTCAGATAATAAAGCCTCTAGTAGAAAATTATTTTCAGAGCAGCAATTGGCTGGTATCTTCTTACAAATAAAGGTTACAACTCTATATTAAATAATTAATAGGGCATTTTCTCTATTTACAGTTTAATCCAGATAAAATTGAGAAATACTGTATAAACCACCTAATGGCAATCTTAGAGGAATTGCTATTTTTAACTAAACACTTCCGTTTACCCACTAAAGTGTTACCAATTTTGTGAGACTTTACTTATAACAAAAGTAAAGATCTGTATGGTTTTTATGTTAGATCTTTCCAAGTTTGACTTTGAATCCAAAATCTCTTCAGAATGCTCCAGTGTCTCCATTCAGCAGGAAAAAAAGCTATGGAAATCTGGCTCTCACCATCTTACAAAAGGTCCTGGGAAACACTTAAGTGCTTTATGCTCAGTGCTGAAGAACTGCAATATCCCAGTTTATTTCAGGATACATCCTCACCTCAGGAAGCCTATGAATTAGAACAAGCAATGTTTATTCAAACTGTTGGAAATTATCATCATCATCCTGCATGAAAATTCAATGCAATGCTAGTAATTGTGCACTCAAGGAAAAACAAACATATTTAAATTAGTGAGAAGTTTCTATAAAGAGCTAGGAAGAAAAGACAAAACTGATCAGCTATCTGTCACGCAGGTGCCACCCCAATATGCTGAAAAGATTTTAAGAGTATCAATTCCCTTTCAAAATGAGGAAGGAAGATATAGAAAGTTGCAATGAGAATTTTTCTTTTAAAAAAACTTGTATACATTAACTCCGAAAATGGAGAAAACTGCTTTTTGTACACTTAAATAGAAAAGGCAACAGAACAACTATTCTGGAAGCAAAAGACACCTTTTTTTGCTGTAAGAGAAATAATACCCAAATATTGTTTCTGCAAAAGAGAAATCAGCATGAAGTGGGCCAATGAAAGTAGTTTCTGACAAGTGCATTCTCCTCTTTCTTTGTGCATGACTCCCAAACACTATATGGTGGTAATTATCAGCATCACCACTACCCCACTGTCAGGTTGACTGATTCATCAAAGATACATAGAGTTCCATGTCAATTCTGCCCCCTCCAATACGCAAGCAATTACACCACACTGGCTTTAAAATGTATGTATATTACAGGTATGATACAGCCCCAAATTCCCAGTTTGACATAGCTCACTTTTTCTGTCCTGAGTATTACAATTTAAAATACAATTTTAAATGCAATTAGTGCACTACTAGATAGGTAACAATAATTAATCCCCAATAAATGATTCTAAACCTTAGGCTCTGATTCTGTGAAAACAGAAACCAAAAACTAGATGATTTTATGGTATGAAAGCAAGGGAACAGCTGAACTCTTCTTTCTATCTTTATCTCCCAAGTATTTCCTATTTCGCATGAACTGGGATTCTGGTTGGGGGTGACTACAATCCCCATCTCTGCTGTTTAATCTTCTCTCCCCTAGAATACCTGCATCTTCTCTGTGATGATTCAGGCACCAGAAGAATCAATTGTATGCACGGCAGGTCTAGGGAATACTCCTAGCTGTTGACAGCTGGAAGTTTCCATGCCATGATTAGTTCAACTATCTATAGCAGGGGTGCTCATTAGGTAGCTCGGGAGCTACTAGTAGATCTTCGGCCCTTTTCCAGGTGATCTTCGGGCCTCACCAGTCGGATGGGGCGCTCCTGCCATGCATGTGCACACCCTGCGCGCACGCGCGCTCCTGCTTCTTGCTTCCACTCTTGCGGTGCTTCTTTCATCTACGGGGCATTGCAGGAAGGAGGAAGCATGAGGCGGGGCCTCTGGAGGGAGCGCCCTGCCTCTCTCTCGTCCAGAAGCAGCTGTGCAGCCTCCGTTGCCGGCGAGACAGGCAGGGCGGAGCGCTCCCTCTGGATGCCCCGCCTCATGCTTTCTCCTTCCTGCAATGCCTCGCAGGCGGAAGAAGCGCTGCGCGGGCGGAAAACAGCAGCAGGAGCACGCGCGGTGGCAAGAGCGCGTGGCGGCGGGAGCGCGCGGGAGCACAGGGTGGCGGGGGCAGGAAGATCTTTTGGACTTGGTTGCTTTAAGAGTAGCTCGCATGCTGAAAAACTGTGAGCACCCCTGATCTATAGTATCCATCTTGAGATATGTTCTCCGCATGTGAACCTGTTCTTAAATAGGCACAAAGGAGTAAGTGGGGGACTGCTTTATTTTCCCAACATATTGTTACTCTGGGCTTTGAGGGAACTGCAGAATAACTCAAGAACACTGACAAGAGGGAACCTATATTTCAGGTGGTCCTACTGATGGAGCAACATTACCCACTTTCTGAAGCTACAGGAAGATTCAATGTATATTTAGGTCTGCTAAGTTAGCTAAGTAAGTCTTCTGAAAAGATACTTGTGATTACAGTGCTAATGATGCTCATCATCATCATCATGATTTATATCCCACCACCATCTCCCAAAAGGGACTCGAGGTGGCTTACAAGGCACTACAAGTGTAGTATATAATATAAACAGTACATGAATATAAAAACAATATCACATGAAAGTTATAAAAACCACTTTTAATACATTAAAAAAACAGTTTAAAATGCAGACTATCTGTAGCTAAAAACTAGCTGCCTTTAAATCACATCTCCAAAAACAAAGAAAATCCTAGGAAATAAACTAATTGGAACCAAGTCACAGAATACTTTAAAAGAAATAAAATGAAAATATTCATATGAGGAGGAAAAGAATATATGCCAGGACTGAAAGAGAAAAAGAGGGTGGGAGGAGAAAGAAGAAAGAGAGGGAAAGTAGGTAAAGGAGAAAATCTCAAAGAATCAAAATATTCTATTTTTCTTTTTTCCACTTTTCTTTCTTCTTTCTTTCTTTTCCTTTCTATTATTTTCCTTTTAAAGATTTTAATTGATTTTAAGGAAAATTCTCAATAAAGATTATTTTTAAAAATCACAACTATAGTACTAAAGTGTCAACCTCATATGGGCCCATTTCCGCCTTCTTGAGGTCAAAAGCCTGCTTAAAAATACATGTTTTTAGACTGGATCGGAAGGAGTCAATGGTGGGGACTAACCTAATCTCTTCTGGGAGGGTATTTCAGAGCCGGGAATACTCAATGATGTTCCTGAACTGCTAATATGCTCCACTGGCACATCAAATGGTTAGACTATCCATAAACTGTATGGTACAACTTTTGATTTTGGCCTTCTTCTTCGTCTTATTATTATTATTGGCAGTCTGCTTAGCACCAGAAACTTATGTCTGGACCTCCTGATAAAGAAACAGATTTAAGGGAAGACCCAAATATATTGAGTAGACAAAGTAGAGCCTGGTGTGGTTCAGTGAGTTAAAATTGTGATTTGGGGTTAACGAAGATGAGATTTTCTCTCGCACAGAATACTTGATTTATTCATCAAAATGCTTCAAACTGAGCCAGACGCACACAAACAAAGCAGGCTGGTGAATCAGTTCATGCCTGAAACAACTATTGTGTGCCTATTTTGTTACTCCATGGTAAATATGAATTAACCAAACAACCATGAGCATTATACCAGAACCACAAAATGTAAGAGTGTGGAAGCTCATGCTAATAATCTGAATGCAGATGTTACAATGTAGGTGGCTGTCAAGGATGCAGAGAAGGAGAACCCTTTGGGGAAAAGAGAAATTTCACTGCTGTACCAATTTTGACAGAAGCCACGCCCTGAGCCCTCAAAGGACACCTTAGTCATTCATCTTCTAAGCAGGGGAAGGACAAAAATACTTCGATATCAAGACAAATACCGACATAGAATTGCTCGCCACCTTCCTCACCTTCCTGACAAAGAAAGAAAGTCTTCATTAATCAGGTAGTAGAAGTTATCTCAAAAAAAATGGTAGGAGAGCAGCATTAGGAACGAACTATACCTGATCTTATAGTATTTCTGTTCTATTTTTTTTTTAAAGTTAGATTTCTGTTGGCAGCTAGATTATATTAATAAGATTTTTTAGAAGTGAGGGTCCCACAGTTTTCCCCAAGCAAAGGTTTTATTTTTTTTTGACCAATCGCTGCCATTAGGCATTGAGACAATCATTCAAAATGGATGGGGTTGGTTTGGGGGGGGGGGGGTTGCTGCTCTTTGGAGGGCCACCATTAGAGTGGACAACAGCTGACTACAGGAAAATCATACCCTTTTACAGAGTGAACTAAGTGTTCCTCCAGCCACTCATCTTATTCAAGCAGCATAATGTTATCAAAGGACACCGATAGAAGCAAGTTGATTAAAACTATAACGTCACCATGTGCTGTTCCATGTAATTCTATTTTTACAATATATCAATTTTTGTATGCTTTTGTAACCCCCCCCCCCCAATGCTTCCTTCATCAGCAGACCCTAATATTTAAAGGTGTCTTGTGCAGTTTCTTCAGGAAAAAGGGGAGACTAACAATGAAAATATATACATAGCTAATCTATATCTATATATCCATATATCTATATCTAATAGAGAATGTTTGTATGTATGTATGTATGTATGTGGCAGCTTTCTGATTGGTTGCCACTGTGGGATTATTTGCATAAAGAACTCTGATTGGCCAGCTGAGGTTTAGGGGAGGTGAACCACAGATTATGGGATTTTTAGTACTTTCAACGCCTTCATTTTCCACAGACCACTACAGTCCTGAGCAAAGACCTATAAAGACTAAATTTGGCACCCTGTGCCCCCATGACCCAGTCTCCATTTTTCTACAGTTTAGAGGAGGGCGGACCATGGATGATGGGACTTCAACTACCTCTACTCTTTGCCCAAGACCGCTGCGGCCCCCAACAAAGACCGATAGACCATACTTGGCACACAGAGCCCCCATGACCCACTCTATATTCTACTGCTGAGGTTTAGAGGAGGTGGACCACGGATTACGGGATTTTTAGTACTTTCACATGTTTTAGTTCCCACAGACCACTGTGCCCCCAACCAAGAACAATAAAAACCAAACTTGGCACACAGTGCCCCTATGACCCATTCTACTGCCGTTTGAAGGAGAGTGGACCAAGGACCAAAGACCAACCTTGGCACACAATGCCTTTCTCAAATAACCCGGGCACCGCCGGGTCCCCAAGCTAGTATATAATAAAAGAATGTTTGTATGTGTGTCTGTATGTAGCAGCTTTCTGATTGGCTACCACTTTCAGAGGCCACTGCTACCTGCATGAGCGACGGACCTGGACCAAACTTGGCACACAGAAACCCCATGACCCCCTTTACATCCTGATGAAGTTTAGGGGGGGGGGGACAGGCAAAGGTTGATGGGATCTGTAGTATGTTCAAACTCTTCGGTTCCCACAGACCACTATGGTCCCCAACAAAGACCAATAAAGACCAAACTTGGCACACAGAGCCCCCATGACCCACTCTACATCCTACTGCCCTTTGGAAGAGGAGTGGAACATGGCCAATGGGACTTCAAGTACCTCCACTCACTTCCCCAAGACCGCTGCCACCCTCAACTGATCAAGACCAAACTTGGCACACATAATCACAATGTCCCCCTTTACGTCCTGGTGCAGTTTGGAGGAGGATGTACCATGGACGATGGGACTCGTAGTACCTTCACTAACTTCCTGAGAGCACTGCGAGCCAAATAAATAATTGATAAAGACCAACCTTGGCATACAATGCCTTTCTCAAATAATCCGGACACCATCGGGTCCCCAAGCTAGCATATAATAAAAGTCAACGTTTATATATATGCGGAAGTGTATGTGGCAGCTTTCTGATTGGCTGCCAATTTCACAGGCAACTGTAACCAGCATGGGTGACGGACCTGGACCAAACTTGACACACATAACCCCCATGACCCCCTTTAAGTTCTGGTGACGTTTAGGGGAGGATGGACAAAGGATGATGGGGTTTGTAGTACTTTCAAGCCCTTTGGTTCCCAGAGACCGCTGTGGCCCCCAACAAAGACAGATAAAGACCAAACTTGGCACACAGAGCCCCATGACCCACTCTACATAATACTGCCCTTTGGAGGAGGGCAGACCATGGATGATGGGACTTGAATTATCTCCACTCACTTCCCGAGACCACTGCGACCCTCATCCAATGAGTGATCAAGACCAAACATGGCATACATAACCCCCGTGACACCCTTTACTTCCTGGTGAGGTTTGATGGAGGACAGATGCTGGGATTTGTAGTACTTTCAAACCCTTCAGTTCCCACAGACCACTGTGGCCCCCAACAAAGACCGATAAAGACCAAACTTGACACACAGACCTCCCCCCCATGACCCACTGTACATCCTACTGCAGTTTTGAGAAGGACAGACCATGGATGATGGGACTTGAAGTACCTCCACTCATTTACCAAGACCGCTGTGACCGTCACCCAATGACTCATCGACCAAATTTGGCACACAGAGCCCCCATGACCCACTCTACATCTTGGTGCAGTTTGGAGGAGGATGGACCATGCTTGATGGGACTTGAAGTACCTTCACTCACTTCCTGAGACAGCTACGCCCCTCATCCAATGACTACTCAAGACCAAACTTGGCACACAGAGCCCCCACGGCCCACTCTACATCCTGGTCCTGTTTGGAGGAGGATAGACGATGGGACCCGCAGTACCTTCACTAACTTCCTGAGACCACTGCAAGTCACATAAATAACTGATAAAGACCAACCTTGGCACACGATGCTTTTCTCAAATAACCCGGGCAGTGCTGGTTCTCCAAGCTAGTAAGTAATCAAACCTGCTTTCAATTTACTGTGTTGATTAATCATCAAAATAGGCTGCAGGAATATGGAGGATAAATAACTCTTAAACATAAAGCTTTTTTACTGAAGTAACAGTGCATCCATTAGTTACTAAAATTGAAAAAAAAGGTCACTTGAAATTTTCAGTTTTATATCTTTGGATTAGGCAGGGAAGTCTACCCTCTGGACCATTCAAATCACACACAAACTCGGAAGAAACCATGCAGGATGGCTGCTCTTCTTTTGATAGAAGAGCATCTATTTCTCCTTAGAAGAAATCTACCCCGTTTTCTGAGAAAATTGGCTATAGTTCAAAGCCTCTCAAACCTTCAGCTCACATACCTTTCAAGTGTTCCCAACAGCTGTAAACCTGGCCTATATTTTATTGCCGCACTTACTTGGGACTCTGCTTTTACAATACAATCCTGCATACAGTTCCAAGGAAAAATAGTAAGTATTATCCAAAATACTTATTGATTATACTTTTATTAGACCAACCACAATAACCATGATATTATCATGATATAATGGTTAGAGCTGGACTGGATCTCTGGAATATCAAGGTTCAAATGCCCTCTCAGCCACAGAAATCCAGTGGGTCAGCCTTGATAAGTCATTCTCTCCCAGCTCCCGAGGAAGGTAATGGCAAAACCTTATAAGAGCTAACCTTAAGAAATGAAGCCACAAAGTGGAGTCCACGACATGTGAGTGTGGAGGAGAGCAAACCACAGATCACCTACTACAATGCGGCCTGAGCCCATGCACAATGGAGAACCTTCTCACAGCGACACCAGAGGTAGTCCAGGTCATCAACTTCTGGTCAAAGGAAATTTAAAACACTTTGTTTGTGTTTTAAATAAATTTTAACTGTACCCTCAAGTCACTTCTGACACAATAAATAAATCTGAATAAATCTGCCAAGAAGCTTTAGAATAGGGTCAACTTAAGTCGGAGTTGATTTGGGAATACATAACAAACAACACATCTTTCAAAGCTCAATGGCTCCTCCATCAAGAAAAGAAAATAAGGAAAAATCATACAAGGGAACAAAAGTTGGAATCACAAGTCTTTAGGTTTGCATCTTGTTGCTTGGGATGTTACAGTGTGTTCATGCAGACAGAAAGCTCACAGAAAGCAGACAGAAAGCTCACTAAAGGGGGGGGGAGCAAAGAAGGAAGAGAGACAAAGCCCGTTAAAGCCATAAAGTCTCTTCGCTTGATATATTTTTGATCCTGTCCAGTATAAAGTCACGAAACCCTATCTATGCTGGTAGAGACTCTAGATCTTTTCACAATGATGACATGTTATCAGGTCTGGAGATACATTTAGAAATGACAGGCAAGTATGCCAGCAGAAATCAACTTACATATCTTTACATGCTTCTTGAAGGTGATGTCCTCCCCATATGAGATGACTAACAGTCCATTCTTTTCATTATATTATTATCGTATCATTACATGGCATTATGCACATATCACTGTGGGCAGGATTATTGAGTGTGGTGTTAGTTCTTTATATAACACTTGGAAAAATACTGATCATCCGTAATTGAACGAAAATTAATTGTGACTAGAATTCTTCCCTCTGGTTTTATCTAAATGATGTAATCAATTTAAATTCATTTGAGAGAGCATTAAATTCAAAAATCAGAAATAACTCATAGATACATCAGAAGTAAGCAATAAGTCAAATCAATTCCTTCTGGGCTAAATTTTTTAAAAAACCAACCGGTAATCAAGTAAAATAGTATGAAATATTGTTCTGCTTGGGTTTGTCTCACTAATAACATATTGAAAGTACATCAACCAGTCGTGGATGGGGTCAGATTTCCCCTGAAAGACAGTGTTTGCAGCTTGGGGGTGCATCTGGATCAATTACTGCAAATGATATTCCAAAAACATACAAGAGTCAGGAGTGCTTACTATCTTTGGCTGGTAAACAATTTGTGCCCCTTCATTGACCCCTAAAGATGGTAGCATATGCACTGGTAACCTCAAGGCTGGATGGTCTGCAATATGCTGTAGATTGGGCTACCTCTGTATAAAGATCAGAGACTTCAATCATGCAAAACGTGGCAGCCAGAGAGGTTATTAATGCATTCAGCAATGATCATATGCATAAATTAAAATCACTCTAGTGCCTCCCAATTAGTTTCTAGGTAAGGTACAAAGTGTTGGTTCAGTCCAAGCTGCCTACTGGATAATCCACTGAAATACACTCAGATATTTTGGGGAACATTTATTTCAGTAATCCAGGACCAAGAGGACAGCTACAAACCAGAAGACTTATTCATTCAGTTGCCCCCAAATTGTGGAATGAACTTCAAAAAGAGATTCAGCAGTTGGATACACTGTATTGAATTTAACTGCCAATATTTTCTGCCAGGTCTATTCAGATGGTTTTTTTTAATTATTAATTTTATATTATTGTTTTCCATATGTATCCTTTTAAACTGATATTATGCTTTTAAAATTGTATTAATATGTATTTCTAATTGGAGTTTGCGTTTTTAACTATATTGCTGTATTTTAATCTGTAGTTCCTTACCTTGATCCACAGGAAGAGATAGATAAAAATAATATCATCAACAACTGCCTCAGAAAGTAATAAATCTTGTCTTGTCTATCATCAACAACTGCCTCAGAAAGTAGGAATAGTTCTCCTGGTTTTAAGTTACAAGAGAGTAGATTTTAACTGACAGTGGGAGCAGCTTAGCAATGGAACAAACTGACCAGAGAGTGAATGGGGTCTCCTTCTCTGGGTATCTTCACAATGTGGCTGGACAGCTACTTGCTGGGGATGCTCTCTAATGGAAACCCTGCGCTGAGCAGGAGGTTGGACCTGATGGCCCATAGGGGTCCTTCCAACTAAATGATTCTATGAATTAATATTATTATTTCCTATTTCTAAACATTATCCAAACAGAATTAAATTTAGCACTAAAAAGGGTACTTTCTGGAATGGGAAAATTGTAGTACAGATAGGCCTCAAACACCTCTACAGCAGAAAAGTTGCCATATTTTGTTTACATAAACTTAATTCAACAAAGTTTCCATCTTTGACTTAACTTTTTTTCTTTCTTTTTAAAATTTGAACCACATTAAACTCTCAGTCCCACCTCAGCTTTCTCTGAATTTGTAGTTGATTTAATCACAGAGCTTATCAGGAAATTGTAACCTGAGTTTTCAAGAGAGTTCATAATACATGGGTCCACTCAACAAACCTTCCTATTTTTACATATGGTCCACTGGACAAACCTTCCTATTTTTATTTTTTGCTGTAGTTTTTTCTTAAAAAACAAACAAACAAATTATTGAGCATATTTTACAAAACACCATTGACACTCTGCTTTGCTCCTACTTCAATCCCTTCTGTTTCATATCCCATCTGTTTCCTGCTTCAAAAGATACTCTTACTTTTCGTCTCTATTTGCCTTTCTGGCTTCCTACTTCATTACTTGTCTTCCTCCGATTTTGATTCCTTCCCTGCTGCTCCATGCTAATTCTAGCTGTGATCCTCATCCAAGCCTCAGCTGAAAGTATTCCTTGGATCTCTTCCTGAAATTTACCCTGTTATATATGTTCATTTCATGTCTGATGACTTCCTTGTCTTTCAAAATTATGATAGACTCCTCAAATAACAGAGTATTTTTTATAAAAACATTTACAAAAAGGAACATGTTTACTTCATGCTAATGAACTTTCAAAAATGTGTTTCAACCCTTACCCTGATAAACTTTAAAATGGTCAGTTTTCTTGTAGCATACTACAGGCAGCATAACAAGGATATGGGATATACATGTTACCACAACTCTGCATTACAAAATATTACTGCAAAACCTACAATATTAAGTAACCCATTCATAACCGGGTCTGTGGTTTTTAATCAAGTAGTTTTACTGAGATGATTTTAAAAGCTCTTTAAAAATCAATCTTAGGAGAATAGTTCTTGTATCTCAGCTAGAAAAAAAGTGGCACCTCAAAGTCTGGACTAAATGTCTTATTTACGATAGTTGGTTGCTCACTCAGTTCAAGGAGTAACAGCTTCACAGGATATTTATTAGATTATCCGTCAACAACAGAATGTGAGGTGCCCACTTTCTGACCCAGAGTCTCTATTGAGTGTCATATGAACCCTCTTGGATGTTCCCTTTATAAAATGTCTGAAGTCAAAGCTTGATAGTAAATCCATACTTTGTGCATAGAAGATCTCAGAAACAATCTCTGGCATCTGTGGTTAAAGAGTGTTTGTGTCAGGAGCAACTTGCAGTGTCACTTTTAGTGTGAGAGAATTGACTATATGCAAGGACGTCGCCAAGGGGACGCCCAGATGTTTGATGTTTTACCGTCCTTGTGGGAAGCTTCTCTCATGTCCCCACATGGGGAGCTGGAAGAGGGAACTCAACCCACTCTCCCGGATTCAAATTGCTGACCTGTCAGTCAGCAGTCCTGCCAGCACAAGTGATTTGATAACCTAATATGCCTCATAGAAGATAGCTGTTAGGTTCAGAAGTAAACAACATCACAATTTAGGCGTGTAGTTCAGAACTGCTTCATGTAAGCGAAGTTCTATGCTGAATTAATTGCCAGTGAGTCAATTATTTCCGGTCTTCAGCTTTATTTGTGAAGGCAACAATTGTGACCCAACTTGGGCAGCTATTTGAATATAAAACACATCTCCTGAAGTGGAAGGGTTTTTCTTTCCTTAAAGGTAACAAGTTTAATGGAGTAAAGGGCTTGAAACAGTCATAGGAAATCATATGGCCATATCACACATATTGCGAAATGTATAACTAAGAAAAATGAATGAATAAGGCTGAGCAAGTGATTTGATAACCTAATATGCCTCATAGAAGATAGCTGTTAGGTTCAGAAATAAACAACATCACAATTTAGGAGTGTAGTTCAGAACTGATTCATGTAAGCAAAGTTCTATGCTGAATTAATTGCTAGTGAGTCAATTATTTCCGGTCTTCAGCTTTATTTGTGAAGGCAACAATTGTGACCCAACTTGGGCAGCTATTTGAATATAAAACACATCTCCTGAAGTGGAAGGGTTTTTCTTTCCTTAAAGGTAACAAGTTTAATGGAGTAAAGGGCTTGAAACAGTCATAGGAAATCATATGGCCATATCACATATATTGTGAAATGTATAACTAAGAAAAATGAATGAATAAGGCTGAGCAAAAAAAATCAACACAAATAAGCTTTGGAAAATCCTATATTTGAAATACTTCAGTCATTTACAAATATGCTGAGTTCACCGAGTGTGATTTTGTGCATTAGGTGAATCAGCAATAAGTTGATAACTCAGAAATCCAGATTGTGCATTTCACATGACCAAGATTCAAGATAGATAGTATAGCTAGTGTTAACAAACTCTTCAGTCAACCACTACTAAACAGATAGTACTGTTTTTGTAACTGAAAGCTTGGTGGAAGGGGACAAATTGTATACTGCAATTCCATAATTCTAACCCTTTAGTCTGCAAAAAAATTGAAAATGAATCGGCAACAACAGCAAAAATCAAAAATAAAGATTCCAGAAGTTGGACTAGTGCTTCAGTATTTGTGACCCTCTCCACAACCAGCAAGATCACAAGTAATCAGTGAGAAACTTCATTTTTATAATAAAAATTATGAACATGTATTCATTTGCTGACTTTGTCTAAACTAGACTTGATCTCTCATCTTGAGCAGGGAGAAAAGAGCAGTTTCAAATATTTCTCAAGTCTACAGAGCAATGCTGATGAAAAGCGAACTGTTTCCCCATTTAATCTTCCCACCCCAAATACTGTTATTAGTTTCACAAAAGTCAGGGAAAGAACTTATATGGAATACTGTTCTCTACATATACAGAAACATTGGAGGACCTTTCAACTGGGACATGATACTGGAAGAATGGATGTAATCCTCCTTACTCCAGATAATTCCTTCAGTCATCTCCACTTTGGCCTTAGAATGCAACATTAAGCTTTAATAGAGTGGAATTCAAATCTTCTCTGAACTTTTTGGCATGGTCAACCACCACCTGACAAGACATAAAAAAACCTTTCTGTATTTCAGTCCCCAACTGTTGGAAGATTGGTGCACGTCAACAACACAATATAAGTTAGGAGACTTATTAACATACTTTCATAGTTCCCCTCTCTTCTGGATTCTAACTGAATATTACTACTCAATAATGAGAAAAGCAGAAATATAAAATGCTTTGACAAATAACTCATCAAGGAGCCACCATCAGCAGCACCAGAAAACACTGGCCACTATTAATAGAGGAAAAAAGTGGCCACAAAGCATATTTGTGCTTTTTTGTTGCTATTGTTGTGTGCCTTCATGTTGTTTCTGACTCATGGTGATTTTAAGACAAACCTATCACAATTTTTATTGACAAGATTTGTTCAGATGGGGTTTGCCTTTGCCTTCCTCTAAGGCTGAGAGAATGAGATTTCATGGCTGAGCACAGATTCAAAGGATGGTCTCCAAAGTCATAGCCCAACATTCAAAGTGTTACACCACACAGGCTCTTAGAACAGCAAAATTCCAGTTCCTCACAATCCAAGAGAAAGGTTGATGAGTGATGCTTTTAAGTGTTGTTGGAACTACACCTCTCAACAGCCCTAACAAACATAGCAAGGATGTAAACCAGGGATTTACAGTTCAACAATTCTCATTCCTTGATGAGTTCAATCTGCTTCCTCACAGACTGGCAAACATTGAACTGAAGATCGACTGTTAATTAATTATTTTAGAGTCATTCAATATTCCACACTTCACTCCATATTGATCCTTAGGTTAATCCAGAAAAGAGGCTCTATAACTTCAACTATGAGATGTCCCTGGCTATTACTACAAAAAACTCAAGAAGCCCAGTAAAACTCATTGACACAATGTCAACTCAGAACTGGAAATTAAGTGAAAAAAACTTAGGCAAAAGAATCTAGGCATACCCACCCACTTATAAAAGCTATAGAAATGTCCACTTTTAAAGAATTTAGATATCTTAGATACAAACTAAAAGGACTGTTCTGAAGTTTTGCTTCTCTGAAAAGAATTCAGGCCCTTATTGTTAGAGCTAAACTTATGTCACAGCTAGCCTAGAAACAGTGGAATGGGTGGAACTGTATTCAGGTTTAATTTGGTTTTCAGATCTGCTGAAGGAGGTCTGAGACTCCACTCTTCCATCATTTCATTCCATCTATCAGTCAAAGGATCTCCATGTAAGAATGCTGGACAGCACTCTGGGCTTGAGACTGAAAATTTAAACAGTACCAAACTGGATAAAATCTTCATTTGACTCCCATACAAAGTATAAGATTTTCTATAAACTGACAGTGTGTATTTCTTCTAGAAATTACAATTTCAAATGCCTAATTTCTTCTCTCAAACCTTGCAGCCAATTCTACTAGCATCCTTAATTTTGTTCAAAGGCTTCATCTCCTGACATCGAAAGCTCTTTAAAAACCTCTTTTGCCTCTTTTTAATATATGTTTGTCAGTGAAAATAATTCCATCATATTTAACCGGTCACCGCACTTGATGTGTTGCGGTTGGTTTCTCCCCTACCTTGGACTGGAACCCCCATTGATGGATATCTAGCCTTTGAAAAAGACCACGAAACGGAATTCAGCGGCCCCGATTGTTGTGGATATTCTTCCGTCAGGCTTGCTCTAATTTCATTTCCAGGAGCCTTGAATCACAGTGGCTTCGGTTCTTTTCGGTCTATGGTTACGGATTACCTTCATGCATCCTTGTACCTGTGTTTATGCTCTTATTGAGCCTCGGACTATTGAGCCCAGTGTGTACGGACTGAACCTATGGAGATGCACTTCCTATAGACACTTTGTCACTACAGCCGCACCACGGACACGGTACTATGTTGGATGCTTATAGATAAGAAATGTGATTGTCACTGTTATTGTTTGATTTGATTATATAAAATGAAAAAGTGATTGCTATATTGTGTTGAACTACCTTTGTTAGTATTATCTAACCAGACTCTGTTTGAAGACTAAATGAAACTAACCAGTAAAAATTGGCATATGTCTGACTGCATCCAGAATTAAGTTAATTTTAAAGTAGACTTGCAAGTAGAAATGGGACATTACTGATTTAGGTCCCACTGATTTTAATGGCCTTACTGTAAGTAAGTCTGGACTCAACTCAATTGTTTTATATAAGGATACAGGAAGCAAATTCATGTAACAAGATTGTAGTAAAAATAACCTTCATAAAATTATTCATATGTAAAGGAATCTACCTCTGCTCCTCCAACACAGCAGAGTTGTATCTTCATGCCTACTGGAATCTAAAATAAACACGTGTTGAAATTTGTTCTGTTCAGCTATCAGTAAAATCTATTTGATAAGTTATGTCAAACGTTCTGTTATTATGGTGATAGAACTGTTTGTTCAAACTCACAACTGCTGAGGCAAGCACACAGAAGTGGTAATAAGCCCTTAGTACAAACAATTCAAATAGTAACTAAATTAATAAATAAAAATACTGAAGCATTGAATTGTGATGCTCAAGAAACCCATTCAAAAGTTTCACTGTTACTAATGCTGAAAAGCATTAGAAACCTATAATTAGTGGCAAAGGACAAAATTACAATTTTCTAGGTTATCAAAAATTCTTGGTTCATCTTGATCTGGCATAACAAGAAACTGGGTTGGACAGACCATGGCCTAGTGACGTTCATACAGTCACCAGATCATCGTATCTGACTCTCACAACAATGACATTCCTTAGACTAAAGTCTGGTGGGAAAGCATGAAATCCAAAACTCAGGAAGTTAGATTGTGCATTGATATCATTCTCTTGGCACCTTACTCATAGCAGAGTATCACATTTCAAGCAGGACGTGACAAATGAGAGAGCATTCAAAACAGAACTCTAAGAAAGATAATCCTAGAAATCTTAGAAGGCCAGCCTTTAATCAGTAATATAAGTCATCTGATCTCAGTGGTGGAGAGGCCTGCCGTGATTTAAATACAAAGCAGTCAAAATAATTGGAGGAAGAAGGCTTTGAATTTGTATGAGCCGGTCAATCTCAAAGGGTGCAGAACTTGTAAATTCTTTATTCTTAACATGTCCCTTCCTGAAGTGTTTCTTCTTCGTAATTGCTTCAAATGTTTATATCTTGCAAAAAGTAGTTGTCTAGCCTACTTTTATTATCTGTCATTATAGGATCCTACATCATCCTATTTCAACCAGGACTTTGGCCACCCAAGATTGCCATGTGACTATAACACGCAAATTATTAATTCACCAAGGTAAACAACATGCTGTTGAAAATTTCTACATTCTGTTCAGCCTGTATTCTCCATCATTCCCTTTTTGCCACATTCTCCCACCACCCTCTCTGAATTTCCTGACACACACATGCCATCTACTAATCAAGATGCCTTCATTCATCTACTACTCCGAACCAACTTAACAATGTGTAACTCATTTAGCCTCCCAACCAGTTTACCAGCTGTTAGGATTTTTGGGAGCTGAAAGCCAAACCATCTGAGGACCCACAGGTTGAGAACCAATGCTTTACATAGTCTTCCACCACCACATGAAATTCCTCTCTTCATTTCCCAATCTTCAACCTTTCCAGAAAATTTAATGTTTCCTTTCAAATTAGTTCAATTTTGTGTTATTTTCACTGGCTTCGGTGATTATCCAGTGGAACTATAGCGTACTAAGAGGTATACACCCAGGAATTTTAGCATTTTACTCACATGTATAAACCAAAGTATTATTTATGTTATAGTAATTATATATTTCATAGGCATATCTACAAAACCTTCTGAATGGAGATTTCCAGCCAGGAAGATGAGCAGATGGAAGATATATATGCAAACAGCAAAATTGTCATCACCACTCTTTTGTTGTTGGTGTATTCCCATAAACCATTTCCTACTTATGGCAACTTTAAAGTGTAGCTATCAAGGGATTTGGGGGGGCTTAAGGTGTGTGACTCACCCAGGATTGCCCAATGAATTTTAGGGCTTTGTGGGAAACCAAACCCTGGTCTATAGTCATAGTCTAATGGCCAAACACTGCACCTCACTTTCTTTCCAGCACTCCTTTACTTTGGATATTAAAAATAGAGCAATTATTCGAAGTGTTTTTGTGCCTTCAAGGCCCCTTCCACACAGCTATTTCAAATCTACACTGAACTGGATTATATGGCAGCGTGGACTCAGATAATCCAGTTCAAAGCAGATATTGTAGATTATCTGGGTCATATAGCTGTGTGGAAGGGCCCCAAGTCACATGCTGACCCCATGAATTCCATAGTGTTTTCTTAGGCAAGGAATACTCACGAGGTGGTTTTGCCAGTTCCCTCCTCCAAAATACTGCCATAGCCTACATTTGGTTCTCCGTTGGCAGCTTGTCATCCAAGTACAAACCAGGGCTGACCGTACTTGGGTTCCATGATGAAGTGGGATGCACTCCTTAAAAATGTTCAAAGGACCCGTCTAGACCAGTGGTTCCCAACCTGTGGTCCATTGACCACCAGTGGTCCACAGGATTGAAAATATGGTCTGCATACAGCTTTACCTCAAAATCATGCAGCAACGAGAGCGACTGGTTTCAAGAAACCCTCTTATAGGGCCGAGGTAATGGGGATGTTGGGAGGGGAGAGGCTGACTACCCACAAAAGATTATTTATTTATTTATGAAATTTCTACCCCGTCTTACTTGAACCCGAAGGTGACTCAAAGTGGCTACTACCACATCAATTACAACTACCACATCAGCTCTAGATTATTAAATATGGTTTTCTGTGGGCAAGCAGATGGTGACTAATGAATGACATATGTTCTGTATCAGAAATGAGAGCTGATGGGGTCTATCCAATGCTGTAAATAAATAATGCTGTAAATAAATAAATAAATGCAGTTTTCAGAATCAGCATCCCAAATAACTAAACCAAATCTAAAGTTGACCGAAAACTTATTTGTAACCCTTTTGGTACTAATGTTGGAGAATAATCCCTGGTCAAAGTAGTTCCTGTTCAAGTGGTCCCTGGTCACAAAAAAAGTTGGGAACCACTGGTCTAGACCAACTATTTAACACAGTTTGAAACTAGAGTCAAACTGCAGCGACTGGACAACAGACTCTCAAAAGTTTATGTAATCACTCTCTAGGTTTCAAACTGGTTCCAGGACTTCCTGGCAAAAAAGATGAGGCTATAGATCGTCTGGGGAGGCCCTGCCCTCAGTTCCACCTTTCTTGCAGTTACGATTGGTGGGAACAGGTCCTCCTGACCTTCCGTAAGAAAGTAACAGCCTAGCTTTGTGTCCAAGCGTTTGGAGAACTTGAGAAATAGAAAGATATGGAATTGACGTGCATTGACTAACTGGAACGGCCGGACTATGCAATGAACTGCAACGATCATGCAATGAACTGCAAATGCATTGTTTTATATGTTTTTAAACAGTTTTAATGTATTTTATAACTCTATTTATATATTTGTAATTATATGCATCCAATGGCTTCATGTGGTTGCCTGCTTGTAAGCTGGCTTGAGTCCCCTCCAGGGTAGAGAAAGGCGGGGTAGAAATGCTGTAAATAAATCTATATAAATAAAAATGTAATGTTCGTTTGTGAGATTAACATAACTCAAAAACCACTGGATGAATTGACACGAAATTTGGACACAATACATCTATCACGCCAACAAGTGACCATCATTCATAAAAACACTGGAAAATACAGCAGAAGGGACTTTAAAAGTCTCCAAAAGATGCTACACCGCATGTGCAAAATGACTCCCCCGGCAAACAAAACACACAATAGCATATCCACACTCTCTTCCGGACTACAGCTCCCAGCATACCCTAGACCAGGCCCTTTAGGAGAAGAGGATGATCCAAATGCACTGCTTCCAAGATGCAAGCTTTCTTCTCCTTGGATTTCTTTGAGAGCATCTCAATCCCTGCATATTTCCTATTTCCTATTCCTGGACTGCAACTCCCAGCAATCCTCAGGGGTGCTCACACTTTTTCAGCATGCGAGCTACTCTTAAAGCAACCAAGTCCAAAAGATCTACCTGCCCCTGCCGCCATGCACTCCGGCCACCGCGCGCTCCGGCCACCGCACATGCTCCTGCTGTTTTCCGCCCGCACAGCGCTTCTTCCGCCTGCGGGGCATTGCAGGAAGGAGAAAGCACGTGGCGGGGCATCCAGAGGGAGTGCTTTTGCCCTGCCTGTCTCGCCGGCAACGGAGGCTGCACAGCTGCTTCTGGACGAGAGAGAGGCAGGACGCTCCCTCCAGAGGCCCCACCTCGTGCTTCCTTCTTCCTGCAATGCCCCGCAGGCGAAAGAAGCACCACAAGAGCGGAAGCCAGCAACAGGAGCACGCTGGTGAGGCCCCATCCGAGGCGCTAAGATCACCTGGAAGAGGGCCGAAGATACTAGTAGCTCCCAAGCTACCTAATGAGCGCCCCTGCTCCAGATAGATACGATAGATAGATCAGATAGGTTGGTAGGTAGGTAGATTGATCAGGACTGCTGGGAGATGCACCAGGAATGTGGCGCAGCCGGCTGGGTGTCAGCTGCATAAGATCTCTACTGACCAGAAGGTCATGAGTTTGAGGCCTGCCCAGGTCGGGGTGAGCTCTTGACCAAATTGTGTAGCTTGTTGTCAACCTTTGCAACCCGGAAGACAGTTGCACCTGTCAAGTAGGAAATTTAGGTACCACTTTGTGGGGAGGCTAAATTTAACTGATTTATGGAATGTTATATTGCCTCTATGTCTGTCTATATATGTTTTATGTCAATGGCATTGAATGTTTGCCTGTATATGTGCATTGTGATCCGCCCTGAGTCCCTTGCGGGGTGAGAAGGGTGGAATATAAATGACATATATATATATATATATATATATATATATATATATATATATATATAAATGCAGTCCAAGAATAGGCAGAGAAGGAAGAAAGGGGAGGAAGAAGGGAAAGGAAAGGGGGGAGGACAGAAGGGAAGAGGAAGAGAAGGAAGGAAAGAAAGAAAAAAGGGAAGAGGAAGAGAAGGAAAGAGGGAAGGAAGAGAAGGAAAGGAGGGAAGTTTGGCCACAGCAACACGTGGCGGGTACAGCTAGTAAATAATAAGAGACCAGGTATGGGCCAAGTTGGGCCATCACTCCAGGTGTTTTGGACTTCAACTACCACCATTCCTAACAGCCTCAGGTCTCTTTCTTTCACCCCTCACCTGGAAGGAAGGCCCAACTTAGCCCATGCCTAGTGTAGATGCACCCACTGAAGAAATAAACCCTTGTCATGTCCATTCCATCCACACCCATGCACACCCATTGTCCTGTGCTGTTGTTCATTCGTTCAGTCACTTCAAGGATACCATCCATCCGCCTTGCTCTTGGTCAGCCCCCAGGCATGTAGCCGGGGGGGCTTGAGGGGCTTCAGCCTCCCCCCCCCCCAAATGTCTGGGTGGTCCGCGATAAGGCCTTACTGGTACATTATCTAAACTGTTATGTGTATTCATATCATGATCTGATCACCATGCTCAATATATCCCATATGCATGGGGTATTGGGATGACGATATGAAAGATTTGCTAGGGTAGACCCTACCTCTCTTAGACTCACCCCCCTCGAATCAAACTCAGCCCCTCCCCAATCAAAATCCTGGCTACAGCCCTGTCGGCCCGTCTTCCTTTTCCTTTCCCCCCAGCATCATTGTCTTCTCTAAGCTTCCCTGTCTTCTCATGATGTAGCCAAAGTACTTCAACTTTGCCTCTACTATACTTCCCTCCAATGAGCAGTCGGGCTTTATTTCTTGGAGTATGTATTGGTTGATCTTCTCGCGTTGAATCTGTTCCATCACCCATTGCCCGGATGAACTGGAACGTAGCTACACTGTGGAACTGATGCACTTTGACACCACTTTAACTGTTTTGGGGCAATGCTATGGCATCTTGGTGTTGTAATTTTCCAAGGTATGAAGCTTTCTCTGCCAAAGAGTGTTGGTGTCTCAGCAGACTACAAATCCCAGGCTTCCACAGCATTAAGCCATGGCTTCTCAAATGGTGTTGTTTATTCGTTCAGTTGCTTCTGACTCTTTGTGACCTCATGGACCATTTATTTATTTATTTATTTATTATTTCCATCATTTCTACCCCGCTTCTTCTCAACCCCCGAGGGGGGACTCAGAGCGGCCTAACAATGGCAACGATTCGATGCATATAATAAAAGCAAACAGTTAAGAATAAAATACATTAAAATACAGCTAGAATTAAAATACATAAAAAATACAATTAACATTAAAATGCATTGTGTACATTCACAACAGTTAAAACAGTATTCCATCCATAAGCATTAGGTCTTGTCCACCAGATTGCCATCTCAATCCAATCAAAGTGCCATATCGTGCTAAAGTGCAAACGCTTGGTCCCATAACCAGGATTTCACTTTTTTCTGAATGCCAGGAGGAACGAAGCTGATCGAATATCAATAGGGAGTGCGTTCCACAGACGGGGAGCCACCACCGAGAAGGTCCTCTCCCTCGCCCCCACCAACCGCATTTCAGATGTAGGCGGGAGCGAGAGCAGGGTCTCCCCGGATGATCTTAAGGTACATGATGGGATGTAGCGGTTGATGCGTTCGGACAAGTAAGCTGAACCAGAACCGTATAGAGCTTTAAAGGTCAAAACCAGCACTTTGAATTGAGCTCGGAATTGGACAGGCAGCCAGTGGAGCTGACACAACAGGGGGGTGGTATGCTCCCTGTATGCAGCTCCCGTTAGTAGTCTGGCTGCCACCCGTTGGACTAATTTCAGTTTCCGAACTGTCTTCAAAGGCAGCCCCACGTAGAGTGTGTTGCAGTAATCTATTCGGGATGTGACCAGAGCGTGGACCACCGTGGCCAGATCAGACTTCCCAAGGTACGGGCGCAGCTGGCGCTAGGGTTGCCATATGTCCCTTATTCTAAGGGACGTCCCTTATTTTGGCCCTAAAATTTGTGTCCCCTTTTTTCAGGCCCTGTCCCTTATTTTTGACTAGCAGGACAGGACTGGGCGGGGTTGACCAGAGGAAGCTGCGCGCTGCCGTTTCCACAGCAATGCCTGCCCGGGGATTCCAACTTGCAGGGCAGCCTGCATCCCCGTTGGAAGGAAGAGGCGATACAGGACTTTTTCAAAGTACAGTAGACCAATTAACCATTACCCAAGGGGAATGTTGGATCATGTTGGATAAAGATAGTTTCTGGTTGCTTGAGAGTTACTCTTAAAATAGGCCTAGCTGTGCACCCCAATACTATACAATGCTGTGTATCCCATACTCCACTATACCATTAACTAGTGACATAATAATCATGAAAATGTACTGTCTTATAAAATTTATTTTATTTTAATGTTTAGACAGTGCACTTTTAAAGTCAGCAAAGCCCAGTACTAAATACAGATGGAGAAAATTAGGTAGTTCTAATAATGGTTTTTTTTCTGCATGACAAATGCATGCGGAAACATACCATGTACTGTTAAGAGGGTATAAGTCATTTTCTTTTGTGAGTTTCAATCATTATCTTATTCTGTTAATAAAACTATTTCTACCTAATGTTTGAGTTTCAAGTTTTTAATGAAGTGTCCCTTATTTTTGTGAAAAATCCCGTAAATGTCCCTTATTTCTTATATCAAAAAATGGCAACCCTAAAAACAGCACTTTGAATTGAGCTCGGAAATGGACAGGCAGCCAGTGGAGCTGACACAACAGGGGGGTTGTATGCTCCCTGTATGTTGCTCCCGTTAGTAGTCTGGCTGCCGCCCGTTGGACTAACTGCAGTTTCCAAACTGTCTTCAAAGGCAGCCCCACCTAGAGTGTGTTGCAGTAATCTATTCGGGGTGTGACCAGAGCGTGGACGACCGTAGCCAGATCAGACTTCCCAAGGTACGGGCGCAGCTGGCGCACGAGTCTTAACTGTGCAAAAGCTCCCCTGGCCACCGCCGAGACCCGGGGTTCCAGGCTCAGCGATGAGTCCAGGATGACTCCCAGGCTGCGAACCTGCGTCTTCAGGGGGAGGGTGACCCCATCCAACACAGGCTGTAACCCTATGCCAGAGCTCCCTGTCAGCCGTGGCCACCCCCAGCTCCTTCAGGGTCAAGCCAGTCACTTCAAGGATACCATCTTGCCCTTGGTCGGCCCCTCTTCCTTTTTCCTTCCATTTCACCAGCATCATTGTCTTCTCTAAGCTTTCCTTTCTTCTCATAATGTGGCCAGAGTACTTCAACTTTGCCTCTACTATACTTCCCTCCAATGAGCAGTCAGGCTTTATTTCTTGGGAGTATGTATTGGTTGATCTTCTCGCGTTGAATCTGTTCCATCACCCATTGCCCGGATGAACTGGAATGTAGCTACACTGTGGAATCGATGCACTTTGACGCCACTTTAACTGTTTTGGGATCAATGCTATGGCATCTTGGTGTTGTAATTTTCCAAGGGCCACTGTGAACGCCCTCTGCCGCGTACTCAACAACCAGTATGTCTTAATATTAGGCATCTCCAGTAAGTTAAGCCCCTCTGAACGCAGTGATCTACTGGGCACATATGGGGTAAGCCGCTCCTTCAGGTACACTGGCCCCAAACCCTATAAGGCCTTAAAAGTTAAGACTAACACCTTGAAGGAGACCCGGAATTCAATTGGAAGCCAGTGCAGTTCGCGCAGGAGTGGAGTGACATGAGCAGATCTTGGGGCTCCTGTAAGCAGACGTGCTGCTGCGTTCTGCACCAGCTTGAGTTTCCGGATCGCCGCCAAGGGAAGGCCAATGTACAGCGCATTACAGTAGTCGAGCCTCGAGATGACCGTGGCTTGGATCACCGTGGCCAGGTCGCAGCGGGAGAGATAAGGAGCCAGACGTCTTGCCCTTGGTCGGCCCCTCTTCCTTTTTCCTTCCATTTCCCCAGCATTATTGTCTTCCCTAAGCTTTCCTTTCTTCTCATGATGTGGCCAGAGTACTTCATCTTTGCCTCTACTCTCCTTCCCTGCCATTATCCTGTGTAGTTTTTCCAAATCTAAACTGTTATGTGTATTCATATCATGATTTGATCACCATGCTCAAAATATCCCATATGCATGGGGTATTGGGATGACGATATGAAAGATTTGCTAGGGTAGACCCTACCTCTCTCAGACTCACCCCGAATCAAACTCAGCCCCTCCCCCAATCAAAATCCTGGCTACGGCCCTGTCGGCCCGTCTTCCTTTTTCCTTCCTTTCCCCCCAGCATCATTGTCTTCTCTAAGCTTCCCTGTCTTCTCATGATGTAGCCAAAGTACTTCAACTTTGCCTCTACTATACTTCCCTCCAATGAGCAGTCGGGCTTTATTTCTTGGAGTATGTATTGGTTGATCTTCTCGCGTTGAATCTGTTCCATCACCCATTGCCCGGATGAACTGGAACGTAGCTACACTGTGGAATTGATGCACTTTGACACCACTTTAACTGTTTTGGGGCCAATGCTATGGCATCTTGGTGTTGTAATTTTCCAAGGTATTAAGCTTTCTCTGCCAAAGAGTGTTGGTGTCTCACCAGACTACAAATCCCAGGCTTCCACAGCATTAAGCCATGGCCTCGCAAATGGTGTTGTTTATTCGTTCAGTCGCTTCCGACTCTTCGTGACCTTATGAACCATCCCACGCCAGAGCTCCCTGTCGGCCATCACCACCCCCAGCGCCTTCAGAGTTAAGCCAGTCACTTCAAGGATGCCACCCATCCACCTTGCCCTTGGTCGGCCCCTCTTCCTTTTTCCTTCCATTCCCCCAGCATCATTGTCTTCCCTAAGCTTTCCTTTCTTCTCATGAGGTGGCCAGAGTGCTTCATCTTTGCCTCTACTCTCCTTCCCTGCCATTATCCTGCGTAGTGTTTCCAAATGCCCCTCAAGGGCAGCCATAGGAGCAACCCAAGGCTGCTCCCTCCATGAGGCGAGAAAGGTCAGCCTCCCCTCCCTGTCCCGAGGGGAGGCGGGTCCTGAGGCAGCGCGCGACAGACAAGCAGGCCCGCCCTTGCCAGGCCCCGCCCCCTCCTTCCCCTCAGCCCTCGGCCCGCACTGCAGCTCGCTTCGAAAGTCGCCTCCTCCTTCGGCCCAGTGGGAACGTCAATCTTACCCCGGGGCATCCTGGGAAGTGGAGGAAAAAAGGGGCCAGGAGGGGAAAAAGAACCCTCATTCCTTTGCCTCCGCTCACCCCAGGCCTTGTCCTCCGAAGGGACTACAAGCCCCACAATGCACCGCTGCCGAGCCCTTTTCCGCAGAGGAGAACCCCTGAGTCTCTCTCTCTCTCTAAAAAAAAAAATTGGCCGTTGGGAAGGGAGCGGGGAATGGGAGTAGGGGGAGCCTTGAAAATGCTAGAGTCCCCGCGAGACAGGGGTCCCAAAGTGGTGGGGAGGAAAGGGGCAGCCTTGAAAACGCTACACCCGCGCGCGCTCGCTCTCTCTCTGTGGCTCGCGAGCTGGCTCACTCACCTGCCGCAGCCGTTGGTGAGGGCGGCGCTCCCAGTCCCGTCCGTCAGTCTGTCAGCGAGTGCGGCGCCGTCGCGGGGCACTTCCCCGGCTCTGGCCTGGTCTTTCCCGGACCCGCCTCCGGCTGCGGGGGCCGCCCGGGGAGCATCCTCTCCCCCGCCTCCCAAGCTTGGCCTCCTCGGGAAGGGACCGCGGCGGCGGCAGAGGCAGAAGGGAGGAGGAGGAGGAGGCGCTGGCGGCGGGATACTCCCACAATGCACCGCGCGGCTAGCAGCAGCATCAGCAGCATCAGACTGACATCAGCGCCAGCCGCAGCAGCAGCGCCGCCCCGCCCTGGCCTCAGGCGGCACACGTGCGGGGGCGGCACCAGCCAAGGTCCCTTCTTGCCCACACTCTTTCTTTTTTTTTAATGAGTTTTTTATTGAGTTTTTCAGGTTTCTTTGACAATACAAAACATAAAGTCTTCCTTCCCACCTGTCACCAAGGAGGCTGTCCAGACCTTGAACCGGTGCCTGGCTGCTCTGTCGGATTGGATGAGGGCTAGTAAATTGAGACTAAATCCAGACAAGACAGAGGTCCTCCTGGTCAGTCGCAAGGCCGAACAGGGCATAGGGTTACAGCCTGTGTTGGACGGGGTCACACTCCCCCTGAAGACGCAGGTTCGCAGCTTGGGAGTGATCCTGGACTCATCGCTGAGCCTGGAGCCCCAGGTCTCAGCGGTGGCCGGGGAAGCTTTTGCACAGTTAAGACTCGTGCGCCAGCTGCGCCCGTACCTTGGGAAGTCTGATCTGGCTACGGTCGTCCACGCTCTGGTCACATCCCGAATAGATTACTGCAACGCACTCTACGAGGGGCTGCCTTTGAAGACAGTTCGGAAATTGCAATTAGTCCAGCGGGCGGCAGCCAGATTGCTAACGGGAGCTACATACAGGGAGCATACCACCCCCCTGTTGTGACAGCTCCACTGGCTGCCTGTCCAATTCCGGGCTCAATTCAAAGTGCTGGTTTTGACCTTTAAAGCTCTATACGGTTCTGGCCCAGCTTACTTGTCCGAACGCATCAGCCGCTATGTCCCACCTCGTAATCTAAGATCATCCGGGAGGCCCTGCTCTCGCTCCCGCCTACGTCTCAGATGAGGCTGGTGGGGACGAGGATAGGGCCTTCTCGGTGGTGGCTCCCGCCTGTGGAATGCGCTTCCTATTGATGTACGATCCACCACATCCCTCCTGGCCTTCAGGAAAAAGTAAAATCCTGGCTGTGGGACCAGGCATTCGTACACCAGCACAAGGCAGCATTTTAGATTGGTTTTTAATGAAAGTGGGTGATTATGGCCAATGTTGTTATGGACTGAACATTGTTTTAATCCAGAGTGAATGTGTATGGTGCTAATGTAGTTGTATTTTAATGTATTTTTAATGTATTTTAATTGTTGAAGTGTTTTGGGGTTTATATTGTTATTATGTGGGCATCGAATTGTGCCGTACTGTAAGCCGCTCTGAGTCCCCCCTTGGGGGTTGAGAAGAGCGGGGTAAAATCCCGAAATAAATAAAATAAATAAAGTTACCATACATCTGTGTTTCTCAACCAGTGTGCCGTGGCACACTAGTGTGCCACGAGCGATCATCAGGTGTGCCGCGAGAAAAGCTCTCTGCCCCCCTTCCTTCCCCCCTCCTCCTGCCGAACTCCTGCTGCTTGGGAGAGGAGGAGGAAGGGCCAGGTGGCGGCGAAGAAAAAGAAGAAGGGGCCGGGGGGCCACCTCCTTCGGCCGTTTCCCCAGCCAGCCTCCAATCCACCACGACTCCCGCCACGACTTGCTGAAGCCGCGCGGAGGAGGAGCACCGCCTACTGAAGCCCGTCCACTGCTCATGCTTCTCTGTGGGAGAACTGAAGCCGGGGGGAGGGGTCGGGGCATGGCGCGGCCTGGCTCTGCCCCCTTCCCCCGTCTTCAGTGCTCCCACAGCCTTGCCAGCCTTGAGGGGGCAGTGCCAAGCCAGCATTGTGCTGGCTCTGCCACCGCTGGCTTGGCACTGCCCCCTCAAGGCTGGAGAAGCTGTGGGAGAAATGAAGCCGTGTGGAGGGGGCGGGGCATGGCATGGCCTGGCTCCGCCCCCTTCCCCCGGCTTCAGTGCTCCCACAGCTTTGCCAGCCTTGAGGGGGCCGTGCCAAGCCAGCATTGTGCTGGCTCTGCCACCGCTGGCTTGGCACTGCCCCTCAAGGCTGGCAAAGCTGTGGGAGAAATGAAGCCATGTGGAGGGGGCGGGCATGGCATGGCCTGGCTCCGCCCCCTCCCCCAGCTTCAGTGCTCCCACAGCTTTGCCAGCCTTGGGGGCAGTGCCAAGCCAGCATTGTGCTGGCTCTGCCACCGCTGGCTTGGCACTGCCCCCTCAAGGCTGGCAAAGCTGTGGGAGAACTGAAGCCGCGTGGAGGGGGCGGGGCATGGTGCGGCCTGGCTCCGCCCCCTCCCCCCAGCTTCAGCGCTCCCACAGCTTTGCCAGCCTTGAGGGGGCAGTGCCAAGCCAGCATTGTGCTGGCTCTGCCACCGCTGGCTTGGCCCTGCCCTCAAGGCTGGCAAAGCTGTGGGAGAAATGAAGCCGTGTGGAGGGGGGGGGCCTGGCGCGGCCTGGCTCTGCCCCCCTCCCCCCGGTTTCAGCGCTCCCACAGCTTTGCCAGCCTTGAGGGGGCAGTGCCAAGCCAGCATTGTGCTGGCTCTGCCACCGCTGGCTTGGCACTGCCCGCCAAGGCTGGCAAAGCTGTGGGAGAAATGAAGCCGTGTGGAGGGGCGGGGCATGGCCTGGCTCTGCCCCTCCCCCAGCTTCAGCGCTCCCACAGCTTTGCCAGCCTTGAGGGGCAGTGCCAAGCCAGCATTGTGCTGGCTCTGCCACCGCTGGCTTGGCACTGCCCCTCAAGGCTGGCAAAGCTGTGGGAGAAATGAAGCCGCGTGGAGGGGCAGGGCATGGTGTGGCCTGGCTCCTCCCCCTCCCCCGGCTTTGGCACTCCCAGCAGCTGCTCCCAGCAGGTCACCATCCCCCAGCCGTTCTTTACAGTCTGAGTGTCATTTTGGTTGGTGGTGTGCCCCTGGATTTTTTTAATGTTAAAAGTGTGCTGCGACTCAAAAAAAGGTTGGGAAACACTGCCATACATGAATACAAAAGGAAGAGGGGGGGGGGGGAAATATGTTGACTTCCATTCTAGTTCCATACTATTTCTTATTACATTACTAGCTGAGGACCCGGCGGTGCCCGGGTTATTTGAGGAAGGCATTGTGTGCCAAGGTTGGTTCCTATTAGATGTGTATGTGCCTTGCAATGGTCTCAGGAAGTTAGTGAAGGTACTGCAAGTCCCATTGGCCATGGTCTATCCCCCTCCCAACAGCACCAGGATGTCATGGGGGCTCTTAGTGCCACGTTTGGTGTTGATCATTCATTGGATGAGGGTCGCAGTAGTCTCAGAAGGTGAGTGAAGATACTTCAAGTCCCGTCACCCATGGTCCATCCCCCTCCAAACAGCACCAGGATGTAGAGTGGGTCATGAGGACTTTGTGTGCCAAGTTTGGTCTTCATTAGTCATTGAATGAGGGTCGCAGCAGTCTTGGGAAGTGAGTGGAGGTACTTCAAGTCCCATCATTCGTGGTCCATCCTCCTCAATACTGCACCAGAATGTAGAATGAGTCATGGGGGCTCTGTGTGCCAAGTTTGGTCTTGATCAGTGTTTGGATGAGATTGGCAATGGTCTGGTGAAATGAGTGGAGATACTTCAACTTCCATCATCCGTGGTCCGCCCTCTGAACTGCATCAGGACGTCCATTGGGTCATGGGGGCTTTTTGTGCCAAGTGTGGTCATGATTATGCACTGGATGAGGGTCGCAGCGGGCTTGGGAAGTGAATGGAGGTACTTGAAATCCCATCCTTCATGGTCCATCCTCCTCTAAACTGCAGTAGGATGGAGTGTGGGTCATGGGGGTACTGTGTGCCAAGTTTGGTCTTGTGGTTCAGGGCCGCCTTGGTCTGTGGGGAATGAAGAGTTTGAAAGTACTACAAATCTCATAACCTGTGATGGTACTTCAAGTCCCATCATCCATGGTCCTCCCTACTCCAAACTGCAGGAGAATGAATCATGGGTCATAGGGGCTCAGTGTGCCAAGGTTGGTTACTGTTAATTCAGGCCATACACAATGTCCCATTAACTGAGGCCTAGTCAGGAAAATCAAGTTAATGAAGCCTTACTGTAAATTGCCCTCTGTCTAGTGCCTTAGAATTTTGGAGTGGCGAGGCTGGCCAATCAAAGGACTTTATGCAAATAGCTGCCACATATTCGCCCTTCCGCCCTCCGCACACATACATACATACAAACATTCCGCTTTATTAAGGTATATAGATTGTTCATTTTCTTTAATATAGGGCATCCTAAAATGCTCTTATTATTCATTTTTAATTCCTTTTATTGACAGAGAGCTTCATTCTCCCTTTATTAGTTCTAAATAATCATTAACCAATGTCCAATCTGTCATTGTATTCCCTTTGCCATTATTTTGTTGCAGCCAGTATGTTAACTCGTCCATTCCTTTAATCTCAACCAACTTTTCAAGCCACTGTTTTTTGGGGGGGGGAGGTTCTGTCTCCAAAGTTTTGCAAAGACTATCCGGGCCGCGGTTGTAAGGAACACAAAAAGTTTTTGTAAGTTCTCACTTTGAAAAGTCTCGCCCACACTCTTCATTAATTCGATTCATACCTACCCTGTGTCCTCTTTACTCCTAGACCAGTGGTTCTCAACCTTCCTTATGCTGCGACCCCTTAATGTAGTTCCTCAAGTTGTGGTGACCCCCAACCATAACATTATTTTCGTTGCTACTTCACAACTGTAATTTTGCTCCTGTTATGAATCGTAATGTAAATATCTGATATGCAGGATGCATTTTCAGTCACTGGACCAAATTTGGCACAAATACCCAATACACCCAAATGTGAACATTGGTGGAGTTTGGGGCAAAATAGACCTTGCCATTTGGGAGTTGTAGTTGCTGGCATTTATAGTTAATAATATTATAATAATATAATATGGTTAACCTATAATCAAAGAGCATTCTGAACTCCACCAATGATGAAATTGAACCAAACTTGGCACACAAAAGTCCAATGACCAACAGAAAATACTGGAAGGATTTGGTGGGCATTGACCTTGAGTTTTCGAGTTGTAGTTCACCTACATCCAGAGAGCACTGGATGGATCTGGAGCAAACGTGGCATGAATACTCAATATGCCCAAACACTGGTGGAGTTTGGGGAAAATAAACCTTGACATTTGGGAGTTGTAGTTGCTGGGATTTATAGTTCACCTACAATTAAAGAGCATTCTGAACCCCCACTGATGATAGAATTGGGCCAGATATCCCACAAAGAACCCTATTACCAATAGAAAACAATATTTTTCTGATGGTCTTTGGCGACCCCCCTGACACCCCCTTCGCGACCCCTTTAGGGGTCCCGACCCCCAGGTTGAGAAAAACTGTCCTAGACAGATCAAGACTCAACTGGGTTTCTGTGAGCTTTCTGGGCTGTATGCTCATGTTACAGAAGCATTCTCTTCTGACATTTCACCCACACTTCATGAGGAGCCCCTAAACCAGGGGTCCTCAAAGTAAGCCCTGAGGGCCACATACGGCCCTTGGTAATAGTATGACAGCTGGGTCCGGAAGCTCTGAGCAGTACGGTAGCCAGGATTTTGATTGGGGGGGAGGCTGAGTCTTGAGTGAGAAAGGGCCTACCCTAGCAAACCTTTTGTATAGTTGTTATTATTATTATTATTATTATTATTATTATTTGGACATATACGCCGCCACTCCTCAGGGGCTTACAGTCATATAAAAACACAACAGAGGTAAAACAACATATTAAACTATATTAAAAAAAGGTTTTCCAGCTTAGCAGTCAAATGCTAGCCGGAAAAGATGAGTCTTGCAGGGCTTGCGAAAGGAGGATAGGTCCTGCATGGCCCACACATCACTTGGAAGGGTATTCCAGATTGACGATGCCACTACTGAAAAGGCTCTGTGCCGGGTTGATGTGAGACAGATTGCTTTGAAAGTCGGCACTTCAAGGAGGTTCTGTTGTTCGGAATGGACAATATCTGGGGTTGATAGGAGAAAATACGGTCCCTCAAATAAAGCGGCCCCAGACCATGCAAGGCCTTGAAAGTTAACACCATCACCTTGACGGTGATCCGGTGCTTGACCAGAAGCCAGTGGAGCTGCTGGAGGATGGGTGCTATGTGACATCTCACTGGTGTCCCAGAGAGAAGTCAAGCAGCGGCATTCTGGATGAGCTTAAGTTTCCGGATCACTGACAAGGGCAGGCCAATATATAATGGGGGCCAATATACCCCCATGCATATGGGATATATTTAGCATGGTGATCAGATCATGATAGGAGTAAACATAACAGTTTAAATAATGTACCAGTAAGGCCTTCTCACGGACCACCCTGAGAATTTCGGTGGGGGGAGGGATGAAGCCCCTCAAGCCCCCGCGCTACATGCCTGGCTCTGAGCGTTACACTGTTTCTGCTTTGCTCCTTCGAGAGCGCTGTTTGCACAATGCAGAACAGAACACATATATTATAGAATGAATGTAAGAGTTCTGTAATGGTAAAACCCTAACCCGAACCCCAACCCTTACCCTAAACCTTACCCTTAGCCTAAACCCTACCCTAAACCTTATCCTACCCCTTACCTCCTTTCTGTCTTTCCATCAAATGCAACTATGAAGTATATTCCTGCCCTCAGTGTGCGGATTGTACGTAACGCTCGGAGCTTCTGGACCCAGCTATCATACTATCACCACATTCTCTTCTGATGTTTCACCCACACTTCATAAGGAGCCCCTAAACCAGGGATCCTCAAACTAAGGCCCAAGGGATGGATACGGACCTCCAATATCATTTACCCGGCCCTCACTCAGGGTCAACCTAAGTCTGAAATGATTTGGGAGCACACAATAACAACAATCCTATGTCATCATCAGCTAAAAGCAGGCCCGCACTTCCCACTGAAATACTAATAAGTTTATATTTGTTAAAATTGTTCTTCATTTTAATTATTGTATTGTTTTAAACTCTTTTCTTCACTACAACTAAGATATGTGCAGTGTGCATAGGAATTCATTCATGGTTTTTTTTCCCAAATTATAATCCAGCCCTCCAACAGTTTGAGGGACTGTGACCTGGCCCTCTATTTTAAAAAGTTTGAAAACCCCTGCCCTAAACCCTTATGCCTGCAGGACTGAAGACTGACAGGTCAGAGGTTAGAATCCGGGGAGAGCGTGGGTGAGCTCTGTCTGTCAGCTCCAGCTCCCCATGTGGGGACAAGAGAGAAGCCTCCCACAACGATTGTAAAACATCAAAATATCTGGGCATCCCCTGGGCAATGTCCTTGCAGACAGCCAATTCTTTCACACCAGAAGTGACTTGCAATTTCGCTAGTTGCTCCTGACACGAAAAAACAAACCCACACTTCATCACGCCAGATAAAAAATCCACTTAAAATGCCGTTTCTGCCTCCTGCAGAAATTCTGGGCTTTCCTACCCCAGTATTTACTATCTCCAGCCCTTGCCACTTTTCTAGCTCCCTTTCCATCCCATCATTTCTCAGGTTCTAGCCTCTTTTCCATTTCAGTCTTGCCTCTTTTCTCTGCTTCCTGCAGAATCCTGGGGTTTGTAGTTTAGTGAGGCTATTAAAGGCTCCTCCCTAAAAGTAAACCCCAGAATTCTGCAGGAGTCAGAAACTGCATTTTAAGTGGATTTTTTTCTGCTGCAGGTCACTTCAGGAGTGAGAGAATTGGCCATCTGCAAGGACGTTGCTCAGGGATACCTGGATGTTTTGATTAAATTATGGGGTTTCCTATCTCCAGCCTCTCTCTCCCACTTTTCCAGCTCCCTTTCTATCCCATACTTCCTTAGGTTCTAGCCTATTTTCCACTTCAGTCTTGCCCCTTTTCTCTCCTTCTGCAGAATTCTGGGTTTTCTAGTTTAGTGAGACTGTTAAAGGATCCTCCCTAAAACTAAACTCCAGAATTCTGCAGGAGGCAGAAACTGCATTTTAAGTGGATTTTTTCTCTAGTGTGGTGGGAAGGACTCCATCCCATTACACTAGAGAGAGAAAATCCACTTAAAATCCGTTTTCTGCCTCCTACAGAATAATGGGGTTTGTAGTGGATTTGTAAGTGGATTTTAAAAATCCACTTAAAATGGCAAACATCCTCAGAGGTTGTAAGGTTTGTTGGAGACTAGGCATATCTGTGAAATAATGTCCAAGGTGGGAGAAAGAACTCTTGTCTTGTGTTCCTGTAAGCCATCTGGCTGCCGTATTTTGAACAAGTTGGACTTTCCGAACTTGGTACAAGGATAGCCCAATGTAAAGTGCATTGCAGAAGTCCAGCTTTGAGGTTACCAGTTTGTGCACTACCATCTTCAGGTGCTCCAAATCTAGGAAAGGGCGCATTTGGCAGATCAGCCGAAGCTGATAGTTATCGCTCCTGACCAGTGCATCTGTCTGGGCTGACATTTGGAGAGAGCACTCTCAGGAGCACTCCCAAACTGTGAACACTGGCTTTCAAGGGGAGTGTGACTCCATCCAGAACTGATTGACACACCTCCATCCCCAGATTAGGACCCTTGGTGGAAAGCATCTCTGTTTTGTCTGGATTCAGTTTCAGTTTGTTTTTCCTCATCCAACCCATCACCTCCTTTGGCTTATACTCAAATGAGAGTCCTGGTGGGAAGGCATGGGACTGACCCACACTGTCCAGCTCACCTCTTTGCAGAGCAACCCAGCTGGGTCACTGAATTGCTGTGCTGAGAGGGGAGGAGAGGCTGCGCAACTTGCTCTTCCTCCCTTCCCACCTCAGTTTTTCTCCACATTTCCAGCATCCCTTTCCTACCCTAGTCTTCCTATTCTAATTTCCCCCTTCCTACCCCAGTCTTTACTATCTCCAGCTACTCTCTCCCATTTTCCAGCTCCCTTTCCATCCCAGCTTTTCCCAGGTTCCAGCCTCTTTCCCATTTCACTCTTGCCCCCTTTCCCACCACAGTTTCCCGCTTTGCCACCTCAATTTTTTTCCACTTGCGTCCTTTCCACTCCAATCTTGCACCCCATTTTTCACCCCAGTCCTGCTCATTTTGCAATCATCCTTTCCCTAATCCAATCTTTTCCATTTTATAGAAGGGATATTTATTTATTTATTCAGTTTTGTATGATGTCCTTCCCCGAGGGCATCATATTGTATATAATGGAACTTGAACAGCCACAGATTTTTCCATTTTATAAAAGAGGCCCTACTTAAGTATGCGATTGTATATACAGGGACTTAGCAACCCCCTTCTATATTGTCAATTTATGATAATCTGATACCACAGAGGCACTTTGCAATAAGGATATAATCACCGCTCTATATCCACAGATTCCACCATCCATGGCTTGAAAATATCCTCACTCCAAAAATACTAATTGCAAACCTTTATTCTGCCATTTGATATAAGGTGCCTCACTTTACTGCACCATTGTAAATCATGGAACTTGAACATCCATTGGGTTCCTGGGAGCAAACTCCAGCAGATACCAAGGGGCCACTGTACTTCATGGACAAGGCAAACTTCAGACAATTATTGTTGTGCGGTCTAGCTGTGCCACAAGATTTCTCCAAACTTCCTGGAGAAAACAAGTGATTAGGCAGCCAAAGGAACACAGAATGTCTCCAGCAGTATCCAATGCCCAAATAGAGGCTGGTGGATATTATTACACAGTGCATTAGCACAATGTTTACGTGATGTTTAAGTCAGGAGAAAAGTGTCAACGCTTCTGTACTGAGAAGAGACCACTGGAGACCTAAGCTAGGACCTCTGCGATTTCTTGACTTTTCTCATTACCCCACAAACAGCTCCTCTGACAGTAGTTAGCACTTAAGGAGCAAAGGTGATCCCTCCAAATTAATCGGATGCCTTCAGGTAGGAAAGTCTTTTCCTCACACTTCTCTGGGTGTACAGAATTGAAATGTTGTATTGAAGCTACCCATGCACATGTCTAAAATCTATGTATACTGTAGAAACTTAATACAGTCTAAGAATACTATATGTTCACATATGTGCTCATAGGTACACAGGTAACTTACCTGTAACTTTTTTGGATCGGACTGCCCGATTGTCCAGGCGGGCCTAGACCCCGGGTCCTGCCCATGGTCGTCCTGCCGGAAGCCAGCAGGACCCTGCACCAGCCAACAGCTGGTGACAGAAAGAGAGGACCCTAACCAACAGCTGGAGACAGAAAAAGAGGACTCCTTCGACATCGATCGGGTGCTGGAGCGTCCGGCATACTTTCGGCCCAGACGCGCCTCCCTGTCGCTCTCTATCAGAAATGAGTTGAGAGCAGGAGGTAAGATGGCGCGCGACCTTGGGGACGCTCAGGGAGGCCATGCATCTACCCCCCCATCACCGATGGACGAGGAAGTGCCGAGGCGCAGGCGCACACGCCACCAGCGCCGGCGCTGGAAGAGAAGAGCTCCAGAACCCGCCCTTCCAGCTGATGTCCCGGACGAGGTGAGGAGTGACGCTACGGAAGTGACGCAGGCTAAGTACTCAGCCCCCCACCCTCTGGAAGGAGGCGGGCTGAAGAAGAGGCGCCGCCGGAAGCGCCGCCGCCACCGCACACGTCGCGGAGGCGGATCTCTTCTGGCTTCTTCCAATACGCATCATTCTGCCATCGGGGCTTCCCCCTCCCTTCTTTTGTTGGAGGAGGGAGGCTGCCGAGAAAGAGAAGGCCAACAGCGCCACCTACAGACCGGAGGACTCTCGCTGTCACCATCAATACCAGGAAACACTGAGCCCCAGATCGATCAAGTGCTGATTCAAGCTGCATCCTCTGCCCACTTGGAGCCACGGAAGGAAGCAGCTACAATCGCCTCTAAGGCCTTAGGCAGTAATGCCCGAATTGAGGTGAGGCCGGCCCCCAGGCAAAGACTACTCCTGGGGCTACCATCAGGACAGAAGAGGAACACTACAAAGGCTACTGACTCCCCCCATATGGCTACCATCAAGCCAGAGAATGGGAGATACAGACCCAGGACCTTTTGGGGGGCGGGATTCAACAACTGGAGCCGTAGAGACTCCACAGACTCCCTCCATCCGTCCCCTCAACCTCTAAACCAACCTGGCCGAGGATCTGACGAACAACTCCGGCACCCCCACCCTTTTCGGAGGGTGGGCAGGAAACCAGACACTTAGTCCAACCGTCTGAGAAGGATGGGCAGGGGCGGGTAATACGCGTGATCTCGGGTAGGGGTAATAGGGACGGTAGCCGTAGGCCTTATGAGAGAGAGCGGAGGAGCCGACGAAAGACTCGTCTTCCCTCTGACCTACGTGCTATCCCGAAGTACGCAGATGGGGAGCTCCCAACTACCTCTCCTCCAACTCTGATACTGGCCAACGTTAGATCCGTGCTTGAAATCAATCAGGGACCATCAGGGACCTCCTTTTAGAAAGGAGGGTCGACCTTGCCTGTTTCACTGAAACATGGCTTCAAGAAGGCAACGAAGTCATTCTGCACGAGTTAACATCTCCGGGGTTTGTGGCCAGTTATCAGACGAGGACAGAGAGGCGGGGGGGGAGGGGGGGTGGCTATTCTCAGTCGAGACACCATTAATTCCAGGACGATTTCGGCGGCGAACATCCCTGGAATGGAAGCCTGCCTAAGCTGCTGGAGGTGGTTGCGGAGTGGGCATTGAGATTCCCTAGACTTATTGTTCTGGGGGACTTCAATGTCCACGCCGACACCACCTCCCCGTCAACTGCAGCTGTGGACCTGGTGTCTACCATGGAGGCACTAGGACTCTCACTTTGTAAGACCGGCCCCACGCACCAAGCAGGACATACATTAGATCTGATCTTCGCTGCCGGAATTCAGGTGATCCTAACCTCCAGAGGTTCCATGGTCGGATCACAGTGTCCTGGAAGTCCGACTGAAATTGGCTCCCCCTCCCGGTAAGGGTGCCGAACCTATTCTGGTTCGCCCAAAGAGACTTATGGAACCCACTAGGTTCCTGAATGCTCTAAGGCAGGGGTGCTCAGAATGGTGATCGGGATCACCAGGGTGATCTTCGGACCTCATCCTGGTGATCTTCAGGCCCCTGACCAGGTTTTTTTGCTGTTGGTCCTCTTCACGCGCCCCTACACGCTGCAAAGAAGTCCTCCCTCATTGCTCCTCCCCGCTCCCTGCTCGTGCGCCGCCTCCAAAAGCTCCAGAGTCCAAGAGGCAGAATGGGCCCCCTCTTTTGGATTCCTCCTCCTTCCTACATCCTTCTCCAGCCACTCAGAGTCGTAGGAGACCAAAGGGGGCGGGCCTGGATGACGCGATGCATGGCTGGCCCCGCGCACATGCGCAGAAGCGCCCATTCTGCCTCTCGGACTTCTCGTGAGCTCTTGGAAGCGGTACGCATGCTGGCGGCGTGGAAATAGGAGCAACGATGGAGGAGAAGAAGAAGGACGCTTTGGGGTCATTTCCTTACCGCATCTCAAAGGTCGGTCTTTTTACTTTGGGGTGGGTGCTTGATCGTTCTGTGGCATGTCTCTTTGTTTATTTTTAATGTTTAAAAAATGGCCTTTTAGCTCCAAAGCCTCTCTGCTTGCTTTGTTCCTTGAGAAATATATGTTGGGGAATATGGATATGTGGGAGAAATGGGGTGGTTGGATGTATTTTTGCATGCCCCTTCGTTTACCTTGCTGAGTATTAAATGGCCTTGCAGTTCAAAAGCCTCTCTTCTTACTTTCTGGCTGATAATATGTGTGGTAATATGGCAGTGTGGGAGAAATGGAGTGGTTGGATGTATTTTTATGCTCTGTTTTATATTGTTGTTATTAAATTGAAATGTTGATGTTTTATAACTTCATTTTATGTAAACTGCCCCGAGCCTGCTGGAAGGAGCGGCACATAAAAATGAATAATAAATATATATAAATAAATAAGAAAATAGTTATACATTTTACATTTCTGGGTAGGCGATCTTTGGGACTTGGTTTTTTAATCAGTAGCTCTCATGCTGAAAAAGTGTGAGCACCCCTGCTCTAAGGGATTGGGAACCCCCCAGCGACTCGGTCGACGGACTAGTGGATTACTGGAATACCAGTCTTTCCTCGGCCTTAGACGAGATCGCCCCCAGGCGCTCTCTCCTTCCCCGTAGAAATCGTTCGCCGTGGTATACTGAGGAGTTGCGGACGATGAAACGGAGAAAGAGACAGCTAGAGGACATGTGGCGGAGCCTCCGTGACGAAGCATCGAAATCAGCTTATAAACAATTTAAAGAGGTTTATGAGCAAGCTATCAAGGAAGCGAAAAAGGTCTATTACTCTTCCTTGATAGAGTCGGCTAGTTCACGCCCAGCTCAATTATTTAAGATAATTCGGTCCTTGACAACAATTCCAACTGTCCCAAATGATAGGGGTTTGGCTCCAACAGTTGAGGTTTTTCAGAACTTCTTCACCGACAAGATTTCGACTCTCCGCCAGGACATCCCTGCCACTCTTGATACAGTTAGCGAACTCGAGACTCCGTCGCCACTCGGCGGGCCCACCTTCACGCGTTTCCAACCGCTGGACGCAGCAGCTATCGATAGGTTACTGGCTGCAGCTAGGCCAACGACCTGCTCCCTCGACCCGTGCCCCTCCTGGCTTGTTAGATCTTGCCGGGAGGGGCTACGAGGCCCCCTGGGAAAGATCATAAATAGCTCCCTTGAGCAAGGAGTCTTCCCAGGGGGATTAAAAGAGGCTATGGTGAAACCGCTGCTGAAGAAGCCGAACTTAGATCCTTCGGCTCCCTCCAATTACAGGCGTGTTTCCAACTTGCCTTTTTTAGGCAAAGTAATTGAGAGGGCAGCAGCGGATCAGCTGCAGCAGTTCCTAGACGACACAGCTGGACTTGATCCCTTCCAGTCCGGCTTCCGTATTGGGCATGGGACGGAGACCGTGCTTGTCGCCATTACAGACCAACTTCGCCGCCAGCTGGACCAGGGTGGATCAGCCCTGCTTGTCTTGTTAGACCTGACAGCAGCATTTGACACCGTAGATCACGCACTGTTGACCCACTGTTTAGCCGGTTCTGGAGTCGGGGGGACTGCCCTTAAATGGGTGGCCTCCTTCCTCCAGGACCGGGGACAACGTGTGGAGGGGGGCGGGGAGGTCTCCGGAGACTCCCACTTAACTGTAGGTCCCCCAGGGGCCATCCTCTCCCCTTATTATTCAACGTTTACATGCGCCCCTGGCCCAGCTGGCCCGCAACTTTGGTCTGGAGTGTTATCAGTACGCTGATGACACCCAGCTTCTGCTGAGAATGGATGGCAGGCCGGACTCTGTACCCGATTGTTTCCATCTATGCCTTGAAGCCGTGACTGGTTGGCTGCGTGCCAGCCGGCTGAAGGTGAATCCGTCGAAGACGGAGATCCTGTGGCCTGGTCAACCTGGGCTGGGTGGGTGCCGGTTGCCTACCCTGGATGGCAAGCGGCTTAACCCATCGCCATCGGTTAAGAGCTTGGGGGTTCTGTTGGACTCCGCGCTGACCATGGAGGCTCAGGTCTCCGTGGTCAGCAGGACGTCATTCTTTCACCTCCGACAGGCTAGGCGACTGGCACCCTACCTGTCCAGGGACGACCTGGCCACGGTAATCCAAGCGACGGTCATCTCGAGATTAGACTACTGTAATGCCCTCTACGTTGGCCTTCCCTTGTCGACAATCCAGAAACTCAAGCTAGTGCAGAATGCCGCTGCTCGCTTGCTGGCGGGATCGCCAGTGAGGGAGCATATCACACCCATCCTTCGGCAACTGCACTGGCTTCCTATTGAGTACCGAATTGCTTTCAAGGTGCTGGTCTTGACCTTTAAGGCCTTGCACGGCCTAGGGCCTGCGTACCTGAGGGACCGCCTTACCCCGTATTCTCCCCCGAGATCACTGCGCTCAGATGAACAGAATCTGTTGCTAGTACCATCAATCCGCTCCTGCCATCTATCGACGATTAGACAGAGAACTTTTTCCGTAGCGGCACCGGTGCTCTGGAACGCCCTCCCGGACAGTACCCGAGTCATCTCGAACTGGCCCCCTTCCGGAGGCGCGTAAGACGGCCCCTTTTGGCTTGGCCTTTAACTAGGCACACTGGATTAAGAACCATGTCATATGTCCTCCCATACCCTGTGTGGCGATGTAATGTATTTTAATGTGCTTTTATGTTTTTATGCTTTTACTGTAGGGCCACATGTCGACATGCTGTGACATGTTGCCCGTTATATTTGTTGTTATCCGCCCCGAGCCTGCTGGGAGGAGCGGAATACAAAAATGAACAATAAATAAATAAATAAATAAACTGTAGTTCTTCAAGTGGTCTTTTGTGAAATCATACCAATAAGTTAACTGTGCTTGTACAGTACAATTTTGAAAACTTCTAGAGCTCTAAAAATACTTTTTTGGCAATGGCTGCATCCATGATATCTAATGGGTGGGCGCCGCCATTGTCTCAATTGAAGTTCCACCAATGTGCTGAAGAAACATTAAAGAAAGAAGATGGGTACCAACCCCCACCAGAAGAAACAAGGTTCTGGTGGGACCATAAAGAAAAAAAGGACTCCGGAGATGGGGAGCGCAATGGGTAGCACAATGGGGGAAAGGAGAAGAAATATATGGGTTTTTTTGTAACCAAATGAATGGAAATGTAATAAAAACGATTTTCAAAAAAGACATGAGAGGAATGGTAAAGTCGCTGTTACAGGAGCTTGGGCATCGTCCTTGAACACCGGATCATCCTCCAGTAGTTTGGGTTGTTTAATTTGAAGATTTATGGCATCAGGTAGCCTCGACATAAGGTCTGAGAAGGCTCTGCCATTTCCCGCTGGGGACGGAGGGTCAGATCTAGGGAGGGAAGGCACATAGCATCGATGGAGGAAGTCAGAGAACAATAGTTATCCATTTTATCATTGAGCTCAGTCTCATTTGCAACAGGTTCCATGGTTATCAGTGTGTCAGGGTGGGAACCCATTTATGTTAGGCCCAGAGTAGCCATCAATGTCATAGTCTTACAGACTGGAGACTTGGACTGGCATTTTGTACACTTCGTAAGCGGTGTGACTCGTGCCAACAGAAACCAGTCATCTTGACGGCCAAGACGCCACAGAAGCTGTGCTGGAGCAGCAAGAGCATGATGTCTGGACTTTGGTGGAGAGTGAGAGGAGGTTCTCTGCAATGACTGCCCAGTGGGATGCCATTCAAGCACAACCAAGCCTGTTTCAACTTCTGTCTCTTACTGGTGCAGAGGGATACCATCGGTGTCTGACTCCCTAGATTGAGGTTGTATAGAAACCTCTTCAACCGTATGCTGGGAAGCCTGGGTTTGCTCTTCAGGAGGTTACACTTTGACAAGTGGGGAAGGCTCCTGAGGCATCGGTGTGATTTTGCGCTGAGAGCGATTGGACTTGTCCTTTCCAGGCCTGTCGGAATGAGCAGCCAGAACCTGAGTTTTTGGCCAAGTTTTGGACATTGGCTTAGGCTTCTTGGGACGTTTTAGTCTTGTCTGAGTAAACACATTTGGGAATGGAGGGAGTAGAGGCCTCAGTTAATGGAGGGTTGGATTTGGTCTTAACAATCTTACAAAGCCTGGTGGATGGCACAGAGGGTGTTTTGGGAGCTATATAGAAGAAGGTAACCTTTAAGGATAGTCTCATAGAGGTGCTGCTCTGTTTTTCCTGGCTGCTGTGTGAAGGTCTGGCAAATCTTGTAGGCCGAGACCACATGCACCTCACCAAGGCAGACTAAGCAGTGAGAAAGGCCATTGTTATTAGGCATTTTGGCCTTACAGTTTCACATTGTTTAAATGATGTGGTTGGTTGACATTACAGCGTACTTCTCAAGATCAGGATAGATAGGAATTCCGAGAAGTCTGCAAGAGCCCAAAAGGGAAAGTAGCCAATTAGCTGACTAGTGGGACTGGATAGAAGCCCCGATAGCAGAAAGACTGAGCTCTAAAGATTAATCTAATTACTGAAAGAACTACTTAACTAAAGTACTAGGCCTAAGCCTGGCGATTCTATTGATCAAAGGTTTTTTCTCTTGCTACAGACATGGTGGGAAGAAGAGAACGGAGGCAATGGTAGGTAGCACCCGGCCATTATATACCATCGGAATGATGGATAAAGCTACTGCCAAAAAGTATCTTTTAGAGCTCTAGCTTCTAGAAGGATCTGAATTTCACTTTACCCATTGACCTGCATTTGCAGAGGCCACAAAGAAGAAAGATGAAGATATATGGCTGAAATTATTTGTTTTTATATGAATTCAAGAATACAATCTTCTTTTTGGTATATTAATAAGATCTGCATGAAGTACAAACATTTGAAATCCCTGTATTTGTAAATGCCTAAATAATGAGGTATCTTGGAAATGGGATCCAAGTTTAAAACATGAAATTCATTTCCGTTACATATAATCCATATGTATATAGCCTGAAGGTAATTTTATGCAGTATTTTTAATAATTTTGTGTCTGAAAAATGTTTGTATACAGCAGTGTTTCCCAACCTTTTTTGAGCTGCGGCACACTTTTAACATTAAAAAAATCCGGGGGCACACCACCAACTAAAATGACACAAAATGACACTCTAACACAGTAAAGAACGGCTGGGGGATGATGGCCTGCTGGGAGCAGCTGCTGGGGAGTGCCGGCCATGCCCTGCCCCTCCTGGCTTCAGCTCTCCCACAGAGGAGGAGCATGAGCGGTGGACGGGCTTCAGTGAGCGGGCTCCTCCACGCGGCTTCAGCGAGCGAGGGGCGAGAGTCATGGTGGGAGTCATGGCGGATTGGAGGCTGGCTGGGGAACGGCCAAAGGAGGCGGCGCCTGCCCCTTCTTTTTCTTCGCCTGCCGCCCGGCCTTTTCCTCCTCCTCCCCCAACCAGCAGGAGTTTGGCAGGAGGAGAGGGGAAGGAAGGGGGGGCAGAGAACTTCTCTCACGGCACACCTGATGATTGCTCACGGCACACTAGTGTGCCACGGCACACTGGTTGAGAAACACTGGTATACAGTGAACCATCAGAAAGCGAAAGTGACACTTTCTCAGATGCTCAGGTGCACAGTTTGGGATTTTGGGGTATTTTAGACTATGAAATTCTGTATAAGAAATTATCAGAATGTGATAATGTCGGTTAAACACAGAAAATCAGGATTTAAATCCCAAAAAATTATAAATAAGCCAGGGATGTCATCTGAGGATGTAATCAAGGTTAAAAACAAGATTGCGTATTCTTTTAAGAGTTCCAAGTGCTTCTCATTCAATCTTGATTTATAAAATAAAATAAATTCAGAATGATCCAAGATGATAGGCAATTTAAGGTCATGCCCCAAAATGTATTCTGTTATTCATGAATTCCAGCCAAAGGAAGCATTTAAAATATTGGCAGCAACCCAAATTAATCTTCCAAAATAGAATTAAAAAAGAATTGCTCTGCAATACATTTTCTCTATTTGAAACATAGCCTTGTAAAAGAAAAGCACAGGTACTAGTTTTCCTATTGTTCTAGTCTGCAGATGACTTTCTGACAAGGCTCCAGTGTTACTAACTTACCATTAGCAAGATTCTTTATTCTCTTCTCTTTTTTGATTAACTGTTGTGTGCTTTCAAGTCATTTTTTACTTAGGGCAACCCTAAAATGACCCTATCACAGGTTTTTCTAGGTAATTATTTGCCTTTGCCTTCCTCTCAAGCTGAGAGAATATGACCTGCCGTAGGTCACCCAGTGGGGGATCTGTGGCCAAGAAGAGATTTGAACCTCGGCCTCCAGAGTCATACTCTAGGACAGGGGAGCTCACACTTTTTCAGCATGCGAGCTACTTATAAAACAACCAAGTCAAAATGATCTACCTACCCACTACAAAAATGTGAAACATGTAACACAATATCTGCTTTGAACTGGGTTTTCTGAGTTCAAACTGCCATATAATCTGATTCAAAGCAGATAACATGGGATTTTATTCAACTGTGTGGAAAGGACCTCAGATAACCCAGGGTCGGCAGCACTTGGGTGGCGGCGGGAGCCTGCGGGCCTGGGAACATTTTGGAGACTTCCTCCATTGGGATCCTAATTTGACCTGCCTGAATTATGAGTCGAGTGATAGGTAATATATTCTGATTTTGATGCATCTACCAGGGCGTTGATTATTATACCTAAAACTCCACAGTTAAAATAAATTTAAAATGTGTGTAGTTTTACAAAATTTCCTAGTTTCTTATATAGCACTGTAAGTTGAGTTTTTCTGTCCCTTTTTTATAAATAGAGCCTGGGGTCTTAATGATATTGCATCATATAACAACGTTGGGTCCAAGGGATGGGGGGGAGTGGGGTGTGCTGGGGGAAAGCGAGGGTTCCAGCGGTCGAGAGGCCTCCATAGAAGTAATATTGGGGAGGGGGAGATACGGGAAAAAGAGACCTAAACAACCAGTTTGAACTAGGGACTGAGAGAGAGAGAGAGAGAGAGAGAGAGAGAGAGAGAGAGAGTACTTATAGCACCAAGACAGTCTCCTGACATGGTAAAGCTGAGTACCCAGGATGGCGATCTCTCTAGGTTAAGGGTGGTGCTGTTGAATGCCAGGTCTGTAAATGAAAAAAAACCCAGTCATCATCCAATATCTAATCCTGGAAGAACATGCAGACCTGGCGTGCACAACGGAGACCTGGTTGGATTGGAGGGGGGGGGGTATCTCTTCCTGCTTTGTCCACCAGGCTACTCTGTGTAGCATCAGCCTAGATCTGGAGGGCAGGGAGGCGGGGTCACAGTGGTCTATAGGGATTCCAACTCCCTGACCAGGTGTTCTATCCTGCAGTCAATGTCATTTGAGTGTGTCCATCTTAAGGTAGGCGACTGAAACAGAATAGGGATTTTACCAGTGTACCGACCATCCTGCTGCACCACAGTCTCCCTGCCTGAGCTAGCCAGGATAGTCTTCAGTCTGGTGTTGGAGTCCCAATGAGAGGGAACAACCAAGGGCCCCTGCGTTCAAGTTAATCTGACCTGCAGCAGGGAGTTCCACACATCCTGGATGCCCTGTTGAGCCAGCATCACTGGGAGTGTGGCTACAGCAGCAGCTTCAACAAACTTTGTTTTCTTCCCCTAATCCTAACATTGTAACAAATCCCCCAATAAAGTATCATTTAATTGTAACTTTTACCTCTTCATAGTGATACATTGTGTCTACCTTCTCCAACTCTCTAAAAGCATGAACTTTTCCGAGCCACAGATCACTGCCGGCTTGCCCAGGATGCTCTTACAGCGTCCCAAGGCCGAAAATGCATTCTTCTGAACTGCGGATACGGAAACCCATTGGGCCCCCACATCCACGGGTCAGTGGATTGCCTCCATTTTGGTGTAATATTTTTCCTAGATTATTTATAAGACTGCTATCTCACTTTCACTCTTTGGGCCCCTACGCCCCAGGAATAACTTTTTTTTTAGAAGGAAATAAAACTTCAAGTAGAGACCAGCTGATTGTTATCCATGGCTCCTCACTGCAACACCAATCTCACCGCCATCCTGAGGATGTCCAGAAACCTATGGCCCAGGGAGCTTGGTGCCGTCACCCCTTGGGACCCCCGGGAAGCAAGCAGGCCACTCTGGCCCCATGGCTATGCGGGATTTGTAGTTTCTTCTCCTGACTGGACAAACCTCAGTCCCTCATGCCTGCAGTGACTCCCAGTGTGAGTCACATGAACTCACCAAATCATCTCCCTTTTTACACTTATGGACTTTCTTGAACTCTTATGGGTCTTTTGAAGGACTTTCAGAAACTCTTTGGAATTTTTTTCCCTTTCAAACCCCATGGACCCTCCTCATGATTTATGAATCCTAATGGACTCTGGTGGGTGGGAAGGGCTGGTATGAGAAGATATGGTTCCCATTTTCCCTCCATTATGAATGTATTCCCTATATGTTCTCCCCTTCCCTGTGCCACTATATGAAAATATGAAATGTCATCTTTTAGTGAACCCAGCATACCAAGGCTCAGGGAACCTCTCATTTCCTGGACCAGTTAATCTCCTAACACAAAGGACCCAACAAAAACTCTTGCATGGATAATAAAACAATGGGCACACACCTTCGGATCTCAGAGCATGGCCATCTGAAGGACGTGCCCCATGGTGATTTTGTCATTCCTCCCAAAGGGGACATCTTGCCTTCGGGAGGATTTGGATGTCCCATCTGCCTCACCCATTGTCTTCATTCCCTTGGCCGATACCAAAGGCAAGATATCACCAATGGATCCCATATCCAGGATTAAGGATTACTGAGGTTTGGCATCCGTGCCAGACCAAGATGTTTATTTCCTTCACTTGGGACAATACAAAGAGCTAGCTTGAGGACTCCTGAAGTAATCGACCAGCACTTGGACAAATATTAAGTCATTTAATCCACTCATCATTTCCTCCCGGTTCATTGTTTCCCGCTTGGACCGCCTCCTCTGCTCTCATTGACTGAGAGCCCGAAGCGGCTGAGGTGCTTCTAGCTGATGACTCCAACCCAGTGTTTTTCAACCTTTTTTGAGCCGCGGCACATTTTTTACATTTACAAAATCCTGGGGCACACCACCAACCAAAATGACCCAAAATGACACTCTAACACAGTAATACATATAGTTAATATGTTTTTAAATGTATTTATACACTCAGTGTGAAACCTGGGCCTGTTTCGGTGAACACAACATAGATATCCTGGCAGGAATGGCAGAAAGACACACACGAAGGTCTTGCTCAACAGCTGGGAGTTATAGTTCACCCGCAATCAAAGAGTATTCTGAACTCCACCAATGATGGAATGGAATCAAACTTCCCACACAGAACTACCATAACCAAGAGAAAATTCTATAAGAGTTTGGTGGGCATTGACCTTGAGTTTTGGAGTTGTAGTTCACCTATATCCAGAGAGCACTGTGGAGAGGAGGAAGACGTGGGGCGAGTCTGCGCAGTAGAGCCCGCACAAGTCACGTCTTCTTCCCTCCCCCTCCCGCAGAAGCGGCAGCGTGAGCAAAGCGAGGCAAAGCAAGCAGAGCAAGACTGGGAAGAAGGGAGCCCGAGTGGAGAAGAAAAAGTGTTTGGCAGGAGGGGGAAGAAAGGGAATTGGAGGTTCCAATTTCCCACGGCACACCTGATGATGGCTCACGGCACACTGGTTGGGAAACACTGCTCCAACCAATCAGCATGAAGCCGGCAAAGGGGCGGGGGACAGGAAGTTTGAACTTTGACAGCTGTTGAAAAAAATCATTGGACCTTACTCAATGAAACAACTTTCGACCAGTTTCCAATTTTTCCTTTTTGGGCAAAGTCGGGAAATGTGTGGTTGCCTTGTAACTCCAGGTGTTCTTGGAGGGAACTGATTATCTGGATCTGGCACAGTCTGGCTTTAGACTAGGACATGGAACTGTAACAGCCTTCATCACCTTAGTGGATGATCTACACACAGAGAGCTTGACAGGGAGTGTGTCTCTGTTGGTTCTCCTGGACCTCTCATCGGCCTTGATACAGTAGACCACGGAATCCTTCTGTGACGCCTTGCGGGAATTGGGCTCGGAAGTACTGTTTTGTAGTGACTCTGGTCCTTCCTCAAGGATTGTTCTCAGGTGTTGTTGAGGGACACCTGCTCAGCCTCACAACCTTTGTCCTGTGGGGTCCTGCAGGGCTCAGTATTGTCCCCCATGTTGTTTAACATCTACATGAAACTACTGGACAGATCACCCAGAGTTTTGGAGTTCGATGTCATTTGTACACAGATGACGTACAACTCGATTACTCCTTTCCATCTGTTGCTAAGGAGGCTGTTCAGGTACTGAAATGGCGCTTGGCAGCTGTGATGGTCTGGATGAGTGCGAACAAATTGAAATTGAATCCCGACAAGACGAAGGTACTCCTGGTCAGTCGCAAGGCTGAACAGGGTATAGGGTTACAGCCTGTGGTGGACAGGGTTACACTCCTGCTGAAGACACAGGTTTGCAGCTTGGGAGTGATCCTACATTCATCACTCAGCCACAAACCCCAGGTCTTGGTGGTGACCAGGGGAGCTTTCGCACAGTTAAAACTTGTGCACCAGTTGCACCCATACCTTGGGAAGTCAGACTTGACCATGGTGATCCATGCTGTTGTTACATCACAAATAGGTTACTGCAACGCGCTCTGTGGGGTTGCTTTTGAAAAGTGTTCAGAAGCTTCAAATAGTCCAATGGGCGGCAGCCAGATTGCTCACTAGAGCAGTGTGCAGGGAGCGTACAACTCCATTGTTACATCAGCTCCACTGGCTGCCAGTCCGCTACCGTGCATAATTCAAAGTGTTGACTTTGGCCTATAAAGCCCTAAACGATTCTGGCCCAGCTTAACTGTCCAAATGTATCTGCCTCTATGAACCAGCTAGATTAATATCTCCTGGGGAGGCCCTGCTCTTGGTCCTGCCTCCGGGGAGTGGCGGTATAAAAGTTCACAGGCACAGTTGGTGCAGACAAGAGACTGGATCTTCTCAGTGGTGGCCCCTCAGCTGTGGAATTCCTTCCCAAGTGAAATCAGATCAGCCCCCTCCCTCCTGACCCTCAGGAAAAAAGCTAAAAACATGGTTGTGCGACCAAGCTTTTGGCTGGCAATTTATGAGTGCAATATTTTTGGCATCCCATTTTTGCTTATATATGTTATTTATTTTTATTTGTTTATTTATTTATAATTCAAACTTTTATACTGCCACTCCCCGGAGGCTCAGATCCTATTTTTGTTTACAGCTATTTATTTATAATTTATAATAAACTTTTAAGACACATATTACAAGACAAACAAATAGGGGTTAACACATAAATAGGGGGAAAACATGAGATCAAACACACTATGGAGGCAGTTGTTTGCCAACAGCGGGGGGTGACTTCCCGCTCCCAGAGTACGGCCTGAGAGGGGCTGGAGTGAATGTCATATCTCTTGCGAACCAGGGGCCGCGCACGTGGGGGTTCTTTGACGCTGAGAGTTTGTAGCTTGCTTTAATCGCCGATGGCGAACAATTCATGCCAGAGGGTATGGTGGTATTGGCTTCCCGGGCCGTATTGTCATTAGATGAAGAGTCAATCACCTTAAGAGGGTCTGATGTTACATTACCCTTTGTGGGTTTAACCAGGCCACCCCTTGGTCTCCTCTTGAAGCTGGAAGAGGTGGCCGACCTCCTGGAGAGATAATCAGCTCCCCAGAACGTCTTGGGCCTAAGTTTCCTCCGCCTATTTCAGGGCACTCGATTATAGGTACCATTGTTGAAGGTGCTGACATTAGTTGGCCTGAGTAAGGTGAGCATGTGGTCAGGCCCTGCAGCCTGGGGATCTGCCGAAGAGCCAGCTCTGGCTGCCTCTTTCCTTCTCTCAGAGGAAGGGCCGCTCATCTTGGGAGTCAACTGGGGGAGAGATAAGGAGGGAGCTAAAGGGGGGGGCACGCTGACTCCTCCTCCTACCACACCTCCAGCCCCACCTCCAGCCCCCTCCTCTGGCAACGCCTCTGATCATCCGGGGGGTTAGATGGAACCGTCTTCAGCGCAGGGTCGGAGGGGGGTGGCAGTGGGGGTGGTGATCCAACCGCCATTACGGCGCCTCTGGGGGCCGGCATCGCTCTACCAGACTCGGCCAAACCCCCAAATCTGGGTGTCGGCCCGCCTGGCGCCACGACCCCCCAACCCCCGTAGAGGCTTCCAAGATGTCCGCGGCTCCGAGTGCACGCTCAGCACTCTCTAGGAGTGGCGCACGGGAGCAACGGATGCCATAGAGGGACCAAGGGCAACCACCCATCCTTGCAAAGGGGCAGTCGTCGCCGAGTGTGCACAGCGCCTCTACTACTGGCCTAGTGGTTGTCGCCGACGGGTCCAGGGCAACGCTCGGCTCCTCGTCCTGAATCAGCCCTGACAAGGGACTCCCCGTATGTCTATACTGGAGGCCAGACCCCTTCAGATGAAGCGCGGCCCCAATGGTTGGTGTACTTGGTATAGACAAGGCTGACAAACGTGGCAACTTTGGCTGGAGCTCATCCGTAGCACGTCCGGCTGCTGACACCACCCTAGCCATCGTTTCCCTCCCCATAGACCCCAGGACAAGGTCAGTAGCGTCCAGGATGGGATTAGGGCTCTGGAGGCTCTGGGGAGGGTCCAGGGCCCTGCTAAGCTGTTCAGTTGATTTGGCTTTGGGCTCTGCCATAGAAGTTCCAAGCTCTGCCGTCCCTTGATCGACAGCCACGTAACCCAAGATGACATTGGGGGTTACGGGAGGGCTCTGCGCCTCTTAGCTGCACAGCTAGGGCTATGTCGGAGCGAGCCGGTGTTATTGCATCTGGCTCCCACCGGGTGGCAGGCTTTCAGGAGCTAGCGTCCGTTCCAGCTCTGTGGATGGCAGGGGGGAGGAAGACGGAAAGGGAGGAGCCTCAGACGCCGAATCCTCGGGCCTGGGCGCCATGTTGGCCGACGCCCCTCCTGTCAACCGGGAGAGCGATCGCCGGCGAGGGCGGCAACCAGGCAGGCCGGCCAGGACCGCTGAAACATCGAGGGAGCCCAGGGAGCTCTCCCCGCTCCAGCCAGGACCGGCTCCATCCGCCACAACGTCCCCGCCGCTCCAAGGAGATCGCAGGCAGCACGCCCAACTGGGAGCAGCCGCACGTCCGAAGGGGCAGCCGGGCCCAAACACGCCAGCATCCAAGGGCTGGGCAGTCGCCCCCGAAGGCTGAGGGCTCCGGCCCATCCGCCGCTCCGTCCACCAGGGTCCGGGAGGGGCGGTTGGGTGGCATCCCAATGACGTCCCCGCACGGAGAGACCACCAGGAGAGCCGGCATCCTCAGCCCCCAAAAGCCCTCAGCTGGTCACCGAGGTCTCCGAGATCCAAGGTCAGCTTGTTAAACTGGCGATATATATCCAGAAGGGCAGGGTGGAGGGCAGGTTGAGAGTCCACAGGCTGGGGATCCACTCTCGCCATGGGTACTGTGGATCCAGATACATTGCTCCCAAGGAGGAGGTAAGCGGCTCCCCAGGTTCGCTGAACGGTTTGGGGGACCTACGACAGCTTGTTTAGTTGGTCCTGACAGCTGGAGGTCTACCTCACCTCCCTGCAGGCTGAGTCGGTTAAAGTGGGCAGCTTTCCATAATATTCCATTTTTTGGCGAAGTCCTAACAATCTTCGGCGGAGCTCCCCTGTAAGGTGCTCGCTCACCGGCGCCATCTTTGAGATAAAATGCGGTAAATAATATATATATATATATATATATATATATATTTGCAAGGACGTAGAATAAACAGGATAGACGAAAACCACACAAAAGACAATAATAGAAGAAAAACAGTTTATTCCATTAACAGAAATTGTATAATCTTGTTCTTTCAGGATTTCTTTTCATTTTCAAGAAAAGATAAAGCATAATCTGAACATTTTCAGCTTCTGCATATATATATATTTATTTATATTATATATACGAACCTTTGAACTTTTACATCCTGAAGAATTCCATCTACAGGAAGAGAAAACAATGATTCCAATGACAAAGGAACCAAAAAAGGTACAGAAAACTTGCCTCTTGATGAAAGAGATGCGCATACAACCATGTCCATTGAGAGCAATGACAACCCAAAGAACTACCTGTCACTTCAAGAACAGGATCCATTTGCTTAGTCTGGGACATTTTGGTTTCAGAATTTCACTAGAGTTCATTTCCAAACATTTACAATGACCTAAATCTTCAAATTTGACCTCTCTGCAGCTTGAAAGACCCCTGTGCACTCAAGTCCAGTAGAGTGCTTTATACTGCAGTTAAATTAAAAGCATTGCTCTTAGTTTCCAAACTTGTGGTGGAACATAAATTAAAATTTCTCTTGCAGACATAAATCCATAAGAGATTGTATGTGTTATGTGCACACGTGCATCGGTATTTCCATCTATTTGCTTGATGGATCACTCCTACTGGGAAATAAAAATCACTGACTAAAGCATAATGCTGTATTTTTATTTTCGTGGTATTTTTATCATTGCTGGGCAAGAGTATTAAATCAACTAAATTTTGCCAACATGGGATTTTTGCATAATAGTAGCAAACGGGCAATAAGGTACAGAGAGTACAGGCAAGAATGGTGTGTAAGCTTTCAAACACACCATTTTGAAACATGACATGTGACACTCCCTCAATCTCTCAAGGCCCAAAGTGGGGTAAAGGCTGCCTCTATGGTCTTATTCTCCACGGTATGAAAAAAAAATGTCACACAGGTCTGAACGACTGCTTCTTCTGCAAAGAGCTCATGTAAGTCCACATGTAACTAGGCACAGCAGCCTTGTGAATTTTATCAGAAATCACAAGGTAGCCATCTCAAAAGGTAAACTGCCCTTCCTGTAAACTAACACGCATTTCCCTCTCACCTGACTGAAACCTAGTCCTCTCCCTGCTGGTTTTGACCTTGGCAGAAGCAGAGTACAAAATGCAGCAGGAACAGGGCTGTCGGTGACAGACATTTTCTTCCAGAATTCTTTGTGATGAACTTGAATTATCAGAAGGCTAACCCTACTCATAAGCATCATCTTCATCTTCAAAGAAGAAAGAATCTCTCTCCAGATTTTCTGATTCATCGTCATAGGAAATATTGTCATCATCAAGATCTTCATCATCATACTCTGGTTGCCAGTCAGGGACATACTCCTCATCATCGTCATCCTCCTCCTCCTTGCCATCATCTGTGTCAGGTGAATCTGATGCCTCCTCAAAAACCAGTCTGTTAAAAAAATTAAATTTAGTGGTCAGCACATGTTATAATTTTCATCTGATGCTTCATTTGTGACCTGATGCCAAATCACCCACATGTACCACTTTGGATGGGTTATACAGATTGAATATACAAATGATGGTATGTATATGACCTCTATAATATGGGCATATGTTTATATGGCTAGTTTGAAATTCGTGGATATTATGTATTTTGTATTTTATATTATATTTTCAGATTTAAGGACGCTAATACTTATGATTTCGCCTTGAAAAAAACGACCATTGGTGAAACGGTCCTATGTGGGCCTTTATTTACATGCATTTGCGGGCCGTCGGCGAGTTTAAACCCTGATATTGTGGAGAACTACGTCTTCTTCCTGTGTCCCCGCATCAAACCTCCGTGTACCGCTCCACCGGGAGCTTCGATTACAATTTGATTTATTGCCCCATCAGGGACTTTGGATCTTACAAATTATTTTCCATTTTGGTATCAGCCAGATTGTTTATTTCAAATTCTCCAATCGGGAGATTTGGAACTTTATAAGAACAAAGAACTATAGTAGAATACCTTAACCTCGGAATTTCTTTTTGAATTTACTCACCACGCTCCTTGTGATTTATTGTGGTACAACATATTGAACTACATATACGATTGTGATATTTACAATATATTATTACTTTATCCCACTTTCTCTGTGTTTTTAGATCATTCTAACCCCATTACACTCAATGTTTCAACCCTCACAGTAGCAGCCCAAAAGATCCGCTGCAAATTCCTAATGATATCAGTAATGGGCTACAAACGGGAGTTGTTGTTGTAGCATTATGATCGCTAGCTTGACATTTTATGCAGTCACTTATTATTTTGTTCCTGCATCTTTTTAATAATCCTCTTTGTGATTCCTTTGTTTAATGTAAGTATATTAATAGTATGCTGTATTATCAAATGTTTTTAATGGATGTTGTGTACAAATACAGAAGGAGCAAATGAATCCAGACGAACAAGAGACCCAGGCCCTTACACTAGATCAGTGGTTTCCAAACTTTTTTGGCCTACCGCCCCCTTTCCAGAAAAAAATTTACTCACCGCCCCTCTAGAAATTAATTTTAAAAAAATGTAATATCAATTAAACAGAAAGATATATGTATTAATGCAGTGGTTCTCAACCTTTCTAATGCCGTGTCCCCTAAATAAGGTTCCTCATGTTTTGGTGACCCCCAACCATATTTTCATTGCTACTTCATAAATAATTTTGCTACTCTTATAAATTCTAATGCAAATATCTAATATGCAAGATGTACAGGTCCTTCTCAAAAATTATTAGCATATAGTGTTAAAGTTCATTATTTTCCATAATGTAATGATACAAATTAAACTTTCATATATTTTCTATTCATTGCACACCAACTGAAATATTTCAGGTCTTTTTTTGTTTTAATACTGATGATTTTGGCATACATCTCAAAAAATAGCATATTCCATCCGACCGAATATGCTAATTTTTTTGAGACCGTATTTTTGGGTTTTCAGGAGCTGTATGCCAAAATCATCAGTGCAAAACAAAAAAAGACCTGAAATATTTCAGTTGGTGTGCAATATATGAAAGTTTAATTTGTATCATTACATTATGGAAAACAATGTAATGATACACTGGGCTGACTATGTGACGAATGTTGCTGTCCTTGAGCAAGCAGGGATCACCAGCATTGAGGCCATGCTATTGAGAACACAGCTGCGCTGGGCAGGGCACGTCTCTAGGATGGAGGACCACTGCCTCCCAAAGATACTACTCTATGGTGAACTCGCCACGGGTCAGCGCAAGAGAGGCGCCCCAAAAGAGATATAAGGACTCCTGAAACAACATCTCAGGCTCAGCCAGATTGATCACCAACAATGGTCCACCCTGGCCTCACATCGGGAGGCATGGAGAAGCACTATCCACAATGCTGCGGCCTCTTTCGAGAAGACACGCCGAATGGGTCTCGAAGAGAAATGACAACGCAGAAAGAACCGTAACTTGGAAAAAACATCACCCAAGGAGACTTTCTGCTGCGCTTTCTGCAACCGAACTTGTCTATCTCAGATTTGCCTTTTTAGTCATCAACGCGCTTGTAAAAAGCGTGGGATGAGTCCTTCCTGAATCTTCGTTCGCGAAGTAATGCCGAGAGAGAGAGAGAGAGATGGAAAACAATGAACTTTAGCACTATATACTATTTTTTTGAGAAGGACCTGTATTTTAATTGTTACAAATTGTTACATAATTAAAGCATAGTGATTCATCACAAAAACAATGTTTGGGGGAGTATGGACAACGGATTATGGGATTTGCAGTACCTTCAATCGATTCAGCTCTGATTCCCACAGGCCACTGAGACCCCCATAAATTACAGAACTGGACCAAACTTGGGACACAGAACCCCCATGACCAACAGAAAATACTGGAGGTGTTTGGACTGAATTGATTGATTTAGGGGAGATGTAGTTCACCTACATTTGGAGAGCACTATGAACCTAAGCAACTATGGATTTGGAGTAAACTTGGCACAAATACTCAATACTCCCAAATCTGAACGCTGGTGTAGTTTTGAGAAAATAGCCCTTCTCGTTTGGGAGCAGTAGTTACTGGGATTTATGGTTTACCTACAATCAAAGAGCATTTTGAATTCCACCAACAATGGAATTGAGCCAAACTTGGCACACAGAACCCCCATGACCAACAGAAAATACTGGAGGGGGTTTGGAATGAATTGCCTCCACCAGGCCGTGCTTTCTTCCGCGGTGGCGAGAGGCTCCGCTGGAGGATGCGGAAGCCTTTGCACTGCACTACACTGCGTGTGGGGTTCAAAGCAAAAGGGCAGGGCCAAAGAGGGCCGCGCGACCCCTCCTAAATGGCCAATTGTTCACCGTTCCCTTAAAGGGGTTCATTGCACCCCAAATTCCCCTGAGCCTCCCACCGCCCCTTGGATCACCTCACCGCCCACCAGGGGATGGTACCGCCCACTTTGAGAATCAGTGCTCTAGATGTTACCTTGAGCCATACTGCATCTCTCGTTAAGAAAATAAAGCTGTTGCAACCTATTTCTATCATCCTGGTCATCTATGAAATCAAACTCACTCTGTATAACCAGGAGTAGCATTAGGCACATTGGATAACTTCATCTCCCTCTGTTCAGAGCCCTGTCGTGTCTGAAATCCCACTCGGAAATCCTGTCGTGCAAAAAGAAAGGTCAGATGTTGGCACCAGAGCCTTGTCCTCAAAACGAGGTACACCAATTAAGAATCCAAGAACCTGGGTGTGCTTTTTTGCTATAATTTTTATCATGCTGGAAAAATATAGTCCTCACCTGGGTAGCATGTTGCAAAATGGCAAGAAGTCGTTCTTGGATCCTGCGTACCAACTCTAGGCCAGTATTAAAATGCCCTGATTTGAGCAGACGAATGGATGAAGCAAGATCTTGGCACTGCAACAATGTCTCTTCTGAAATAAAAGATCAAAACATCAATATTATTCAGGCTTCAGGCAAAGTAGAAACAACCACAAGTATAGCTGAATCAGCTAACCCACAAATGTTGCTGATAGGCAGGGAAGGTCTCATTTTTCCTCACATTGAATTTCAAAATAAATTAAGACATTCAATGCAAAATAGTGTTCCAATTTTTTCAAACTGTTATTGGGGGCTGAGTTCCATAAATGGACAAAATAAGAGTTCAAACTTCAGTTTTTCACCTTGCCACTTGCTCAACCTCCTCCTCTCTCATTTGTTATGGAGTAAAACGTCCAACTAGTTGTAATGGACTGAGATTGAGCATGTAGAAGAGACTTGGAGGAAGAAATCAGCAGCACTAACAGTGAGCATATCCAGACTCAATACATAACACACTTAAAAAGCTATACCCTCAAGTGCAAAGGACAGAACATGCCTACTTTGCAATGTATATTGCAGCCACAGTTCCCAATGTCCAAGTAAGGTAGTCCACACCATTTATATCCCACCTTTTTCCCCAACATAGGACCAAAAGCAGCTTGGCATGTAAGTAAAAAAAACAAACTAGAATTCTATATAGTACAAAGGGTTTTTTTAATGCACCAATATATCTAAAACATTAAATTTAAAATAGTTAAAAACAAAATTGAAACATAATAAATCATTATCATTAAAATATTTTATGTTGGAACCAATTAAAAGCTAATCAAGAGTGTGAAAGCTGAAAGTGTGTTTAAGGAAAACGGACATTGTTTGACAGCAAAGAGAGAACAGAGAGTGGGCCAAACAAGAATATGTATTTCGGCATGCAGAACTCAAGCTGGAAACGTCTTGAAACTCCAGTAGTCTCCACCTTAAAACTTGCTCTCTGTTAGCAGTACATCCAACAGAATACATCCACATCCAACAGCATACAAGCTTGAAAGATGGCTGGATACAGATTAATCATCCCTTATCCGGAATTCCGAATTCCAAAATACTCCAAAATCTTAAATATCCAAATGGGTGACTAAGGTAGTCACACCATTGCTTTCTGATGGTTCACTGTACATAAAATTTTGTTTCATCCACAAAATTATTAAACATATTGTGTATAAAATTACCTTTAGGCTGTGTGTAGTGTGTATCTGAAACATAAATGCATTTCATATTTAGACTTGGGGCCCATGCAAATAAGAGATTTCAAAATCTGAAAAGACCTGAAATCCAAAACACTTCTGGTTCCAAGCATTTCAGATAAGGGATAGTCAACCTGTATCATTATTAATACAGGCAATTTATTCCAACTGCAAACTTTCTATAACCTGCTTTTCACAGAACTATTATTTAATGCTTTTCAGACTGGAGTAAATTGGAAAAAGTTGACCTGAAATCATTGTGGGATAAAGGCTTGTACAGGCCAAAGTTTAATCACAGAACAATCTGAACAGTTTGATTAAAAATTATATAATCAAGCTTTTTCATATCACCGAGCTAAAACCCAGACCAGATATATGGATGGCAGAAATCCAGTATGATGGCAATGAGGAAATAGTTATCATCTTTCTCAATAATCAGTGGTCTCTATTGGTCTCACTACCAGTATTCTATGACCCTATTTTGAAAGGTAGTACCAGTCACCTGCATGGTACCATAGTCTCAATTACTTTTACTAACCCAAAAGGATCTGCAAAGCATTGGTGTGCAGCTCTAGGTTTTCTGATTGCTGTTCCATGATATCCATCTTTTCAGTATCTTGATTATAGTAGCTGTAAACACAGGAGTAAGCCAGTACCTGAAAGAGAATACAAATCACATATCACCATGTTATAGTCTACAGCATGTTATAGTCTACCCAGGAAGTCAATCACGGGACCAAAGCAGGTCGATCGCGGCCGGATGGGGTGCTTCTCAGAGGGGGCGGAGCCAGGCTGCGCCAAGGCCCACCCCCTCCCTGGCTTCGGCACTCTCAGCAGCTGCTTCAGCCTTGAGGAGGGCAGGGACAAGCCAACCTTGTGCAAGCTATGCCACCACTAGCTTGGCATTGCCATTGTCAAGCCTGGAGAAGCTGCTGGGAGCTCCAAAGCCAGAGGGGAGGGGGTGGGGCTTGGTGCAGCCTGGCTCCGCCCCCCTCTGCCTTTCGCTCTACCAGCAGCTTCTCCAGGTTTGAGGATGGCAATGCCAAGCCAGTGGTGGCATAGCTAGCACAAGGCTGGCTTGGCACTGCCACCCTCAAGCCTGGAGAAGCTGCTGGTAGAGCTGAAGCCAGAGGGGGGTGGAGCCAGGCGGAGTCAGGCGTGCCAAGCCCCGCCCCCACCCCTCTCCAGCCTTGAGGAGGTAGGTAGATCTTTCTGACTTGGTTTTATTATAAGTAGCTCACATGCTGAAAAAGTGTGGGCACTCCTGGTCTACAGAGAAGAGTGGTAAGAAGGAAAGTTAGCTTAGCATTCTGAAATAGTAATTGACCACTGTTTTTAACGTGTGTGTGGGTGTGAGAGAGAAATGAATTCAAAGTCACACAACAGGTTTCCCTTTTTTCCTATCCCCCTGCAGCTCCTATCACCTCAAATCTGTTTTAAAGTGTCCCTCCAACTTCTAGACCAGTGGTTCTCAACCTGTGAGTCCCCAGATGTTTTGGCCTTCAACAACCAGAAATCCTAATAGCTAGTAAACTCATGATCACAGCTAGGCTTCAATGCATCTTTCCCCCAAAAAGCCATGGCTCATTTGATTACAAAATTTCCTAAACAGTTATGGTACCAATGCTTCTATCTCCTCTGAATATTACAGAGACCTTTAGAACCTTTTTGAAGTGGTTCTGGAATATAAAGGCATTTTCTGAACAAAATGAAAAAATTGCAACAGAAGAGTGGAAAGCAATACACATGCATCACATCTGTCTCCAAAATCTTTCTCTGAATTACTTACTTTTCGTGCTTGTTCCAGCATTTTGCAGGCATCAACAACAAATTTCAGCGTCCGGATTTGTGGCACATCACTGACAGTGGAAACCCTATTACGCAAATTCATAGCAAATTCCTAAAATGGAAGATGACACAGTGATTTCTCCTGCTCTCTATTTTGTTTTCTATTATTTGTGAAGCTGTGCTATTTGCAGTTGCACACACCTCCAGAGAATGAGGTGTGTGCAACTGCACTGACCTTCTGTTTAAAAACCTCCAGAGAATGAGACTCCTGACTGATGGCAATCCACCCTCTCTTTAGAAACCTCCAGAGAATGAGACTCCACTAGACTGCAGCAAATTCAACTGTTGAACAGCTCTTGTTCTCAGGAAGTTTTCCCCAATGTTAAGGTGGAATCTCTTTTCCTTCTATTTTTCAGCTCTTGCCTTGTCTGAAAAGCAGTGTTCTTCATAGTTCGTTTCTGACATTAGTATTAAGGTCAGCTGCTTATGAATTTTCATGTTCACCATGATTGTTGTAACTTGAAGAGCACAAATCTATTGCTTTTCATAAAGAACTGACATAAAGAATGCCCTGTTCGAAAAGCAAATTGTTCTTCATAGTTCATTTCTAACTTTAATATTGAGTTCAGCTGATTATGGATTTTTGTGTCCATCATGATTGGCATAACTTGATGAAGAACACGGATCTATTGGGGTTTTAAAAAAAGTTTTAAAACATCAACATGGATTAAAGTAATTACAAAATAGATGAGAAAAGGCGCTTCTTTACTAAGTGGCCTGTAACAGCATATTATTTTTGAGTAAAGATCAGCCAATATCTATCCTCTAACACCAATAACACAGCCCAACACAAAAAAGGTTTCTTGGTGCCTTGGTTTTTAAGACTTGTTCCTGGGGTTATCTGAGGCGCAGATTCAGACAATTGCATTGGATAGACCACTTCGGATCTGGTTTTTTATATGGTTTTCTATGGATGAGCAGATCGCAACTGGTAAATGGCATATCTCAAAAACTAGAGCTGATAAGGGGAAACAGCTGCCATTTTTCAAATCAGGTGAAATATACCCAGGTGCAAGGATAACATTTGAGGCACCTAAATGTGTGTTGGCCAGTGATCAATCCTATCCCTCCAAATGGTTCGAGATATAGAATGTACTTCTACAGTGATCTGTTGGGTTACTGGTTCTCCTTAATGTATGGAAAGCTTGCAACCCTTCAAAAAGTAATACACTCTTCATGAGACATTAGGATCTTCATCAAAGATATTCCCTATTCCTTGGCTTAGTGGCATGAACTATAACTTCCAAATCCTCTTCTTTTGGAAAGCCTGCCTCCTCCAGTTACAGTTCCTTATTCAGGGATACTGGACTTTCTGATGCAGCGAACAATTAAAGCAGGAAGAGCCTTGAATGTGTAGCAGTGATTTATATTGGCATTTCCTGTATGACCTCCCCAACGCTTCTAGGTGAATTAATAAAACCCGGGCTTGAAAAAATAAAGATATTCCATATTTCATCACCCCTGAAGTGGATTTTATTAAAGGTTTTTTTCAGGACTGTATCTTCTTTTCTAAAGGATCCTTTACAGTTTAAGCATCTGAGATTATTGTTCTGAGGGAGAGAATGGTTAAGATTCATCCCACCAAAAGCAGGAAATAGTGGGAGAGCAGAATCCAAGTTTGAGAGATGAAATCTTTTACAGTGATCCTAAAGATCTTTAACTTTAAGAAACTTCAATTTTGGACATCCTTTCCACAACAAGAAATTCTGCAAGAGAGCTGCTCTCCTGCAAAAATTATGTAGTCTATTTAGCTGGGACACACGCCCGGGAGTGGCGACTCACAAATTCTAATAATAATAATAATAATAATAATAATAATATGGTCTTAAGAAGATTCAGTCTCAGCCTTCTGATTCTGAACCAATCAGTAACCCTTTCCTAATGATCTTTTCTCACTGGATAAGGTGACAGCACATTGCTAAGTCTGTCATTTAATTTATTGACTTGGGATAATTATGGCAGTAAGGACTACAATGACCTAAGTTGTAAAGAAACAGGAAGTGAGATGCAGAATCCAGGATGGGGATTCTCACCCTTGCTTGATGATGGAAAGTGCATCTTTCATTATAGTCTTGGAAACGCTTCTCCTGTCGTGCTGCTTTGCTCACCTGAAAGAAAGAAATGCAAAATACTAATTACTGCATTTTACCCGGCTCTATCTCCACCCTGAAGGGGACTCAGAGTGGCTTCCAGTTTGCAATTATTCAATGCCACATTGTAACATAAAAGCATACAAAATACACAACACATTGAGCATTAAAATAATAAAACAAGCCATATAAATGCATTTAAATAAACATAGCACCTTATCCCGCAAGCATAGTCCAAGCCGATTTGTTAATATTAATTCTGTGTGTTGTACTACTCCCCAAATTCTTGGTTCCACAGCCAAGTTTTAACTTTCTTTCTGAAAACCATGAGGGAGAAAGCTGATCTAATGTCGCCGGAGAGGGAGTTCCATAGCCGAGGGGCCACCATTGAGAAGGATCTGTCCCTCATCCCCATCAAGTGCTTCTGCGAGGGGGATGGGACTGTGAGAAGGTCTCCCCAGAAGATCTTAACGTTTAAGCTGGTTCTTAGGGGGAGATACATTCAGACAGGTACGCTGGGCCAGAACTGTGTAGGGCTTTGTAGGCTAATGCCAGCACTTTGAACTGTGATCGGTAGCAGACTGGCAGTCAGTGTATCTGGGAGTTGTATGTTCCATGTAAGCTGCCCTGGTGAGCAATCTGTTCTGGCATCTGATGTACTACTTGAAGTTTCCGAGCAGTCTTCAAAGGCAAGCCCACGTAGAGCACAATGCACTAGTCTATTTGAGCGTGGACCACCATGGCCAAGTCTGGCTTCTCAAGGTACAGATGCAGCTGGAGCACAAGTTTTAATTGTGCAAAAGCTTCCCTGGAAACTGCCGGGACCTGAGGTTCCAGACACAGTGATGAATCCAGAAGAACCCCCAAGATGCAAACCTGTGATTTCAAGAGGAGGGTATAGGGTTACAACACAAGCTGTACCCCTATACCCTGTTCCGCCTTCCGACTGACCAGAAGTACCTCTGTCTTGTCTTGATTTAATATCAATTTGTTCGCCCTCATTGTCACACCCACCAAGCACCAATTCAGGATCTGGACAGCCTCATTAGAAGTAGGTGGAAAGGAGTGATAGAGTTAGATGTCATCTGCGTAAAGATAGCATCAAACTCCAAAACTCCGGATAATCTCCTCCAGCGGCTTCATGTAGATGTTAAACAACACGGGGGATAAACGGAGCCCTGCAGGACCTCACAGGACAAAGGCTGTGGGGCCAAGCAGGAGTCCCTCAGCAATACCTTCTGGGAGCGGCCCTTCAGAAAGGACCGGAGTCACTGTAAAACAGTGCCTCCAAGTCCCATTCTCACGAAGTGCCCCAGAGAGGATACTGTCGTCTTCAGTATCAAAAGCCACTGAGAGGTCCAAGAGAACCAACAGGGACACACTCCTCCTGTCCAGTTCCCTACGTAGCTGTGATGGATCTAGATGAGGGGTGCCCACACTTTTTCAGCATGTGAGCTACTTATAATAAAACCAAGTCAGAAAGATCTACCAAGAGAGAAGCAGGGCGGAGCAGGGGGAGGGGGCGGGGCTTGGCACGGCCTGGCTCCGTCCCCTCTCCCTCTGGCTTTAGCGCTATCACAGCTTCTCCAGGCTAGAGGAGGGTAATGCCAAGCCAGTGGTGGCATAGATAGCTACTCCTGGCTTGGCATTACCCTCCTCTAGCCTGGAGAAGCTGTGATAGCGCTGAAGCCAGGGAGGGGGCAGGCTTGGCGCCCCCTCTGAGAAGCGCTCCATCCAGCTGGAATCGACCTCCTTCAGTCCCAGGATCGACCAGTCAATCGTGATCAACTTCCTGGGCAGCCCTGATCTAGATCATCAGTTTCTTCCAAGAACAACTGAAGGTGCGAGCCGGCCACACATTCTAAGTTACCTAGTGGAAAGCATGCACCACTGATTCCTTTTTAAATTTTGAGAGTACTCTTCATTTAGAGCAGTGCACAGGCATAAGCCATCTACATTACAAGTGCAATACCATTCTTTAAAAATTAGCAATAAAAATTCAAGATGATGCCAGCAACAAACCACACAACCAGAGGAGATAATATAATCAAATAATATCCTTTGACAAATAAGAACGTCTTGAACCTGCTACAATAAAGACTGTAGTGTTGTTACCTATCTAATTTCCATGGGTTTTTAGGTGTTCTCCACCACAGAAATGGCCTTCTCCTTACTACACTTCTACTGGTGAAACTTAGAGATGGATCTCATTGAATGATTTAAATGAATGCAAAGATTCATATGACAGAATGCCATGCATGACATGTGCTTTATAATCATATACTCACCATAGCAGAGCAGTTATAATAATCTTTGTGGGTTGGTTTCCAAGGCTTCAAACAACGCCAACAAAATCCATGGTTACATTTGGCACAAGTCATACTGCATGTAATGAAAATAATGACCATTAGTTTAACTTGATGCTGTGACAAGACACTTCATTCCTCAAACCCACGCGGTAGGACAGAAATTTCTAGTTACAAGAAGCAGTTGTGGGGCTGTGGAGCCTTTATCAACACACTGGCTGAAACTGGTGGCCAAATCCCAAGATTTTAACATAATAATTTCCCATTCATACTGAACATAATTCAAGAAATATGTTCCCAGAAAGGTTTGTTCCTAAGATTTCAGCAGGGAAATGACTGAACATCACCAACCTCAATGAAATTAATAATAATAAAAAAGAATCACAAAATTGCAGTTACCCCACCTCAATCGGGAGCTTGTTTGTAAGATGTGACGTGCAAATGAATATGATCAGGACTGCCAATTCATAGGACAGTCTTTGCTTAATGGTCAGGACTGATGTGGGATGAAAAAGCAAAACTAGAACAAGAAATTCCATTCTTTCTGCACACAATCTTAACTATACCAAGAGCATAACACTTGAACAAAGCTTTTAGGCTTTGTCTTACCAATAATTTCAGAGTAACAAACTCCCTAGGTAATGTTGATAAAACCAAACTACAGCCAACCAACAGACAAATTACACGTTGAAACCAGTTATGTGATTAAGTTAAACTAGAGACTTCTTTCCTCACAGCACAATGTTTTTCACAAGGGAGAATTTTGTGGTACAGAGAGATTATGATGAAAACTTAATGAAGAAACTTCAAACTCTTCAAGATATCCCCTTCTCAATTCTTCCAGATAGCTTTTGACTGGACAAACAGCCAAGAGTATTAAAAAAAAACACCTAAACACTCTCTTGCTCCATTCTGCTATTCCTCCCAAAGTGCTTCCCCTTAGGCCACTTCATAGCAGGGAAGAGGGCACTTAGCTAAGATGTCACATGGCAATACTGTACAGTAAACTTTTACAGATACAAGCAATGACTTAGCTACACTTAATCTAAGAATTATATCTAGACCTTATTCAAGAACTCTGGATGAATGATCCATTCCACATCTATTGTAACAACCATTTATCATTAATTAATAATTATTCTGATTTTTAAAATCACATTTTAGCTATTAAGAGATCTGTGCAGTTTTCTATGCACTATGCACTTTTTCAGCATGCGAGCTACTTATAAAACAACCAAGTCAAAATGATCTACCTACCTACTACAAAATTGTGAAACATATAACACAATATCTGCTTTGAACTGGGTTTTCTGAGTCCACACTGCCATATAATCTGTTTCAAAGCAGATAACATGGGATTTTATTCAACTGTGTGGAAAGGACCTCAGATAACCCAGGGCCGGCAGCACTTGGGCGGCGTTGGGAGACTGCGGGGCGGGACTGAGCCTTCCTCCTGCCCTGCCTGTGATCTACCAGGACACCCTACGCGATCTACTAGTAGATCGCGATCTACCTAATGAGCACCCCTGCACTAGGCCATCAATAAAAATCATCATTTGCCAGAATAGATATTGAGACCTGAAGTATTGTTTCCCTTTTTCTTTAACGAATGTCCAAACTTTAATTTTTAGCTACTATGGGAAAGCATTCTACCTCCCCCCTAACCCTCCCCCCTCCCAAACATTTATACATCTCTTAAGAAATAATTATATTATTTGAGCTGAGAACATTTCTAGACATATGATCAGAATATTCATGGACTGATTGACATTCAAGATTGAAGCAAATCCTTCTATATCCCATAAGTGAATTAGTAAATTGTTATAAGTGGGCCCTTGGTATCTGCAGGGATTGGTTCTCAGACCCTACACAAATATCTGAAAAATGTCCATGCTCACGTCTCTACTAAAATGTGTAAGGCAGCTGTGGAGTCCATTGCAGACCGTGGCCGGAAGGTGCAGCACATTCTTCAGGCTCCAACACCTTCAGGGACCATGCCAGCCACCCACTTCTGCCAAAGCGCATATCTCTGGGTTCGTCTCACCACAGATTCAAAGAAGCACAATACTGTACTCTTGAGTCTAGAGTGGGGAGCATACCAGCCACATACTTCTGCCTTCAAGAAGACAGGGCTCCTCCACAAGACAGAAAAGGTTGACTTATGGGACCAGAGGTAGGGAAGCCTAAAGAATGCAGTGTACTTGGCTGCTGATGCTTGCTGCCACCTCAACTGTTGCCCCCACACCATTTTGAATTTGTACTTACAAATCTATCCTTCATTCACAGTTCCTTGACTTGCAAATAAATGGTCATCCTTCAGAGAGTGTGCGAATGTGAGATGAGGGTTGCGGTGAGTTTTTGGGGCTGTTTGGCCTTGTTCCAGAAGCATTCTCTCCTGACATTTTGCCTACATCTATGGCAGGCATCCTCAGAAGTTGTGAGGCAAAATGTCAGGAGAGAATGCTTCTGGAACATGGCCAAACAGCCTCCAAAACTCACCACAACCTAGTGATTCCGACCATGAAAGCCTTCGACAACACAATATGAGGTGAGCTTATAAACTCCTGTTAAAAATGTCATAAGGCTGAAGCGGAGGCAATGGTTAAGTCCTGCCAGCTTCCCACTGAAAGAAGCCCAGTGCCTCAAAGGTAGAAGCAGGTGGCTAGTGTGTGTCTCATCATGGATTCAGATGTATAATATTGTGTACATTTGAATTTGTGATGTGTTGAATCGACAAATTACAGGCTCGTGGCTATGGCAAGCCCATCGTCCCTACTTTTCTTTTCCTTGTCCTGCAGCTTCTCGTCTCATAAATGATCAAGCGGGCACCAGTTGATTATCATTGGGGCGGGGGGACTTATAGCAGATAAGGGGCAAGAGAAAACTGAATACTGAATCCTTTCTTAACATCCCTCAAGTTCCCCCCTCCTAGAGAGCTTTCTGACAAGAAAAATGCAACAGGACAGAACAGCGTACTATGTAGCACTGGTACAATTAATTTCCCAACAGCTAAAAAGCTAAGGAAAGCTCCCAAATCCATCTGAGACTTGATCTTTAAGCCAAGGAGTTCAGAAAAAGTTACTCACTGGAGACAGCCCTCATTTTTCTCTATTTGAGCTTGGCAACTTGGACAGCGTTTGGAAATTAGTTTAGCCAGGTGCTTGCTTTGGGCTTCCACAGTCATCCCCTCATAGAAGCCGCCATCATCCATCCACTGAGACATGTGGCTGCAGCTGGCAGGATAGTGAGCCTGCAAGAGAGGAAGAGCCTGAACTGCATGGAGAGCCAAAACCCACGGTAGTGCTCTTGCAACGAAAACAGCAAGTTTCTCCTCTGAGCTGTATCTTATGCCTACCTCTGGGAAATTGCAGTTAAAGCAGGAGATCCAAGAGCACTTTGAACATGCTTCTCCACAACCAAGGCCTTCCTTGCAAAGGATCTGGTCACAGCCCTGAGGGTTCGTGCACCAGGTAAGGTTTGAACAGCATTCAACATAACCCCTCAAGAGTGCTTTCTCATACTGCAGAGAGAAACACAGAAATGGCAGTTTTGGGGTTCTCAAGGAAAATGTCAGTAGTTAATTAATTTTACAACAAGCTTAGAAAAAAGTTATGACACTGATTATGAATGGACTAATCATAAACATACAAAGAGATAATCAATAAAGCAGGCAAAATAAAGAAATAGACAAGCAAAACAGGCAACAGATTCAAGTGCAATTAACAACTGGATGAACTGAAGGGGGAAAAAAGTAAAATACTGCCTCAATTATATTTTAATGTATTATTTTCAGCACTAGTTGATTTGTTGTTTGTTTGTTTTGGCTGAATGTTTGCCGCTCTGTTACATTTATTGTAAACTACCCCGAATCCCTTTGGGGAGGTAGGGCAGTATATAAACAAATTTATTATTATTATTATTATTATTATTATTATTATTATATTCCTTGTCAGGAGCAGACATGATCCAGAAAGATTGCTTATAAGTGTTTAAATTTTTTTAAAGGTTCATCCTGCTATCTAAAAACTAGAGCAGGGGTGCCCACACTTTTTCAGCATGTGAGCTGAAAGATCTACCTACCTGCTCAAGGATGGAGAGGGGAGGGGGAAGGGGCAGGGCTTGACGCGGCCTGGCTCCGCCCCCTCTGGCTTCAGCTTTACCAGCAGCTTCTCCAGGCTTGAGGAGGGTAGGGCCAAGCCAGACTTGTGCTAGCTATGCCACCACTGGCTTGGCACTGCCATCCTCAAGTGTGGAGAAGCTGCTGAGATTGCCAAAGCTGGGGAGGGGCGGGGCTTGGCACGGCCTGGCTCCGCCCCCTCTGGCTTCGGCACTCCCAGCAGCTTCTCCAGACGTGAGGATGGCAGTGCCAGTGGTGGCATAGCTAGCACAAGGCTGGCTTGGCCCTACCCTCCTCAAGCCTGGAGAAGCTGCTGGGAGTGCTGAAGCTGGGGGAGGGGCGTGGCTCGGCGTGGCCTGGCTCTGCCCCCTCTGAGAAGCGCCCCATCCGGCTGGGATCGACCTCCTTCGGTCCCGGGATCGACTAGTCGATCACGATCGACTTCCTGGGCAGCCCTGAACTAGAGGAATATTATCTTGTGAAGTGGATTTCATAACTTGAGATTTCCTCTCTTTTGGATCATGTTTAGTCCAAGAGTTTAACCAAATGCAGATCTAGTAAAATAAAAGCATCTTTATACATTAGTGAAGGGTTTGTTGGCTTGTTTGTTAGATAAACAGGCAGAATAAGCGGCAGATGAACTCCTTAACCCCTGAAGTTGCAAGGCCCATACCATAAAAAGAAAAATCATTTGGCTGAAAATATGCTTATAATGGTAAAATTTTAATTGTTACTAAACAAAAAGGCACTAAACAAAATTATCTTCAGTGTTAAATTCTACGATTGTGTGATGATGTATCAGTAAAACTAATAACTTATGGTTAATTTTCTATGGAACCCAGAGTGAAAAAAAGTTTTATGCAATATGGAGATCTTTAGATGAGAATGAATCTGGCGACATAAATTATATCAGAACACACAGGAAGTGGATTTCAGTGGACTGAGTTTACACATTGAAACTCTTGTGCCTACCTTGGCAGTGACCTCCTTAGAGGAAATAATAGAACGGATAAAATCAGTAGTGGGTTGTGCAGGGCAGTCAGAGATCGGACAGATGCAGTTCAGTATCAGGTTTTGTTCAATCCGAGTCGTCAAGTACTCATTCCAACAGGACTGATTGAAATAAAGGAAAAGAAAAGCAGGGAGAGAAAAAATGGGACTGTCAGTTCTAAATATGTACAGAGAATTAGCATCATGAGCAGCAAGGAAGCCATTTGTTACATCTTACAAGTAAATGTTATGGGTGGGGTCAGTAGAAAGGTAGAAACAATATTTTAGTACAAATGTGAAAACTGGATCATGGTACCTGAACATATCTGCAGCCATTGCTGTGTTTTTCTGAATTTTAACTTACATTGTCATTGTGTTATATACTTATCAATCAATCAAAACTTTATTACGGTCACAGACCAGCACAAAGCGGGCACAAGCACCCTAAGAGGAGAAGGACAACTCCCCAGTAAACAGTTATTTAAAATCAGACTAGAAATCAGTATAAAATATATTTTAAAAGACAGGATATTGTTGCCTTACGGTGTCAATCATCGCCCGTCTGATATTAAGGGCAGCAGCACAGAACTTAGCAACACTGTAAGTCATTGCAGTGTTAGAGTCCAAAAGCAGCAAGGTGGAATAACATCTTTCACTTGCCCCAAGTATTTTAAAAGCCATGGTCCAATGAGATTGGATCTAAGATCTCTGTAGAACATGCATTGAAGAAGCACGTGCTCAGTTGTTTCCACATGACCAGACCCACAGGGGCATAGTGTCTGCTTGAAGGGGGTCTTCTGATACCTCCCCTCCAGTGAGGTATCTAGTGGCTTCCCTAGCAGTGAAGGCTGGGGAACAGGCTAGGTCGGATTGGCGCTCTATGTCCAGGATCCGTTGCTTAATGACATCCTTGGCTTGGTCCCATCTCATGCTTAGCAATTGTCCTTGGGAGAAACCTAGCGTTGCGATCTTTGCTGCTACTGTTTTAATCCATGTGGACTGGAAGTCGTCTCTCATGATGAGGGGGGATTATATACTTATGTACTTGTTGTATTTTATGTGTGTTGCACTTTTGAGTGCTTTTGTGAGCCACCCCAAGTCCCTTTTGGGGAGATGCTGGCGGGATATAAATAAAGTTTTATTATTTATTATTATTTTATCATCGTGAGTTGAATATAATGGCTTCGGGGTTCTGTCCCCATTACTCTTCAACATTTTTCTAAATGACTTTGATGATGAGGTGGAGGGAATTCTTATGAAGTTTACAGGTGATACAAAATTGGGAGGGGTGGCTACCATGTTGGAAGACAGGAACAGAAGTCAAAAAGATTCTGTTAAAAAATGGGCAGAAATTAATAAAATGAAATTTGATAAAGACAAGACCCAAATACACAGCTGTAGGATAGAAAGTACATGGCTCAGCAGTGCTACATGCAAAAAGTACCTTGGGATAATTGTTGGTCATAAACAGAATACAAGACAGCAGTGAGATGCTGCAGCAAAGACAAAAGCTATTTTGGACAGAATTAGCCGAAATGTAGCATTCAAGTTGAGAGAATACTGCCATCGAGATATTAATGGACACCTTTAATATCTTTCTAATAAAGACAATGTGTGGTTCCCTGTAATGTAGCGCAATTATGGATTCCTCACCTAGACATATGGATCTGAAAATATTCTGCACTCAGTAATATTATGTATTTACAATTATAGCATGATTGCCACCATCATAAATACCCTTTCCTATCAATACCTTTTGTGAGCTTATAGAGCTGTATGGTGACGCACTGAGCTGCTGAACTTGCTGACTGAAAGGGGAGTGGGGTGAGTTCCTGCTGTTAGGCCCAGCTTCCGCCAACTTGGCAGTTCGAAAACATGCAAATATGAGTAAATCAATAGGTATTGCTTCTGCGGAAAGATTACGCCGCTCCATGCAGCCATGCTGGCCACATGACCTAGGACGTGTCTATGGACAATGCCGGCTCTTCGGCGTAGAAATTGAGTTGAGCACCATCCCCCAGAGTCATACACAACTAGAATTAATATCAAGGGAAACTTTTATCTTATTGATACCTTATTAGTCAGCAGCTACACTAATCAATGGGGATCTGTTCAGCAGGTGACTGGGGTGCAGGAAGTTGACATTTTCATGCCCTCCTGCCAGCAATCAAAGCTGCAACATTAGAAACAGGACACCTGTCACAATTCTTTCTTGCAGCCTTGTTTGCTGGTAGGAGGAAGTTGTAAGCAACATTCTCCTGCACCCCAGTTACCATGGACTACACCCCCAGATTGTTCCTGCTGCTGGTTGTAAAGGTAAGGGTAAGGGATGAGAAATTACTTAATCATGTATTTGCAACCGAGTTATACAGATGTAGGGTACTGGTGAAAAATTAGCTTGAAACTGGGCTGTACTATATGCAATTTTTCTTTTAAAACTGGTTGATAGGGTTGGAATACTGCTTTACTTTTACTGGAGAGGCTATCATACTAGTTACATACCTCCACACTCACCAAAAAGACCATTTCATTTTGCATACCTTTCTCTCATCGTCCTTGGGTCCTCTGGAAGCCTCTGGTCAAGTGTTTTTTAAACAATTTTTGAAGCTATACGATACTTCATTCTTTTACTAGTGTATCCTACTACAAAAACTTATTTTTATGCTGTCCAACTAATGTGTATCAACAAATATTTGATACAAATATCTGTTTAAAAATAATAATAAAGGAAGCCAATCCTCACCTTGCAGCAGTAGTGCATGCAACACAGAACAGGTGGATTGTCTGCTTGACTCAACTGATTCAAGCAGACTGGACAGTGGGTGACTGGGCTCGAAGGGGGCTGGAGGTTTCGCACTTGCAGCCCCGAGGAAAACAACAGCTGCTCTGAATCTTCTGAGTAGCGCTGAATCAGAACATCCACGTTCCATTTACAGTGTATGAGCAGGTGCTGGGCTATATCAGCAGTCACACTTAGCGTGTCTGCGACCCTCTGTATTGTTTGGTTCATCAGCAGCTCAACTTCTTCTTGGTTCATAGTACGCCCCATGGGCAGCAGCACGGTCTCCATCAGAACTTGTTCAGTGCCAAGGCCAAAGGTGTCCAACCTGACAACAAGAACAGCCTTATCAACAGCATGAAGGCAGAATCCCACTCTAGCTATTGTTTACCATATTTTCAAGTAACATAATAGTCAGGTTTCTGATTCTTTTCTCTAGAAAAGGAGAGCATTTACTCAGTAGGTGCAAACTGATACTTCACATTTAAGCTCTTCTTAAGTCTGCAACCACCAATTTCAGAGGTAATCTAGCTATATAAAGGCCAAAAAAACTGGCTGGATTTTTTTTTACTTTGCTCCTTCACTGCAACCTTAGTTTTTGTACCATCAAGCCTGTCAGAGTCCTGAAGAACTCAAAACTTTGTATATTTTTATCTATCTTTAGAAAGATCTTTATAGTGGCCACGACAGCAGCAAAAATGGTTTATGCGAGATATTGGAAATCAAAGACAGCCCCAACTAGAGATGACTGGGTATTAAAGATGATGGAGGTAATTCAGATGGACCAGATGACGGAAGCATTGAAAGAAGTGGATAACAAGATATATACAAAAGCAGAGAGTAACTGAGACAAGATGCAGCTGAGAGAAGCCCCCTGAGAGACTATTAGGCAGAATTACCTAGGCTGGCATCTCCCATGATCTCTGACCCTTAGATAGGACCCTAATTATTGTACTGTATATACATTGTTGCTGTGTATGGTGTTTTTATATACTTTATTGCTATTGTGCTGTTGTTGTAAATACCCACTGGTCTTTCCAGTAACTTTGTGAGTTGCCCCAAGCCGTACGGGAGTGGCGACTAATAAGTCCAAACAATAAATAAATAAATAAATATTACAAAAATTAATTTAATGTAGACTTAAAATTCTATTAAAGGAAAAAAAACTTGTAATTATAACACTATTCTTTATCTATTTTTTATATATATATTTATTATAGGAAGCAGACATAAAATAATAAATGAACTCGGATCACTTTTGAGATAATTTCACAAGCTGTGTATCTCACAAATTAAAGTATTTCCTATTATCTTTGTAAATCGCCTCTATTTCTTTGTGTGGATGATATCTAAAATGCAATGTTTTACTATACAAAGGCATATGCTTAACAATATGATTAACAGTCTTTAAAAGTATAGGAGGCTAAGAGATGATAGGCATTTTTTAATAATGTTTTCTTTTAGTTGTTAGTTGTATTTTGTTTTGTGTCTTTCTTTCTTGATCCTTTCTTTTTCTCTGTACCTGATATAGATACGTAACTATTCTTTCGAAACGTGTTCATGTTTGTATTTGTATGTTTTGTCAGATGATTATTGTATTTTAATTGAAATTCAATAAAAAATACATATTTAAAAACTTTGTATATTTTAATGACATTTTGGTTGGTTCTCTAATTTAAAAGCAAAATAAGGTGCTACCTGAAAGATGAAAATTTATTGTTTGTGTTTGCCTCAGAAGGGGGCTTTTTCTTCTGACAATCCGTGCTCTGAAAGATGAGCTGGGCTTGGCCTCTGTGAGGTGTACTGGGTTCTGTGGAGATGTACTCCAGGAGCTGCGGGCTGTCTTCCTGTCGCCGGATGTAGCCCTGGCTGAGCAGATGCAAGATGCAGGACAGGACATCCGTGCTACTGCAGCAAAAGCTTAAGAATTTCAGAGCTGATCCAGACTCCCACTTCTGACAGGCATCAATAACCTGAGAGTGGAAAAAAGTGAGAGAGCGAGGGAGAGAGAAATTAGTTTCTGCTCCGGCTACCAACCACACTGACTACTACAAAAATGGGCCACTGCACTACATACTTTAAAGACCAAGTTGTCAATGTGTATCTCTTTCTCTTCTTTCAAGATCTGGATGAGGAGACAACAGATGATGTTCCTCTTCCTTTCCAGGGCGCTGCCTTCATCCTCTTCCACATTCAGGTACGTCTGCTTGGGCAACAGCCACAGGCGCTGGCCAGATAGCTGGGACAATATTCTTTCATTCAGTTTCAAGACATCTGGAATCAAAGGAAAGGTGACTTCAGAGCAGCTAAGGCACAGCAGACTATCTGAATTTAGGGCACAAACGGCCTTCTGAGATGTCCAACTAGGACAACTCTCCTCACAAGCAAAAAGCCCTGACACACCCATGCACTCCCTGGAATTAGCTAAAAGACAGGATCATTCACTAGGTCAAGATCCTCTTCTCTGCTGTAACTGGAATCCCTTCCATACTTACTCTGACTCTGGCTGAGGATCCCATTCTCCTTTGCTAGAGGTTTCAGTGCATGATTCAAGAGGACAGGGGAGAGACCAGTGGCTTGCAATAATGTCTCCACAGAGACCTCCTAGGAGCAAGAAGCAGGAAAAGAATACACAGAAAGAATTTGAGATATTTATAGGGTATGAATTCTGCTAAATTATTTTGAGAAATACAGCAATGTAGCACCTCTACTGTAGCCTTAGAGCTGAACTAGCCTATAAGCAGGTCCCTTCAAGGCAGGGGGGTTTTGTGTGGGAAATTTGGCCTAATCCTATCATTGGTGGGGTTCAGTATTCTCTTTCATTGCAGGTGAATTATACATCCCAGCAACTACGACTCCCAAATGTCAAGGTCTACTTTCCCCAAACTCCACCAGTGTTCACATTTGGACATATGGAGGATTCATGCCAAGTTTGCTCCACAGCGCTCTCCACAGTGAACTACAACTCCAAAACTCAAGGTCAATGCCCACCAAACCCTTCCAGTATTTTCTGTTGGTCATGGGAGTTTTGTCTGCCAAGATTGGTTCAATTCCATCATTGGTGGAGTTCAGAGTGCTCTTTGATTGTAGGTGAACTATAAATCCCAGCAACTACAACTCCCAAATGGCAAAATCAATCCTTCTCTCCAACTCCACCAGTATTCAAATTTGGGTGTATCGGGTATTTGTTCCAAATTTGGTCCAGTGAATGAAAACACATCCTGCATATCAGATAGTTTACATTATTTATTTATTTATTTATTTATTTATTTATTTATTATTCGGGCTTCTATGCCGCCGACTCCCTGAGGCTCGCGGCGGCTTACAGGAGCCGAAGGGCACAGTAAAATACAGTAAAATTACGATTCATAACAGTAGCAAAATTGCAGTTATGAAGTAATTTTATGGTTGGGGGTCACCACAACATGAGGAACTGTATTAAGGGGTCGTGGCATTAAGAGAGTTGAGAAACACTGCACTGGAGCACAACCAGAGTTAGTTTAATATTATTTGGGCCCCAAAGTCAAACCAATCCATGGGACTTGCAATCGGTTTTCATCTTTCTGAGTGTTCAGCTACATTGCACCTGATACAAGAAGGGCCTGTTAGAAGGGAATGTATTTCATCCTATGACTTATAATCAGCCAAGCTGACAAAACCAGTAAGAACAAAAGCACTCAGGACCTGAGCACTGTTGAAGCAGAGAAGGATGTACATCTGCAGCGTAGACACATGCAGTTTGCAGCCCTGGTACTCAAGCTCTGCATGTCCCAGCCATGTCCACTGTAAATGTCGTGGTTTTGTATGCTCCAGTCCAAAGCGGCTCTGACCTATGAGAGATGAAGAGTATGGTCACTGAGAGAGAGAGAGACTGATAAGACTGACTAAATAATGTCTTGAGCCATTTGGTCCAGGCAATGTGAAGATCCAATACATCACAGATATTTCCTTCAAGGACATCATCAGCCATCACACAAAATTTGGGCTTTGAGTTCAAAGTCATCGGCCAAATATTAAAGCAAGGAGATACAAACAGTCACACAAAACCAGTTATGGTGATGGTCAGTAGGAGTAAAGTAATCTTAAAAATTTCCCCTAAGTTTCACAAAGTTACATTTCTGTACTTTGCGTAGAGGTCAAAGGAGTTATGCTGATTTCCTGCCCCTACCCAGTCTCAAGGACAGTATATCACTATACTTGGGCTTAAATCTCAAGTAACGAAATAGCTTTATTTTTGTTTATTATTTTATTTATTTATTTACCGTATTTATACCCTGTCAACTTCTCAACCCCCAAAGGGGGACTCAGGATGGCTTACAATAAGCACCATCAAGAAGCTATTACACATGATACAATAATAAAATCACAAATAAAGGCATTTCAAAGTTAATACATAATTAAAAACCATACAAAGCCATCAGTTAAAACTATAGACCAGTCTTGTCAATCGTCTTGTCATTTTAACGTGCAGCCTTACATCTGTCCAAACGCCTGGTCCCAGAACCATGCCTTTAGTTTTTTCCGGAAAGCCAGGAGGGAGGTAACCGATCGGAAGGCCCTGTCTCTCGTTCCCGCCAGGCGCATTTGAACTGTAGACGAGAGCGAGAGCAGGGCCTCCCCGGATGATCTTAGATTTCGGGGTGGGACGTAGGGGTGGATGCATTCGAACAAGTAAACTGGGCCAGAACCGTTTAGCGTTTTAAAGGTCAAAACCAGCACTTTGAATTGGGCTCGGAGATGGACCGGCAGCCAATGGAGCTGACACAACAGGGGGGTGGTATGCTCCCTGTATGTCTGGCTGCTGACCATTGTACTAGCTGAAGTTTCCGAACCGTCTTCAAAGGCAGCCCCACGTACAGCGCATTGCAGTAATCTATTCAGGATGTAACCAGAGCATGGACTACCATGGCCAAGTCAGACTTCCCAAGGTACGGGCGCAGCTGGCGCACAAGTCTTAACTGTGTAAAAGCTCTCCTGGCCACCGCCGAGACCTGGGTTCCAGGCTCAGTGATGAATCCAGGATCATTCCCAAGCTGTGAACCTGCGTCTTCAGGGGGAGTGTAACCTCATCCAGCACAGGCTGTAACCCTATGCCCTGTTCGGCCTTGCGACTAACCAGGAGAACTTCTGTCTTGTCTGGATTCAATTTCAATTTGCTAGTCCTCATCCAGTCCAACATAGCAGCCAAGCACCGGTTTAAGGTCTGAACAGCCTCCTTAGTAACAGGTGGAAAGGAGTGACAGATCTGGACATCATCGGCATACAGATAACACTGTACTCTGAAACTCCGGATGATTTCCCCCAGCGGCTTCATGTAGATGTTAAATAACATCGGGGACAGTACTGAACCCTGAGGGACTCCACAAGACAATGGTTGTGGAGTCGAACAGGTGTCACCCAGTAACACCTTCTGAGACCCTCCCTCGAGAAAGGACTGGAGCCACTGCAAAACAGTACCTCCAAGTCCCATTTCTGCAAGGCGTCTCAGAAGGATACCGTGGTCAATGGTATCGAAGGCCGCTAAGAGGTCCAGCAGAACCAACAGGGACACACTCCCCCTGTCTGGCTCCTGGCGTAGATCATCTACTAAGGCGACCAAAACTGTTTCAGTGCCATGTCCCGGCCTAAAGCCAGACTGTGCCGGATCAAGATAATCTGTGTCTACCAAGAATTCCTGGAGTTGCGAAGCCACCACACGTTCCATGATTTGCCCAAATAGGGAAGATTTGAAACTGGCCGAAAGTTGACTAATTGAGTAGAGTCCAGTGATGGTTTTTTCAACAGCGGTTTTATAACAGCCTTTTTTAGGCTGGCTGGAATTCTGCCCTCCTGTAAGGAGGCATTAACCACCACCTTCACCCACTCTGCCAAACCCCCTCTGGCTTCTTTTATCAGCCAGGATGGACAGGGGTCAAGGATGCATGTGGTAGGCCTTGTCTCTCCAAGGATCTTGTCCACATCCTCGAGCTGAACCAATTGAAAAGAATCCATTAAAACCGGACAAGCAGATGCTCTTGTTACATCCTCAAAGACTGCTGTTAACGTGGTGTCGAAGTCGGAACGGATCTGTGCAACTTTGTCCACGAAGAACCAAGCAAATGCTTCACAGCGATCTGTCGAGTGGTCAGGGATCTCGTTCTGAGGTGGATTTAATAGTCCTCTGACAACTCGAAACAGCTCAGCTGGACGGTTCTTAACGGACGCAATATTGGCCGCAAGAGGGGTTTTTTGCAGCCAATATTGCCACGTCATAGCTCCATAGAAAGGCAACCAGACGTGCTTAGACTGACCCGCCCCGCTTCTTCCGCCACACACGCTCTAGCCACCTATTCTTTCACTTCATCGCTGATAGCTCCTCAGTAAACCAAGGAGCTGGTTTAGCTCGGTTACTCCAGAGGGGGCGTTCTGAAGCGATTGTGTCTATAGCCCTGGTCATCTCCCTATCCCAGAGAGAGACCAGAGCCTCGACAGGGTCGCTTACCAAGGAGGCAGAAATTCCCCAAGAGCCATCAGGAAGCCATCTGGATCCATGAATCTCCTGTGGCGAACTATTCTAATGGGTCCACCACCTCTGGGGAGGTAGGAAAGTGCAATAAGACTAAACCTGATCAGGTGGTGGTCGGTCCTTGGCAACGGAGTGATGGCCAGCTCCTCCGCTCCGCCACCTTTACCCCATCTTTCAATTAGCTGGTTCATCCACAAATTATTAATCCCTTGAATGCTGCCTGCCAGGAACCCTGATCCAAAATGCAGATTTTTCTATGGAAAGTTGCATGCCACTTATTCCCCGGTTTATGGACACTTCTCTATTGTGGAGCCTCAGAAGAAGGTGGGATGGCTTGTAAGGATGATCTCACCCTCCCCAGTTTGGAATCAAGGGCAGCTCCACACTCACTCTGGGTGTAGAAGTCAGCAAACTTGCCCAGCTGCTGACTGAGGGATGATGGGAAAAATTTGTCAGGCTCTTCCAGGTAGCAATGTGGAGAGATAGTCCAACAGCGTGGAGAGAGAGCCAGCACTTTCACCTCTGTCTCTTCCTCCTGATAAAATGATTCCTCGTCCATCATCTGGGAATAAAACAGACCCAACATCAGGTTGATTGCTGAAGATGGCTTAGAAACAGAGCCAATCATGAAAGTAGACATGTGAAAGGATAGGATGAGAGCATGGCTCGCAAGATAATAATAACAACAATATATTTATTTGTATCCCTCACGGGATCCAAAGTGGCTTACAACATATTAAAAATCATGTAAACATCGTATAAAACATCATAAAATAATCAGTTTAAAACAACAGTAATATACAATCACATTCTTGTGGCATCATGTCAGATTATATTTAACTTCGTTCCAGTCCATAACATTAAGGTGTTTCTTATCACTCCAGCTTTCACTTATGGAAAGGAGATCCAGGACCCTCTGTTTCCCTGCTGTACTGACCTCTCCTTCTTTCTCTTCCTCCTCTTCCCACTTCCCATCCTGGTTGAATTCAAGCAGACATTTGTCGAGTTGTTGCAGCTGGAAGAGGTGAAATTGCTGTTGCTGCTCCTCCAGCTCACTCAGGTTCTTCAGCATCTGCTGAGGGAAACGGTTGGGGAAGCAGAGCCCAATGTGCTCCACCACGGCACACTCCAGCCACGACTTGCCCTGGGACAAGAGCCGGTCTCCCAGGTAGTACCTGCAGAAGCAAAAAGGTCAGAAGAGAGGACCAGACAGCCCACATCAAAAACAAATCATTCCCACCTGCCCCTCTTACTCCCCTTGAACGCCTAGGGTCCAGTCCGTTCCCCTGCAAGAGTCAAGCCCATTTCAACCCAATACTATAAAACTTGCATTCTAGAGATGGCCTTCACTCTTACTGCACTCTCTGGCTGAATCCCTCTCCCTCCTTGACTCTGCACCTCTTCTCCACCACCAAAGTCTCACCGATAAAAATGCTCAAAGGTGTTGGCCAACTCCAGGCCTGCCAAGAAGAGGATGGGCTCCAGGCTCTGTTGCAGGCGCCGCAAGGTCTCCACGTTGCCTGAATCCGCCCAGCTTTCTTGGATCCAGCGGTCGATGTAACGGGCAAACTGTTCACTCACCTGGAAGTCACAGCACAGGAGGTGCCAGGTGAACCAGAGCAAAGGAGATGCTTCATAGAGTTCTCCATATAAAAGGGGATATATGAAAGTAAATACAGATGGGAGAAAAAAGTGGCTACAACTTCTCAGGGACGGAGCCATGTTCAAAGTCCAGAATTGAGGACTCAAAATTGATTTTGAGTTGGGAACAAAATAAAGCCTAACGCTGTGAAATGATGCTTTGCTTATTCAGGTTGCCCGGGGGGAGTTGAACTTCAGAGACTGATTCCTGACTTGGTGGGCTGGGGACAGTTCCTTGCAGCTTAAGAATTCAGGAAGATTCCCAACAACCCTCCCTGACCTTGCCCACCCACCCACCCACCCTTACTCACATGCATAGCTGTCAGGAAGGAGAGCTGCAGCAGCCCCCCAGAGAAGCCATGGCACAGGGACAACATGAAGGACATCTGCTGCCCGAAGAGCTCCTCCATGGCCGTTCGGAGGCGCATGTAAGTGTTGCAGTACTGCTCCACAAAGTCAGAGGCCTGCCAGGAGGTCTCCAGGAACCGCTTCACCTGGATAAAACCACAGAGTCACAAGCAACATTACAAGATCGAAAACCAAAAGAATTCCTTAACATGCACATTCAACTAGGATCTTTTAGTCCCTCGTGGAAGTTCTCTTGTTGTTGGGAGGCTTTTTCAGGGAGAAATGAGATAAATGATAAGAAGATTTCAGGCTGCTGAGCTGTTTGGGACAGCTTTGAGTTTTATTTTATCTTTTCTGTATGCAAATAATCAAGAGAAGCTAACAAAGTGTATCCTAAGAGTGGGACTACTCACTTTAAAACGAAAACACTCTCCTGCTAATACAGTATTGTCACATACACAACCTGAAGCCAGGAATAATCCTTCCCTTGGAGAGTCTCATTTCACATACAGATCCACTGTTTGGCCTCAAAACTCCTAATACTGATCCCTCAAGTATTCCTTAACATACACACACTGGAAAAATATGAGCAATGCTGCAAGAAAAGTTGAAGGGCTGTTATAGAAGATGTCACTATAAATGTCACTTTGCATCTGAATTTGCACAATTCCGCACAACAATTCCCTGCTTGGCACACACATTTGGCCCTTGTGATTAGACCACACCATCACTTGGCGACCCTACCTGCTGTTGGACAACACCTTTCCAGCACTGTGTGATGCCTGTTGTGCTACTAGGTTTCTTCACAACTGCCTTCGCAGTGGCAGAGCTTGACTCTTTGTTCTTCCCATTCTTCCCATCTGCAAGGTGAGATGAACAAAAAAATCGTAATGGCTATTGGACAACAGACACCAAAGTCCACCCCATCTTCAACCTCTTGTCCATTAAGAACTTTATTCCTGCCTCACAGCATTCCTCAGCTACCCACACTAAATCCTTTCTCCATGAAAGCATCCTCTTCTAGGCTTACAGCAGGGGCTCTCAACCTGTGGGTGCCCAGATGTTTTGGTCTTCAACTCCCAGAAATCTGCTAAACTGGTTGAGATTTCTGGGAGTTGTAGGCCAAAACACCTGGGGATCCACAGGTTGGGAACCAGTGGATTAGAGGGACCTACATTTTTGTCCCTACCGGGATGACCTACTATTTCCCTGATAACGTCTGCTTTTCAACTTCCCTGTCCCTGCTTACTGGATTTCACCGGGGGCTTCAGCTCCTCGGGCTCAGGACTGCTAGAATCCACATGAACCAGAAGGTGACTCAGACGCCGGACACGGGAGTTGAAGATGGCAGCTCGACTCTTGGTCTTCCGGGCTGCCTCCAAATTCTCCAAGTACTGGTTGAGGAGCCATGACAGGGGACTGATGCCACTGGGATCTGAAAGGCCAGAAAGAACCACATGATTCTAAAGTTACCAGAAAAGAAGTGTAATGGGCCTTGGCAGAAAAGGATCCTCCACCTGGAGAGGTGATGCTCTGCACCACAGGAGTAATCAGAGCTTCCCAGCAGGTCTTCCCGAGGGCCTGGGCAGCCTCATCATCAGGAAGGAAGCGATCGGCAAACACTTGTTCATGGCGTAAAGCACTGTTCAACCTGCAGGGGGGGAAGAGATACAGTGTGAGCTATCGACTTTATTTATTTACCATATTTATACCTTGCCTTTCTCAAACCCATAGGGGACTCAAGGCTGCTTATATATATAGTATCAAACAACAAGGAATGAATCTACTCTAAGTTCCTTATAACTCAGAACAAGCCAGAAATAATTCTAATGAGCAATGTAATCACAATTAATCAATTGAAATTCAATATATATCTATATTCAAATTTAGAATAGTGGACTCCTGTCCACCGATATCCAACAAGAGATAAGTTCAACACATGGAAGGTTCAGTACATATTACATTCAACACATAGTAAGTTCAGTACATATTATGTTCAACACATCAGAAGTTCTACACAAAGGCGTTCTACACAAAGGCCCATGAGTAGAGTGAGTACGAACTTCCTATGTGTTGAATGTAATATGTACTGAACCTTCCATGTGTTGAACTTATCTCTTGTTGGATATCGGTGGACAGGAGTCCACTATTCTAAATTTGAATATAGATATATATTGAATTTCAATTGATTAATTGTGATTACATTGCTCATTAGAATTATTTATGGCTTGTTGCTTATATATATAGGCAGCAATTCAATGTCAAAAACACACATACTGTAATAAGAACATAAACATTAAAATTTGGCAATGCAATTGGGGGGATGGGGTAATGGGAAAATTGGACAAAGCAGGTTCAATATTAATAGGAAGTGGATGGATATCTTGGAATATGTTATGGAGGGAGACCCATGGCCCTCTCTCACCACAAAAAGGAGCATCTCTGACATTTTCAGTTCATGAACTAGGAATAAGCTTTATATGAAACTCTTCCTGTTCACCACAACCCCAGACCCCTTCACCTTCCCCATTTTCACCACAACCCCAGATCCCTTCACCTTCCCCATTTGTGACCTTAAAGAAAGAGATCAATTAGACCTGACCTGTTGAAGAGCTGCAACAGTTGCATCCGGTCTTCAGAGATTTCCTGACACCATGTGTGGGCCTTGGTGGTGTAGAAGAGGAAGGTGCGCCTGCACAGCTGCTCCTTGAAGATGGGCCAGAAAGTGGGCTTGGGGCCCAGCACCTCAAGGCCACGCACACGTGTGTCAATGCCACCCTGTCAATTATACAGGCACCTTCAATGAAGCACTGCTGCCTACAGAAAAGTATCTGTACAATAGTTGTACCGTAGCCAGATGTTTCAACATGATTTAAGTGGACCCCAACAATGCTTTCACTGCTGCAAGACGATTTCCTAAGTGACATTACAGAAACAAGAAGCAGGGGCTGCATATATACTACAGCAGGGCTGCCCAGGAAGTCGATCGTGATCGACCAGTCAATCCCGGGACCGAAGGAGGTCGATCCCAGCCGGATGGGGCGCTTCTCAGAGGGGGGCGGAGCCAGGCCGTGCCAAGCCCCGCCCCCTCCCCCGCTTCAGCACTCCCAGCAGCTTCGCCAGGCTTGAGGATGGCAATGCCAAGCCAGTGGTGGCACAGCTAGCACAAGGCTGGCTTGGCACTGCCATCCTCAAGCCTGGAGAAGCTGCTGGTAGAGCTGAAGCCAGAGGGGGTGGAGCCAGGCCACACCAAGCCCCACCCCCTCCCCTCCCCTCCCCAGCCTTGAGGAGGTAGGTCGATCTTTCTGACTTGGTTTTATTATAAGTAACTCGCATGCTGAAAAAGTGCGGGCACCCCTGTACTACAGTATTTTGTATGATAACTACTGCTTCTCTTTACAAAGCAAACTATACTGACATATGCGCATACGTACGAGTCAGATAAAAAAAAGAGAATTTAAATCCCAGTGTTGACCCCTTAGAAAACACATAAAGCTTATGCCCACCCTCTTCACAACACCCCCATGCTTAAGCAACAGATGGAATATGAGCATGAAAGGATTGCATTTTTTCATTTGTCATAAGACAAAGTATACCCTGTGTACCTCCTCTGACATTCACACAGCTCCTTTACACATTATCCATTATCATTAATTGGGCAAAGCATTGGTTATCTACAAGAAGTTGTCTCATTTTACCAAGTCTAAAATATAATGCTTTCAATGCATTGCCTGAAAAATGCAATATAGCACTCCTGAAACGTAACTTTTAATATGAAGATGTGTGGACAGATAACGCATATTACGTTTTTAAAAAGTGTACTAAAACTGTACTTATGGGCAGAAGTGTCTAGGGAGACTCCCAACAAAGCTTTTTTTTTCTTTTTGCCTTACTACAGGGATAAGCACTCATCCCTACCTGCTGGCAACGCTTTATTTTGACTTGTATGATTGGCCAGAAGCGGACCATATTCTCCAGAAGAACTACCCTGCTGGCTGAGGGTAGGACATTCACCTGTGAGGGAAAGAAATAATAATAATAATAATAAATTATTTATATTCCGAGGGGACTCAGGGAGGATTCCAACAAACGAAAAAGGCAAACATGCCTCAGTTAAACAAATACAAACATAATAGACCAAAATAAACCCACACATATGGAGCCCCAGGTGGCGCAATGGGTTAAACCCTTGTGCGGCAGGACTGCTGACCGAAAGGTTGGTGTTCCAATCTGGGGAGCAAGGTGAGCTCCTGTCTGTCAACTCCAGCTTCTCATGTGGGGACATGAGAGAAGCCTCCACCAGGACGGTAAAACATCTGGGCATCCCCTGGGCAATTCTCTCACACCAGAAGCGACTTGCAGTTTCTCAATTCACTCCAGGAAAAGTCTCAAATTGTGCTCCAACCAATGACTGTTGTCATTCTCTTCTGCCACCAACAGATTGTTATTCTCAACATTCCATGACAGTACAACATATTCAAGGTAAAGAATATAGGGCACAAAGGTTTTGAGAAATGGCAGCCTCCAATATGAGATCAATCCAGGGCTGATTGGTCTGGTACAGTGTGAACTCTACATAACAGTTCTATGAACAGGAGCTCATAGAACTGTTGGGAAACATCAAGGTAGGGAAACATCAAGTGCGGAGCCTTCAACCCTCAAGTTCCTTAGGAAAAGATTACAGCACTCACAGTATTGAGCTCAGTAGTAATGCTGGATGTGTTCTCCCCTCCCATGACCACAATCCGAGCTGGCATGTAACTGGAATCTTCACTAGCCACGAGCAAAGTCATCTGCCTGTAGCAGAAAAAGTAACAGTGTCTTTAGTATTCAAATGAAGCCTCTGACAAGACCCCAGCATTCTCCACCAAGCACAAACAAATATCCACAAACACAATCAACCCAATTGGGCCACACAGTTTACAGAAAACCTATATACACAGATAGATACCTACATAAAAACTCCAATCATTACCCAAGTTTTAAAAAAGCACAATTAAAGCCCTGGCAAACTATGCAAAAATAATATGCGAACCCCATCTCTTCCAAGGTGAACTGAACCACCTAAACTGGGCTCTACAGGCCAATGGATACTCTTCCACAGATATCATAAGAGTTGTAAGACCAAGAACAAGCCAGGAGACTCAAGACAAAGACATATCAACGAAACCACTGACCACATAGGGAAGCTGATGAAGACACACAACCTACAAACAATCTACAGACCAACAAAGAAAATCCAACAAATGCTACGTTCAGCAAAGGACAAGAGGGATCCTCTCACCTCTGGCAGGAGTCTACTGTATGTCACGCAGCTGTGGAAAAGTCTACATGGGGACCACCAAACGCAGCGATGGCCAAACACAAATCAAGGAACATGAAAGGCATTGCAGACTAATTCAACCAGAGAAGTCAGCCATAGCAGAGCACACGATGAAACAACCTAGATACAGCATATTATTTGAGAACACAGAAATGCTGGACCACTCTCACAACTTCCATGTCAGACTACACAGAGAAACCAGTGAAATCCACAAGCGTGTGGACAATTTCAACAGAAAAGAGGAAACCATGAATATGAACAAAATCTGGCTACCAGATTTTAAAAAACTTCTAAAATCAGGACAGTAAATAAAGAGCAACACTCAAAAAACAGGGGAATTCCAGTCAAGAATCAATCAGGGCCAGCTAACACCTTCCATTAAAGGATTCCCCCAGGCAACTATCAGCCAGACTTTGAAGCTGCAAAGCCATTAAATGCTATTTTAAGGTGGCCAATTGCAACAGTCACACATGTCCCAAACAGAGATTTCATTCTCCCACCCTGGACATTCCACAGATATATAAAACTCATTTGCCTAGTTTACAACAGATCTCTCAATCTGTGAGGATGCCTGCCATAGATGTGGGCAAAACGTCAGGTGAGAACGCTTCTGGAACATGGCCATACAGCCTGGAAAACTCACAGCAACCCAACACACAAACATATTTCCTGAATCCAGAAGTATGTATACATGCCTTCTTAAAATGCACCAACCCCATTCTCAGTTCTGTTCATCCCTGCATGGACACACAACCTCTCATTCACAACTCAAAAGAATGAAGTTGCCAAGAAGGCAAAGAGCTTGCTCTTAGCCTTAAGGATGTGAAATGGCCATCAAACCCAGACCATTTTTATTGCTTAGGAGAGCTCCAACACCATTTGTCTCAGGAGATTCTTAACCAAGTTCCATTGAGAATTACCGGACTACTACTCCACGGTGCATGTAGATATTGATATAGTGTGAACCGGTGCTGCCATTAGACTCCCAGTAAGTCTTTGGGTTCCTGTCTATCAGCTTGCTGGCTCGATGAGGGTTGGAGGAGACTTCCACCCTCTCCCAGCATTTGTCCTCCTTCACCTCCACATTTGAGCCTAAGTAAAAAATAAATCCGGAGTTGGGGAAAATCAGGATGCATACAAGCTGATTCATGCAAATGAATTCTCCACATTTCAGTTTTTTCACCTTCTCAAATACATACTCACCTTGGCAAAGGTTGCGCAGAAATACATCAAAAAAGGGGATGTTGATAGGCTGGTGGCTACGTCTGTGTTCTTCTATCTGACCTAGAACCATCTGTAGGAACAAGCAAAGGCATTAAGAGAATTCCAAACTTTGGTCTAGAAAGGCACCTGTTCTTGACCCCACCAACACCAAAACCTAAATCGTCAACACAGTAGAATCTGACAAATGTCTTTGTACTGATCTCATCCACAGGATAAACCAGTCAAGATTTCTTAGGACAATAAAGAGAAATCTGAATCCCACACAGAACACAATTTTTGCTAAGGTGGCCTCTTGGTAATTTATATCCACATGAATAAGCTGCTATTTGTTGTTTGGCCAGCAGTTCCAACCCTTACATTCCACAAAGAGTATCAGAATCACCTGGATGCAACCAGCCAGGATGCTGGTTGTCATTTTCTTATAAAGGCTGGCATATTTCTCACAATCAGTCACAAGGTCGCGCAGTTCTGTCACTAGCAACAGGTTGGAATTATGCTTGTCCATAGCTTTGGTAAGAGCATCCTTTGTGCCAACTCGACACATGACAACAGCACAATCTTTGTTGGTGGTGGCCAGGCGGTGCAAAAAGCGGATGTACTCCTGCACAACCTGTGAGGAAAAAGACAGGAATGCCTAGCTGGAAGGGCACAGAAGGCCAAGTCCTCTGTTTTCAAACACTCTGACATATCTCTCCTTTACAGCTCCATCCATCTTTCTGACCTTCACTTCTACATATAGTCTCCATTTGGCTCCTGCCTATCTCTAACATTCTCCTTTTCAGGAAGTGCTGTTGAACCATAAGTCCCTCTACACCAGGGCTGCCCAGGAAGTCAATCGCGATCGACTGGTTGATCCCAGGACCGAAGGAAGTCGATCCCAGCCGGATGGGGCACTTCTAAAGGGGGCGGAGCCATGCCGCGCCAAGCCCCACCCCCTCCCCGGCTTCAGCGCTACCACAGCTTCTCCAGGCTTGAGGAGGGTAGTCAGCTGCAGGGGGCCCGATCCGTTTGCCGATAAACGGCTTTCTCAAGCGGCCAAGTGCGATGGAAATCACAGGCGTTTCACGGAGTTTACACAATCGTGCGGTAACATGGCCCCATCATATGTAATTCCATGGACCCGAAGGCTAGTTATGCCACCACGGGCTTGGCACTACCCTCCTCTAGCCTGGAGAAGCTGTGGTAGCGCTAAAGCCAGAGGGGGATGGGGCGGAGCCATGCTGCGCAAAGCCCTGCCCCCTCCCCGGCTTCAGCGCTACCACAGCTTCTCCAGGCTTGAGGAGGGTAGTCAGCTGCAGGGGGCCCGATCCGTTTTGCCGATAAACGGCTTTCTCAAGCGGCCAAGTGCGATGGAAATCACAGGCGTTTCACGGAGTTTACACAATCGTGCGGTAACATGGCCCCATCATATGTAATTCCATGGACCCGAAGGCTAGTTATGCCACCACGGGCTTGGCACTACCCTCCTCTAGCCTGGAGAAGCTGTGGTAGCTAAAGCCAGAGGGGATGGGGCGGAGCCATGCTGCGCAAAGCCCTGCCCCCTCCCCGGCTTCAGCGCTACCACAGCTTCTCCAGGCTTGAGGAGGGTAGTCAGCTGCAGGGGGCCCGATCCGTTTCGCCGATAAACGGCTTTCTCAAGCGGCCAAGTGCGATGGAAATCACAGGCGTTTCACGGAGTTTACACAATCGTGCGGTAACATGGCCCCATCATAGGTAATTCCATGGACCCGAAGGCTAGTTATGCCACCACTGGCTTGGCACTACCCTCCTCTAGCCTGGAGAAGCTGTGGTAGTGCTAAAGCCAGAGGGGGAGGGGGCGGAGCCATGCCACGCAAAGCCCCGCCCCCGCTTCAGCGTTACCCCAGCTGCTTCAGCCTTGAGGAGGGTAGTGCCAAGCCAGTAGTGGCTAGCTATGCCACCACTGGCTTGTTACTACCCTCTACTCTAGCCTGGAGAAGCTGTGGTAGAGCTAAAGCCAGAGGGGGCGGAGCCAGGCCGCGCCAAGCCCCGCCCCAGCTCCGCCCTGCTTCTCTCTCAGTAGATCTTTCTGACTTGGTTTTATTATAAGTAGCTTGCATGCTGAAAAAGTGTGGGCACCCCTGCTCTACACTTACGATGAAGAAACTTCAGCCTTCTGGATATTGCTGAACTCCAATACACATTGCTCCCAGTAAGATTTACATGATTATGGGCGCCGCAATCCAAGAACAGCTAGAAGGCCACATGTTCTCCATCCCAATCTATATTTTAAATGTATCTAGATGTTATTCCCTTCCTGTTTCTGCCTGGTCTTGAATATCGGTAGAACAGCAGTGTTGCAAACTTTGACTAATGATCTATGCCCTAATATTAGTAAGGAGACTCAAACTCCAATCTATGAGCAGCCTTTAGTATTGTTGATAACCAACTAGTTTACTTCAAAACAGTTGGGTTACAAAAATGTAGTAAAACTTCTCTGTAATATTCTCTTTCCTCCTAGAAGAAAGATGTAAGAATGCGATGATGGGAAAGAAATGTAAGAATGATTTCTCCTTGTGTAATGAGTACATTTGCTCTTTCGGTCAGCAGTAAGATATGTAAAAACACTATTTGTACATCAACAATGCTAAATAAACATCTATTAGTAATGCTATTTTAAAGTGCCATTATTTTTGAACTGGAGGAATACAACTATAAAGCAGCCTTACATGTAAGTCCTAAGTAGTTACAGCCTATATTACAGATTATAGTCAGCACTTTGTATCCATGGATTTTGCCACAATCCATGGCTTGAAAACACTCCCTTAGAAAACCCCAAAAGCTAACTCAGACAATTTCAACAGAAAGGAGGAAATCATGAAAATGAACAAAATCTGATTAAAAGTATTTTAAAAACCTCTAAAATCAGGACAGTAAATAAAGAACAACACTCAGAAAGCAGGGGAATTCCAGTCAAGAAAAAATCAGAACCTGCTAGCACCTCCCAACAAAGGATTCCCCCAGGCAGCAACCAGCCAGGCTTTGAAACTACAAGGCCATTAAATGCTAATCAAGGCGGCCGATTGCAACATTCAGACTTGCCTCAAGCAGGCAAGAGTTTTTCTCCCACCCTGGACATTCCACAGATATATAAAACCCACTTGTCTAGTTTCTAACAGACCTCACAACCTGCCATAGATGTGGGCATCTATGCCTGCCACAGATGTGGGCAAAAAGTCAGGAGAGAATGCTTCTGGAACATGGCCATACAGCCCGGAAAACTCACAGCAACCCAGTAACACAGACTTTGTCATGGGTCTGAAGCATGCATCAATTCAGGTATATAGAGAGGGGTCCTAGAACTAATCTCAGTGGATACCAAGATCTCACTGCACAATAAACATAGTTTACTGTGACCACACTTGGCTTCCTAAGTTCTTTAATGTCTAAAGGCAAAGAAAATTCAATTTTTGTAAAGTTTTCCTCTTTCCATCTGAAACAACAAGGGGAATGGCTATTTACAGTATGGGACTAAACCAATTTACCATAATTTACAGTACTGGACTATAGTTATTATGATTATTATGTGCTTATGTTTATTTATATCCCACTTTTTCACTCCATACAGAGACTCAAAGTGGCTATTATTATTGACAAACCTCCCACTTCTCAGCTCTAGGGTCTTTCAAAAATATGTGAAGACAAGAGAGTGAGGATCAAGATGCATAATTCAGGCTTTACTCCAGAAATTAGCTCAACGAATTTTAGCTGGGAAATACTTATGTGACTATTGAAAATGGAAAAGGGACAATAAACAATAGAAAATGGAATATAATATGGAGGCATGTCTTCGTAAAATCCCTGCAAACTGATTTTTAACTTTTTAAAGTATCTATTTCCCCACTTTAAATATATGCATTTTAATTAGTTTACATCCATAAGTACATTTGTGCCTGTTTCTCTCATGTCTTATTTAAAGTTACCAATATTTATGTATTGTCCCCTTTTTCTTTTAAAAGCCCCTTTGGAAGGCCAAATAACTGTTTCCTGCCTGAAACACAATGGGCTAATTTCCAGAATAAAATATCTTTTGAATCCTGAGTCTCCGTATCAGATTCAAACCATGTTCCAATTAGCCTCTCACCTCCCGTTCATTGCTGTGAGTGCTCATAGCGGACAGACAAGGTTCAATGCATTCATGCCAGGGCAGCATATCTTCTTGGGAAATGTCCAAAAATTTATTCAAAATCCTGCAACAAAGAGAAAACTGTCAGGAAGAGAAAATTCAATTCTTCTTGGATTCTAGCACAAGAGAAAAGGATCACCTCAACATGTTAATTCATTTCCAGTCATCTCTCTTTCAAAATCAATACTTTTTTTTCTTTTAAGAAAAAGAAAGGTCTCAAAATTTAGATTTCTGAGTAAATTATTAGAGGCTCACCCCCTATCCCCACCATTGAATCCCAGCCATCACTCACAAAGCACCTTCCCAATACTTGAATGCAACCATGCTCTGCACAAGCAACAGTACCTCATAATGATATTGGTGGGGAAAATTAGTAGATGGGGGTTAAAGAAACTTCTAGGGTGACCTGGGCCCCTTTCTTTATATCCTTATATCCTGCACCTGCTTTGAGTGACACAGACTAATGATCTCAGGCTTACACCATCTTTGCTCGTTTTTCATGCCGCCCCTGGAATTGTCCACTCTCTTATTCCCTAAGATGTAGTCAGGTTATTTATTTATTTATGACATTTCTACCCTGCCTTTCTCAACCCTGGAGGGGTCTCAAGGTGGCTTTACAACATAGGCAGCTATTAGATGCCATTAAAAACAATGTAAACTTAAAATAAACATTTAAAATAGGATTATAAAATACATCAAGATATTTAAAAACATTTAAACCTATATCATCTCTGTTAAACCATGCTATTCATAATCGTAATCCAGGTTAGGTCAGGATCAGTACCTTTTTCCAATCAGTAATGGTTCCCTTTATAATGATTACTTTAAACGTTATCTGCTAATGTCTTTGCTCTTTGAATGCCATGTCATACCCTTTCAGCTGCAAGTTTACTATGCTAATACACAATAGTCTGTGGTTTATTAGAATTCTCCAAAACTATTTTTGACAGCTAGAGATGGGAAGGCTTGGGGGAAAAAAATTCCCTTTTTTTTCAAAAGCCATTTTTTCTGGAAAAATTGTTTATTCCCATTTTTTCTTTTCAAATGATACATACACACACATACACACACACACACACACATATGTGGTATTCAAAATATATAATGTGAAGACCTTAATGAAAAATTTCTGAGATTTTGTTTCTACACATTTCCCCCCCAACTTTTCCCAAAATAATGGTTTTGGATTTTTTAAAATAAAAAACCAGGTTTTTCCTAATTTTTCCTGATTTTTCCCCCAAGCCCTCCCATCTCTAGTAACAAGTGCTATGCTGCTGATTCTTAACATATGAATGCTGCTCTCTCTCATCTGTACTCTCGTTCAGCTCCTTTACATGTTGTTCGAGGGTGAGCAGATCACTATCTTGGATTGAGTGTATAACAACAGTCCCCACACTCTGTAGTACAATGGGCTAAGCAAAGTCTATTTATGTCTTACAACTTCTTGTTTCCCAAATGGCAAAATACATGGTTCTCCAGATGTTGTAGACTGCAACTCCTAGGACTGCACCCTACTAGTGACATCAAGTTTGCTTTTCATTTACCAGAGATAATACCTCTCTAGGAATGTCTAGGTCTTCCAGCATGATTCTATGGTTGACTTCCATTGGAAACTGAGTACAGAACTATACTGGAGGAAAATGACCATGACTGAAGTAAATATATCATAGTCAAACTGGAGGACCTAGAGCAGCACTGCCCAGGAAGTCGATCATGATCGACCAGTCGATCCCAGGACAGAAGGAGATCGATCCCAGCCGGATGGGGCGCTTTTCAGAGGGGGCGGAGCCAGGCCGCACCAAGCCCCGTCACCTCCCCTGGCTTTGGCACTCCCAGCAGCTTCTCCAGGCTTAAGGAGGGCAGGCCCAAGCCAGCCTTGGCACTGCCATCCTCAAGCCTGGAGAAGCTGCTGGGAGCTCCAAAGCCAGAGGGGAGGAGGAGGGTTTGGCGCGGCCTGGCTCCGCCCCCTGTAGCCTCCGCTCTACCAGCAGCTTCTCCAGGCTTGAGGATGGCAGTGCCAAGCCAGTGGTGGCATAGCTAGCACAAGGCCGGCTTGGCATTGCCATCCTCAAGCCTGGAGAAGCTGCTGGCAGAGCCAAAGCCAGAGGGGGATGGAGCCAGGCCGCGCCAAGCCCCGCCCCTCCCCCGCCCTCAGCAGCCCTTGCCTGGAGGAGGTAGGTAGATCTTTCTGACTTGGTTTTATTATAAGTAGCTCGCATGCTGAAAAAGTGTGGGCACCCCTGACCTAGAGATTCCTAAAGAAAACATTTTAATCAAATCCATGAATAATCAAATCAAATGTCAAAACCGCAAATGTGGAGGGACAATTCCAGACTGCTTTCCCTGCATCCAGTTTGCCTGTTCTAAAACACGCTCCCAGACCACAGAGGTTCCCCTTTGTTCTTAAGAGCTGCAAGCCAGGCACAGGCGGCTTTGTTTCTCCCTCTTCACCTCAGCATGCCCATCTGCACACTCCTCTCTGCTCCCAGCTGTTCCAGAATTTTCAGCAGCAGCAGGAAGTGCTCACGGTCTGGCAAATGCTCAGTGCTATTTTCCTCAGAGCAGACATCCCCATCACAAAGGCAACGCTCCAAAGCTAGCACTATGTCCTTCGAGAAGCTGGTCTCACAAAGGCTTTTCAACAAGGTGGGCACATCCATTTCCTTGAGCTCAAAGGTGGACTTGGACTCTGAGAAGAAGAAAAGACACGGCCCTCTAAGTCAAAACACCCTAATCAGTGGGAGAAACCTCAGTAGGTGAGCATGCTGAGAAAGTCCCCAGAAAAGAGGCATGAATTGTGAGTCTCTCCAGATATTGCTGGTACAACAACATCCTACATCCCTCACCACTGGATAGAACTGTTGGAAGTGTAGTAACATTCAGAAGTTGGCACAATTGTTATTAGCACAATACAGCACTTTGGATTGATTGTAATGGCAAGTTGATGGATATGGCTCAATGCTCCTATTATGGACGGAACACTGTTTTTAACTTAAGTGAATGTATATGATGTATTAATCTTAATTGTATTTTAATGTATTTTAATGCTCAATGTTTTTGGTTTTATATTGTATTTATACTGTGTTTCCGCATCAAATTGTTGCCTTTGTTAGGCCGCTCTGAGTCCCCCTTCGGGGGTTGAGAAGAGCGGGGTAGAAATGTTGGAAAGAAAATGAATAATAAATAAATCTTTTCCCTGGAGAAATCACAGTCACAGGATCACCAATCAGCTTTCAAGATCTCACAGAGGGACACATCATGAGCAATTGATGCCAGAAATATTACATATTAGCTAGGTATTTTTGATTACAGAAGTGCAAGTCAAGCACTGGAAAAATTAGTAGGCTAAAGCCTGTTAGGTGTTGTCTTGAGGAGAGTGGGTAAGCCGAAGTCTGTTAGAGTTAGTGGGCCAAAGCTAGAGTCGTCCTGAGGAGTATGAGGTAAACCTCTGGGTAGAAGAAGCCTCTGTGTGAGGTAGGCCTTTAGTCTATGAGAAGGCCAAGTATGGGAAGGCCTGGTGTGAGAAACTTCAGTGAAAGAAGCCCCAGGTTAAAGGCCTTGTATGTAAAGCTGTGTGTACTATGTGACACTACTGTGTAATTTTGGTGTGAGAGGAGGCTCTTTGAGATCGAAGCTGTTTATCTGCATAAGAAAGAAGCCCAGCGTGGAAGCAAAGAAGCAATTATAAAGAACTTAATTTGTGTTACAGTAGCCTTGTTCTTGTAGATAGTGTAACATATTATTTTACTACAAAAAAGCCTCCTATGGAAGAGATAACATTGGTCTGTGTGTTTTTATTCTTTTGATCACTTTGGGCTACTGGTGCTGGGTCACGCTGCTGCTGATAAATTACTCTGCTGTGCATTTATGAGGAGGGTCTTTTGTTATTAAACCCATTTGCCCAACAATTGAAAGCTGGTTTGTGTCTAAGAGACACATGTAGGAAGTGCCATAGAAGGATAAAACAACAAAGGAAGTTTGACAAAACACCATCAAAGTTGTAAGCAGCAGACCTTGCTGAGTGTACAAGCAAAGGAACCAAATCATATTTATGGTTTCCAGTACTTGGGTTTGAAAGAAATGAAGCAAATTATTTTGCAGTACCAAAATGCAAGGAGGGCTGAAGCCCCCCCCAAATTCTCGGATGGTCCCGCAAGAGGGCCTCACTGGTACATTATTTAAACTGTTATGTGTATTCATTTCATGATCTGATCACCATGCTCAATATATCCATATGCATGATGGGGGTATTGGGATAACGATACAAAAGGTTTGCTAGAGTAGACCCTGTCTCACCCAGACTCAGCCCCCCCCCCCCCTGGAATCAAAATCCTGGGTACGGCCCTGGCTGGCGCAATCCCCACCTGCATCGTCCTGGCTCGATGGTAACTTATAATCAGCCAGATGGTTGAGCACTACCCGAGCCAACATTTCATTGGAAGTTTGGCCTGTTTGGCAACAGTTCTTCAAAACAGAATGGAGGTCACAGTTTCCCAGCTGCTCTGCCAGGCCTTTGTGCCTACTGATCAACATGTTCAGAACCAAGAGTCCATTCTGTACTGCCGAGGAGGCCCTGAGGAAAGGAGGGGGAAAGGTGACTGTTAAGCCCCAATGGGCTTTGTCATACATTTGATGAAAAAGAATTAACACAATTAATATTTATGATAATTATTCTGATCTGTTGATTATAACAAATTATTCATTCATGTTCACTATTTCCTACACTCAGAGAAGCTACAGAGAAGCTACAAAGATCTTGTCAGATTTGCTCTGAGCTCTGAAAGGAAAAGGGATCAATCAGATGTCAAACTAATCACATTTTCTCTAAAATTATTTCTCCCTCCAAAAGTTATTTAGTGGGCAGATCATAGCCTACATAGAGCCTAAGAGCAATGATGTTATTTCCATGGCAATGAAGTGGTTAAATAAACTAAATGTTTTAGGGAAAATATGGTGAAAACTTTAGTTTGTTTCCAAAAGGCACCAAATCAAAAAAAATTGAAAAATGACTTAAAAGCAGCACATTGCTGGATATTAATAGAATATTGTGTACAGATCAAAACTATCAAAAATTTTCAAATCAGTTTGATATAGATCTTTTAAAATTATTTATTTATTTACCCTATTTATACCCCTTTTTATGCATTATATAGCAAAATACTGCAAATGCTCAGCACCTTTTCTTCGATTCCTGTAAAATTTGTTCATATGGCTTTGGGACCTTTTGGAAGCAATTTACACCATTAGTTTATATCACTTGTTTTAACTGAAAAACATGGTTTCTGTGGAGCAGAGAAATGCCTTTGACTGCTTTTGTGCTACAGAAATATCGCAGGATGAACAGGAAACTTGCTTATGGAAAGGGGATTAAACTTAATTTCTGGACCTGTTGAAATTGCCCACCCAACTGTCCAAAAACACAGGGAAATTCAATATCCTTCCTTACTATCAATAACTAATTTTAATCCAGTAAACCTACGAACACTCTACTTTTCTAATATTCCCTTTTCATCTTACCCATGTGTGTCCAACATCTTCTCAACGGCAGTACAGATGGCACAGAGCAAGTTATCAGAATCCTTGCTGGAAGCAGAGCCAATGCTAGCAAAGATCTCCAGCATCATCTGGGCATCCGAATGATTTAAAGGACATGATTTCCCACTGGACCCCAGAAGTTCATAATTCCCAGCACCTACCAGGACTTTCAGTGCCTGGAAGTGCAAAAGCAGAAAGTGAATCAAGATGACAAACATAAGCAAAATAGTTCCCTCTTCTTACACAAAGGCATCATCACCACAACCCATGCTACTGAGGCCCTGCCCATCTTCACAGCTGTGACACCCCCTACACAACCCTAACATAACTTGTTCTCAAATCTTTTGCCACAAACTGATTACTCTTCTGTTCTAGTAACCTTGTACTCATGAGGATGATTCCGGTTTCCCTTGTCCTTGAATAAGTGAGAGCCAATTCAAACAGATCAATGTCATTCATAAGTGCACCCATTTTCTAAATGCAATATTTTACACAAAATATTGTAAATGTATGAATTCACTATCCTTATGTAGCACTCACCATCCAAACACTTATGTAGCTATGTTATTTTTATTTTTGTTCACTTTTCAGCATTCAAAATGCACCACTCTGAAGCTACAGATCTACATCTATATTTTAAATCAGCGCATCAACTGATTTGCTTATACCCCATCTCCCTCTTCAAATACTCTTACTTGGCAGGCAACCTGCTTTGCTGTTTCTGTCAGGATTCGTTCCTAGTCCTACCTAAATCACATTTAAATCGGGGACGCCCTGTGAAAACTTACTGCCAGGCCAATGTGCTGTACCAACGCTGATGTGGGATACTCCTGCATGCAGCCCAACACAGCACGGACACCGCCTTCTGTGGCAAAAAGAACTCGCCAGTCGTACTTTGCCATGCACACATAAAGTAGCCTCAGTGCCAGTACCACCAACAGTTTTTCCTTCACTTGGTTGGTCAGCAGCTCCACCAGCATCTTCACCATTTTTTCTCTGAGGACAACAAAAAGGCCTATTACACTTCAGGTCTGTGGTTACTAACAGTAGGGCCTTCTAAATGATATTGTACTATCACTAGCCCAGCAAGGTAAGATAAAAGGTTTCTCCATGACATAAAGTCTAGTCGAGTCAGACTCTGGGGAATTTTGCTCATCTTCATTTCTAAACCGAAGAGGTGGTATTGTCTGTAGACACCTCCAAGGTAATGTTGCCGGCATGACTGTATGGAGCGCCATTACCTTCCTGCCAAAGCGGTACCTATTGATCTACTCACATTTGCATGTTTTCAAACAGCTAGGTTGGCAGAAGCTGGGCCTAACAGCACGAGCTCACCCCACTCCCTGGATTTGAACAGCTGACCCTTCGGTCAGCAAGTTCAGTAGCTCAGCAGTTTAACCCACTGCGCCACTGGGGGCTCCTAGTAGTAGCTACTAGAAGTATAATCCAAGAATATCTGGAGGACCACATAATTCACCCCATTGTATCTCCACGAAGAGCGGAGCTAAGAAAACCTCCTGCCTGAAACCTTAGAGAGCCTCAGTCAGTCAGCATAAGCTTTCTAAGGAGGGAAGCAGTATTTTGAAAGGAGACAGACAAGACTTTGCCAAAGATCTATCAATAAGTTCCTGTTTTTGTAGCCACATGATCCTGATCTTGTTCTCTACAGGAGGATTAAGATTGTAAAGAGGCCCTTTTCGCAGGAAGGGAAAAGAACTGACCTGACTGTAGGTCCACCTTCTACTTTGATGACTTGTCTCTCTTGACCAGGTTCCTCCTCTAAGATCTTTGTGATGAATCTGAGCCCAGCCATCTGCAGGATGACTTCAGAACCAGATTTCTGGATCATGTCTATGATATCTCCTATCTTCTCCAAAGAGCCTCTCTTCATTATCATCTTCACTGTCCCAAAAGCTGATCGGAATCCAAAGACAGATCATTACAACAATATATTGCTTACACCTCACAATAGCACTCTCTGTCCATTAATACCATGCCATACATTTTATTTTATTATCCAACTTGCCATCCCTTTCCACCATGACATATAACCCTTTATCCTCTGTATGGATTAGCAAAAAAATAAGATCTTCCTGCTGCATTATGGCCCCAAATAAACTAAGGTGGAATTTCTGGCACTTACCTTTGGCTTTTTCATCCAGTGCATCTGGAAAGGAAGGCTCTTCCACTTTGAGGAGCTCATTAATCAGCTGTGTGTCTGTCTTTTCTGCCACAGATGGAACTGGAGAAGGCACCTCAGCAGAGAGCAACTCTTTCTTTGGTTTCTTTGATGCCATGCCTTCAGAAAGGTCACCACAGTTTGCAGGCAGCCCATTCATATTTTGGCAGTTCTGCTCTGGCTCTCCTTTGCCAAAAGAATACTTGAGATAGACATGAGAACTCTGTAGATCGCTTCGAGTGCAGCCTTGGCAGTGTTTGATCACAAGCTGGAGTACTTGCCGAGCCAATTCTACTGATACTAACAGCTGGATCAGACTCTCTTCATCTAGCTCTGATGGCTTGAAAGACAAAAAGACTGTTAAAATATACAGGAATGTATGTAAATATGGTTCTTGTTAAGCCCAACTGCAGCCATGACATAAGGAAGGAAATTCTGCAGAACCCATTCTTCCAAAGGATCCAACCATGTATTAGGGGATAGGAGAAAACTGCCCTTTCATACAGCCAGATCCCATGTCTAATAAAATAATCTGGCAGGTTGGAAGTCGCCTTTCAAGTGTCTTCCTTTCAGCATAGTTTAAAATATTACCTTCTCATGCCAAACATTTTCTACTTACTTGCCCTTCATGGTTCTGCTGAATGAAATGAAGAATGTCCTGTTGTTCATGCTGTTCTAATTTCTTAATAAAGAAGAGCAGCTCCCACCATTCAGCCCGACTTAGGTTCCCAGAGTTCTCATTCATGTGATCCGTTAGATATGGCAGTGAGTACAATCCTCCAAGTGGTTTGCAGTAGAAGGTCTGGGTAACTGCTTGGAAAAAAATAAGACAAAATAAACTTTTCCAGACTCTTCTGATATGAACAACCAATTAACTTCATGATTTAACCCCTGGCGATTTTCCAGGAGAGAAAGGAACAACTGTACACAATGGGTACAAATTCAGATACTGGAAAAAAATTGATGCACACCTACAAAAGATGAGAGTGCTTAAATAATAATAATAATAATAATAATAATCTTTATTTATACCCCGCCACCATCTCCCTAAAGGGGACTCAAGGCGGCTAACATGAGGCCAAGCCCGAAGGTACAATACAGTAAAATAAAATACAAAACAACAAAAATTACAACATAATAAAATACACACAGTGACAAAATAAAATAAACAGTGCAAAATAACATAATGGAAAATCAAACACAATGGGCGGGCCAAATGCATAAGATAAAATGATAAAACCCTGGATGAGGTAGGAGTAGAAAAGTGTTTTTGAGAGGAGCCCAATAAGGACGAACAGTGGGGTTAGGCCTTCAAATTAGGACGGGAAAAAGTGCATCTTGAGGACAACACTGTAGAGGAAACAGGCAGAAATGGGTTGTATGGTCACTCTCCAAAGGCACATCGAAAGAGCCAAATTTTCAGATCTTTAAAGGCAGATGGGGTGGGAGCTTGCCTAATCTCACTAGGTAGCGGGTTCCAGAGCCGGGGAGCCACAGCGGAGAAGAAGAGAACTGATTGGCCATCTTTTAGGAGAGCTTTGATTTTGTGTTCCTGCATGGCAAGGGGTTGGACTGGATGGCTCTTATGTCTTCTTCTCACTCTATGATGTTATGAAGATCTTTGCCGCCTTGAAGGGACTTATAGTAAGGCAGTTCTGTAATGGAAGCCAGTCAAGGAGTTCGAATTAGGTCTGTCAAGGTTAGGATTTAGTTGGGTTGAGGGCTTAGGAAAGTTAGTCAGGGCCAGAGACAAGTGTTATTAAGATCAGGGGCAGAGTTAACTAGGAAGTGAGTGTGTGAGAGAGATGTGATTTACATCTTTTACATAAGTATCTGAATTTTTTTTGTTGATTTTAGTGTTCCCTCACTTATTGCGGGGGTTAATTTCCAGGACCTCCGGCGATAAGCGAAAATTCATGAAGTAAGGACACTATTTATTTCAATATGTATACATAATTTTAGCAAGTATACACTATTTTAAGTCTTTAAACACTTAAAATAAAGTGAAGGAAAGGCCCTTCAAGGCTGGAGAAAGGGAGGGAGGACTAAGGAGGGAAAGCGCCTTGGAGAGCGGCTGCAAAAACTCACAAAACAGTGACAAAACCATGATACTTATTTTAAATTAATATTTTTTTATATCCACGAAACAGCGAGTCTGTTAAATGTGAAACCGCAAAGTAGCGAAGGAACACTGTATACACTTTTGCCTCTCAGAATGGTACATAAGAGATACTGGAAGGCTTAAATTCTGATACATGGCATCTGTGGTGGCAGCACTTAATCCAGTGGGGATTTAAGATTAATAAAGTCTCACTGTAGAACCATGAGGGCATTTAGTTGGTTGCCACTAAGTCATGTGAATTCAGGCAACGAGGCATACTGTTTTTCGGTCCGTTTTCATCTGACCCCCTCATTTCGTTTACCAGAAAGTTACCCAAAAGTGGAGGGGTGTTTTCTGTTTCATTCAGCAGAGAATCGGCCCATTGACTACAGTGCAAAACTTTAAAGCTCAATCCAAAGGCCTTTTTAAGGTCTATCTGCATAAAACCTACCTCAGTTGTAGACCCTATTTACAACTGCAGGCTTACCAAGATTCAAAACAATTCATCAATATACTGGTTTTTTAAGAGTTCTTTTAAAGTTTTAAACATAACATTTTAAAAAATAAGACAAACCGCAAGACAGGGTTCTGGGAATTGTAGTCGCCGGTTGTGTCCATTCTCAGCCAAACAGAGCATGGGCACTACCAGGCTCTTTATTGGCTGAGACACACACACAGAGAAACTTCAATTCCCATCATGCAGGAAGACAGATGGAAATCTATACAACTGGTAGCAGAGGTGTGGAAAAAATGGAAGTAACCAATGTCAGTGGCATTAATGGAAGCCCCTCTCTTTTTCACTTTGTGAAAAAGATGGAAAGACAAAGAAAAATCCACCCCAAAATCTGCTGGCCTAGGGATATTTAGACAAAGTTGCAAGGTTTTACTCCATTGTCACTTCATATTTCTTCTCAAATTAAGACTGTTGCAGAAGATCTGCCATTACTTTCTTCCATCTCACATGCTCCAAACTAGGGGTGCTCATTAGGTAGATCGCGATCTACTGGTAGATCGCGTAGGGTGTCCTGGTAGATCGCAGGCAGGGTGGAAGGAAGGCTCGGTCCCACCCCGCAGGCTCCCGACACTACCCAGGTGCAGAAGGAGGTTGGACTGGATGGCCCTTGGAGGTCTCCTTCTATTCTAGGAACCCATTGTTATTATTATTATCATCAGAGGCTGAATGGCCATCTGTGAGGAATGCTTTGATTGTGTTTTTCCCTTATGGCAGAAAGAGGTTGGACTGGATGGCCCTTGGAGGTCTCTTTCTACTCTAGGAACCTGTTGTTGTTGTTGTTACTATTATTAGCAGAGTCTGAATGAATATGATCATCATTATTATTATGAATAAATTCAGGGGCTTATTATACTCACATTTAGTTGAATTCAGTCTTAAAATGTATTATATGGCTCTCACTGAAATAAATTTCCAAATATTTTGCTTGTATGGCTCTCTGAGTACTGGGTAGGTAGATCATTTTGACTTGGTTGTTTTGTAAGTAGCTCGCATGCTGAAAAAGTGTGAGCACCCCTGCTCTAAACCTAGCAGCAAAGTATTAATTTAGAGCCTAATTGAGCACTTTTTGTAAGAATATATCTAAAAAGTGTTGTTCCATCTGTGGAATGACTACTTCTTGAGATATATTCTCATAGAAAACCAATTGTGTTTCATTTATACCACGCTAAAGTTGTGAAGTGAATAAATAAGGAAGGAACAGTACCAATTTGAACTGGATGCTGTTTACAAATCTTTGCCGTGTTCCTAACCTCACCTGCAGGTAGCTTCAGCTTCTCCGTTAGACTCGACACCTTTTCTTGTGCAGCCTCCTCTTCAAGCGCCTCACCAGAGCCAATAATCTCTATCATGTGCCAGTGTACCCAATACGTGCGACCAGTAGAATGCCAAAAAACCTACAAGATAAGTATTGTTAGTCCCAACTCTTGTCTCAAGACTTCTACATTAGTTAAAAATAATTCTGAAAGGAGGAACAAAAAAGTATCTATAGCAAATTTAAAGTAGGAACACACAAAAATTATGACATATTCCAGGAGTCATCCACTTGTATGCCCATTATCACTATCAATTCATTTAAATGAATTCATTTCAGCCCACACTAATATTACCAATTTGTTAACACACAAAAATTCCATGAAGAAAAGCAACCACATATATTTATATCTTGTTTCCTAAAAATAATATAGTTTTTAATATCCTTTTTGTTTTTAAAATCTAAAATCTTAAAATATTTGCATGTATTCCCATAACTTCCATGGTAAACTCTGAATTTGTTTGAGTATTGCATTTAAGCAACACAAGTTGAAATGTATATGTTCTGTGTCCACTGATTCAACCATTCATGGCTTGAAAATATCCCCCCCCCCCCTTCACCATAAAAATTACAAAAAGCAAATTTTGACGCACCATTTTAGTATGCCATTGATTATAATTGATTATAATGGAACCTAAGCAGCCACAAATTTTGGTCCTAGGGCTCACTGTGCTGGGATTCTGAAACTTTGTCATAGATGCTGAAATCTGGCAGATCAATGTTTTCAAGCATCTGAAATTGCAACTTTCCATGATATCGACAAACAGCACCCTTCTACATTTTAACAAAATGCCTTCCAACTACATGCAGAAATTACAATAAAGAAACAATCAAATTGAGGAAATGATTTCTAAAGGTTGACTGAGGACACAGGACAAGATGGAGAACTAACAGGAGCTTAGCAACTGAAATGAACTAAAGACAAATGAACAATGTTTAACTGCAACTTGCAGACAGAGATAACTAGGAAAAAGGGGGGAAAGCATGAACACAACACATAATAAAGTTCCATGTGGCACGTACAAGCTGGTAAAAATGTGCTATAGAATATTCAAACAAATAACAGGTGCCAAGTAGAGCAATAAACCCCATGAATCATCAGTTTAGTTTTGTATCCTAGAAGTGACAGTTCATTTTGGGTCAAACCTATCTGAAAGTAAAGAATGAGGGCTGATCTGAAAAGAAGATTGTCACAAAAATAAAGAGCAAATATTTGCTATTCTTTGGGTGAAGAAATTGCAAAATATTTCTCCACTCTGAGAACAGAAAGCACTGCCCTTGCTTCATATTATTTTACCAACACGTCACCTAAGAAAAACTTGATTATTTGAGATTAAAATGTCCATTTTAAAGAAATAGTTCTGAAATCCAGATTGAGGAAATATATCATTGCACAAGACCAGGGAACAAATTTAGTGGAAATAAGGGAGGGGGTTAATAAAGTGTGTTAAAGTCTCTCTTCCAAAACATTAGCTGGAAGAAGTTAAAATCACATAATTTTCAAGTTGGAAGGAACCACGAAAATGATCTAGTCCAATTCCCTACCACACATCAACACACAATTGCAGCACCCACCCCAACCTCTGTTTAAAGATCTCCAAAGGAGAGTCTATCACCTTCCAATGTGGTTTGTTTCACTGCTGAGCAGTTCTTACAGTAAAAGAAATCATCCTAATGTTTATATGGAATATATCTTCTTGTATATGAAACCACTGGTTCATGTCCTAGTCTGTGGAGCAGCAGAAAACAAGCTGGCTCCATCTTCCACATGACATTCCTTTGGATATTTAAAGATGGCTATCATATCATGTCTCAGTCTTCTTTTCTCCAAGCTAAATATATCCAGCTCCCTAAGTCATTCCCGATAGACGTTTATTTCCAGACCTTTGTTCATCTCAGTTGCCCTTCTGTGTACATGTTTAAGCTTGTCAATTTATTTCGAATTGTGGTGCCCAGAACTTGACACCGTCTTCCAAGCGAGGTCTGATCAACATAGAATAGAGTGGTTCTATTAATTCCATCGATCTAGACCAGGGGTGCTCACACTTTTTCAGCATGCGAGCTACTCTTAAAGCAACCAAGTCCAAAAGATCTACCTGCCCCCGCTGTCGTGCGCTCCCGCCGCCATGTGCTCTTGCCACCGCACGTGCTCCTGCTGCTGTTTTCCGCCGGCGCAGGGCTTCTTCCGCCTGCGGGGCATTGCAGGAAGGAGAAAGCACAAGGCGGGGCATCCAGAGGGAGTGCTCCGCCCTGCCTGTCTCGCCGGCAACGGAGGCTGCACAGCTGCTTCTTTACGAGAGAGAGGCAGGGCGCTCCCTCCAGAGGCCCCGCCTCGTGCTTCCTTCTTCCTACAATGCCCCGCAGGCGAAAGAAGCACCACAGGAGCGGAAGCCAGCAGTAGGAGCGCATGTGCGCACGCATGGCAGGAGTGCCCCATCCGGCTGGTGAGGCCCGAAGATCACCTGGAAGAGGGCCAAACATTTACTAGTAGCTCCGGAGCTACCTAATGAGCACCCCTGATCTAGACACTATTGTCCTACAGATGCAGCCAAAAACTGCACTAGCTTTTTTAGCTGTCACAATCACTCAACTCATGTTCAGCTTGTGATCTACTAAGATTCCTATATACCTTTCATGTGAACGATTGTCAAGACAGGTGTTTTTTTTATGTCTATAGGCATTTGGAGAAGGGTAAGAGGTGGGCTTTGGGGAGGTTGGGTGGGATTGGGAGGAATATGAGTTTTGAAGTCCATTTTAGTGTATTTGCTGTATTTTAATTCTGTTTTTACCACACTGCTATTTGTTTTTAATTTTTGCACTGCACCTTTTAAACTTGTTTAGTGTGGAGTGTTTGTCGCTTTGGGTTCCCACAGGGAGAAAGGCGGGGTATAAATAAAGATGGTAATAAGAATAAAATTACAATTAAATCCACAACAGAGAAACCTGTAAATGCGGGGGGGCCATCTGTACTCTGTCGCCAAGATGAACAGTAGGCTTGCAAAAATGCTACTAATCAGGAACTAAGCAACAAGTCATAGAATCATAGGGTTGGAAGACACCACAAAGGACATCCAGTCCAACCCCCTGCCATGCAGGAACACACAATCAAAGCACTCCCAACTGGTGGCATTCAAATTTCTGTTTATAAATATTAAGAGGAGAAGATTTCATTACACTCTGAGATAAATATTCCACTATTGAAGTGACAACAAAAAGGACACTTTAGTAAGGAGCTCTTCCTAAACAATAAAGAAAACAAAAGAGGCTTTCACTCTGAAGGAGCTTATAACACTGGGAGGGACAACAGTAGCAAGAGAGTAAAGTCAGGGTACAAAGGACTGCGTAAGAGAGGTATACAAAGCTGTCAAAGAAGCAATATTGCCAACTGGGACTGTAAAAGACACTGCCTGCCACCAACCGGATAATATAATGAGAGTAACTAACCAATTTCTTGACTGGAAAAAATACAAAGGGTGACTTTGGCAACCCATCAAATGCAAGTCATTTCCAGTCAAGAAACCAATTTCTTGACTGGAAAAAATACAAAGGGTGACTTTGGCAACCTATCAAATGCAAGTCATTTATCTGTGATCATGCCATGTCATCGTGCCATGAAAAAACATGTATCATTCAAAAATGTATTTCAAATTTACTACTGTTACTGATTCTCTAATGAAAGTATGTTTTGAAGAAACAAGGAAACCTGCTATAATAGCTCAGTTAAGTATTATATATATAGAGGTAGCATGTGAACCAGAGAGGGAGCCATAATTAAAGTTTCCTCCTCCTACTTCCTACGTCTATCTTCAGTTCTATTTCATCTTTGCTTCTTTGTCTGAATATCATACCTGTACCGGAGGCATCCCACTATTGCTTTGGCAAAATTCACCCTCATCTCCAGCATTGATCTCCTCATAGTCTTCCATCATCCGGACAGTCATCCCAGCCTTGAGGTTCTCCTGCACATACTCTACATAGCTGCTGCGACTGGTGCAATCCGACAAAGTCAAGAATTTTTGCCCTTGCTTTTTCCTGGGTGAAGGCTTTGGAGTTGCCAGGGGCACCTGAACAGCAGTACAACCAGAACCTTTGGGTTGGAAAATGGACCGGATAACTCGAGGCTGTGTCTCCTGCAGTGAAAGGAGCTCTCGTTCTTGGCCCCGGTCCCAGCCCATGACTCGCACCAGCTCTGATATGAGATTTGCCATAGCCATGCTGAAATCAAACTCTCGTTGCATCCGACTCTTTTCTCCAAAGTTTGCACTGGGAGCGGCACAATCTGGTCGCTCTCCTCCAAGTTCTGTGGTGCTGTTAAGCTTGTCCATGAGGGAAGTAACACATAGGTAACGTTTCACCAGAGAAAATAGCAGCTTTCCTGGAATCTGAAAAACAAAGCAGATCAGTACACCAGCTAGGAAATTTTGTTGTCCTTTGATTATTTGTTTAAACCTGGACCTAAATCACTCTGCATTACATAGTCAGCCCTCCACATTTGCTCCACATTAGGAAAACAGAATCCCAGCAAAAGTGAAAAATTACACTAAAAGGTGCTATTTTTTCATGAGAATACTTCTCTGGGAATCTCTTAGTCCTCCAGCATGACTATCTGCTGAAAGTTGACCGCTGCGTTACACTGGAGAACTTTTGAGATTCCTAGAGAAAATATTTTAATAAAATTCATAACAATCACATCTGCAAATGTCAAATCTATAAATGTGGAGGGCCAACTATAGACAATTCTATTGAGTTTTCTGTCCCATATGAATCCAACTCTATTACTATTCCTAACCACAAGAGACAAGACTCTAAGATAAATTCTACCATAGTCTTTTTTTCATTTGACCCATCTTATCTATCCTTGACATGTCTTACACTTACTCTCTAACAAGACAGACTGCCATGCCCATATGAGTCAACTAGATCAGTTTGTACCTGAGGGAGGTGGATGCCTTCAAAAGACATGCAGTGCTCTTCAGATGATGTGGTCTCTGCAAAGAGCTCCAAGAGAGTATAGCGACTGTCAAAATCCATATGCTGCTCAATGCCATCTTGCTGGCTCAGGGATAATAGAACATAGGCACGACTTCCTGAAACAAAAACAGAACATTTAGTACTGTTCCTCATCTGCCAATTAAGAGAAATTCTTCACAGAACTGATTCTCCACTCATGTTCACCTCCCCACAACAAGGGAAACAGCAGTTGCTTACAGAATCCTTTGCTGAGCATACCTGAACTGCAAAATAGAAGAAAAGAGAAAGAGCAATAGGCTTGCCTCACTAGTTTTCCCCTGAATGTTAAAAGAAAACATATGTTTATATATCTGGTCACCAAAATTGGATAGTATAAGAAAGGGGAAATTGCGGGAAGAAAAAGCTTAATCCCTGGATACATATAAAAGCATAATAACATTTCTGGGAATGGGGCAAGAGGGAACTATCATCCAGATAGTCAAAACAGTGCCCTCTGTCTCTAGTTTTTTCATCTTTTATTTGCACTTTATTCATAGCCCTGTCCTCACAATTGATTTGCACCAGTCCGCCCACCCAAGACCAGAAACTGCTACTATTTCAGGCCACTAATTGTTGCTCAATGGTTGTTTTTATATTGTGTTACGTATCTGTTTGACTTATATTGTTTATAATGTGTTTTATTAATTTTAATGTGTTATATATTAACTATATTGATCGGGCTTGTCCCCATGTAAGCCGCCCCACGTCCCATCGGGGAGATGGAGGTGGGGTACAAAAATAAAGTTGTTGTTATTGTTATTATTATTATAAGATGGCAAAAATGTAATGTTGTGTGTATTGCATCATATTCTACCTTTTACAAAATAATTTGCCATACGTCCACTGATATGAAGTGGGATCAAGCTTCAACAACTTTAGTCCAAAGAAACAAAAAAGCAACAAAAGCTAACTCACACTTAGTGTATAGTCAGGGAAAACCAAGTGAACTAACTGAAACTTACGTTAGACATAACTTGCCTCACTAATTTCACTTGCTCTGTTGTTGTGTACTTCCAAATAGTTTCTGACTTATGGTGACTATCATGAGGCTTTCTGACAAGATTTGTTCACAGGGGATTCGCCTTTGCCTTGTCTGAGAATGACAAAGTGTGACTTGCCCAGGTCACCCAGTGAATTTCCATGGCTGAGAAAGAATTCAAACCTTGCTCTCCAGAGTCACAGTCTAATACTCAAACCATTATACCACACTGACTCACTTCAGCTGATTTATTCAAAGTGTAATTTAGGGTGTATCTACACTGTAGAAATGATGCAGTCTGACACCACTTGTAACTGCCATGGCTCATTGCTATGGAAACTGTAGTTTAGTGATGCACTAGCACTCTTTGGCAGAGAAGGCAAAAGACCTTATGAAACTATAACTCCCGGGATTCTCTATCATTGATCCATGCTAATTAAAGTGGTGTCAAACTGCATTAATTCTACAATGAAGATGCAATCTAAGCATGGATTCAAACTAGCATTATTCACCACACACTTAAGTACAACTTGTTACTTCTTCAAAGCAAGAAGTGCGGAGTGCACCCTTAGCAGCTGAAACAGCAAATTCAGTCAAATGTTAAGTACACTATAAGTAATTAAACATTAATCACTGAGATAGCTATATAATCTATTTGGACTTTTCCTTTCTCAGCTGTCCAAAAGTTAAACAGTCTTTAGTATGAGAATTTTCCAGATGGGCACAGTTGCCAAATACATTTGAGGGAAGGTTGAAGAAATTTGTTTAAGTAATAGCTGCGGTTTAGCCTTGGCTGTAATGCAATCTCCTCTTCATAAAATCAAGAGAAATTTTGGCGAAACCTATTACAGGTTGAGTATCCCTTATCTAAAATGATTGGGATTTCTTTTTATTCTGAAATACCAGTATTTGCATATTTGTACATAATGAGACATCTTAGAGATGGGATCCAAATCTAAACATGAAATTCATTTATGTTTCCTATTCACATACCCTGAAGGTATTGTTTTATAATATTTTATTAAGTTCGTACGTGAAACACAGTTTGCTTTCATTGAATCATTAGAAAGAGAAGACATCACTATCTCAGACTTCTTTAATTTCAGAATTCTGGATAAGGGATGCTCAACCTGTAAAACTAATTAAAACAAGCCTGTATTGCTTGGCTTGGGGTTTCCAGATGTTAAGGTCAGGGCAACGCTCCAATAAGGGAGCTAAAATGGATGTATCTTTCAGATGACATTTCCATGTTTGAAACAAAACATTTGTGGAAGTTCTTAAGATCTTAGCTTTCCCAGCATATCAATAAGCTCACTATCTTGCCCTCATAGTTTAACTCCTCTGAGGCACACATAAGGCCACTAAAATAAAAAGAAATACATAAAACAGTGACATTGTTTCTGAAGGAAGTTCAGCCTTATTGCCTGTAATTCTATCACCATCACTATTTTTAAAATTTGAACATTACCAAACATTATTACAGCTTAAGATGCACATCCTCTACAAAACTCTGGTAATGGAACTCAGAAATATCTGCCATTATGAAAGTTCACAAATCAAATTCTGAGAAGATTTAAACATCAAAAGGAACCCCATTATAGCTACCTATGAGTTACAGGCACCACCCTGTTTCTTAAATTACTCCAAAAGCCGAGAGGCCAGGCAATCTAACCTGCATCATGGGAAGCCAAGGCCCTCAGCATCTTGCCAGCACTGCGACGAATTTGCTTTTCTTCATTGCACAGCATCTTCATCAACAGGTCCAGAGCACCAGTCTCCTTGAAAACACCTGTCAATGAGCCAATACTAGCATATGCACTGAGCACATGGATGGTGTTCAAGATGGAAGATTCTGGGCCTGTTGTCCTGGCCATTTGCCGAGCAGCCCGCTGTACCAGGTTCCTGACATCAGCTTTCATTTCACGCAAGGAAGCTTCATCCACTGTGACATCGGATGGAAATGTGTTGCTGGGTGCTTTCTCCTCTTTCACCCGCTGCCCCTCAGGTTTCCTCTTACCCAGCAGTGTGGGACAGTTAGCATAAACCTCCTCTGCCGACATCCACATTAGAATATTCTCTGTCTTGCTCTCAGCAGACGCAGCACTGGTGCTGTTCCCTATACTTTCTTCCAGGCTAAGGATGTTCCAGCGAATCAGATATTCAGTGTGTCCATCATGACCGCGACGCTGGCGGATGAGCTCCTCAGGATAGGCCTGCAGCTTCGGTCCAAGGTGCACCAGCAGATTTCCATTCCGTCTTTCCCCCACCATGATGGGAAATAGCTCTATGGGAAAAAAGTGGAAAGGTTATGCTCCCATAAAATACCTCAAAATCTCATATGTGGTACTATCTAGAGAAGTGGTTCCCAACCTTTTTTTTGACCAGTGACCACTCTCCAACAAAGGGTTACAAATCAGTTTTTGGTCAATTTTAGATTCGGTTTGGTTATTTCGAGTGCTGATTCAGAAAATTGCATTGGATAGACCACATCAGTTCTAGTTTCTGATACAGAACATATGATATTCGGTAGTTGCCATCTGCTCGCCCACAGAAAACCGTATTTAATAACCTTGACACTATAAGAAAGTTTTGCAAGACCAAATCTTGCCAAGAAAACTCATAATAGGTTCACCTTAGTGGTTGCCGCAAATCAATAAAGACAACAACAGAAGCTGGTCACACATTTATCTCTGGGTGATTCTTACATTTAGTCCCATACAATGTCGACTCCTTACGTCTGTCAAATCTATTTGACAGTATCAGAAGCAGAGAGAAGCTTGAGTAGGAAACTCACTATGTGACAACCTACACTCTTTAATATTTGGTTTGGATCACACCAAATTTTATGCAAGATAGACCAAAAACAGCAATTTAAAAAGTTTGCTGAACAGTTTCAAATTATTCATGGTACCAACCTTCATCTAAATACAAAGTTTAGCTGAAATAAATTCATAAATAACGTTCTAGAACAGAAAATACAGAAATCTGAAGTGTTTGGGAAGAACCCAAAGTAGCCAACGAGCTAGATCTTCATATTGGTACATTGGAACAGGTACATTTTTTACATGTATGTAACTCCAGCCATAAATACTGTATATACAGGATTATTACAAAAGAATGCCCCGATTTCAAACATTCATGGTAAATGTGTTAATGGACATGCACATATAAAACCTACATCAATATGAAGGAGAAGTCTTCTTTTTTTCCACACTCATATGTGCTGCCCTGGTGGGATAATTGCACGAATAAGACATATTTTTCCATAAGTGAATTTATCTTCCAATGGGGAGATTTCTCTCACTTCCTGTGGTCTCACCCTTTTGTAACTAAGGCCCCTTCCAAATGGCTGTATAAAATCCACATTGAACTGGATTATGTGGCAATGTGGACTCAAATAACCCAGTTCAAAGCAGATATTGTGGATTATCTGCCTTGATACTTTGGGTTATATGGCTGTGTGGAAAGGCCCTTTGATTCATTTGTATGTCTGATTTCTGTGACACAGGGCTGCCTGTACATTACGTTGCACATAAAATCTTTCCAAAAGTTATTAAAACATCAGGTCTTTGTGATTTTGGATCCACTCTGGTGGGAAATCATGCTTAGAGTCCTAGAGGTTTTGGATGGGGAAAAGGTAGCCTCCTTAGACACTTTAAAGATGCAGGCTTTGTTTGGGAGTTCCCTCCCTGTTCAATGCCCAATTTCTGGCCTTCCAAGACACACAATAGAAAACCTTGGATGAACTATCTATACTTAAGACCAAATTATTCTAAAAATGAAGAAATCTGCTGCAAACATTACAGAGAGTATCATGAATGAGAAGGTAGTCTCAAGGTGAAGTATGAGAAAAAAAGGATCTACACTTTGGTTTAAGTAGCCATTCCATCCCTGAACAAAACCAGAAAGGGAGGCTATGTATTTACGGCAATCATGCCAGCAAGAAAGCAACGCATGCTCTGAAGAGTACATCCACTGATCTTAACCAAAGATCTAACAGTACATATTATAAGCACATGGAAGACAATGACACAATTTTTTCCTACAACCTTCTCTATGCAGTTTGGCTGCTCTCTGACGTGCTAGATTCTGATGAGAGATGAAAGCAATGTACTTCCTACTGAGAAAGACAGCAGCACAACCATTTGTGCCTTCCAGGCAACTTTTCCTCTCAATCTACTATACTTTGCACACTTTCAGCTCTGCATACTGAATGCTGACAGTCATTTTAAAATGGAAGAGAGCCAGAGTTAACAGACTGCAAAAGGAAATCAGCAGATATGTTCCAGATTACTTTTGGACAAGCAAGTATCAGTGAGAAAATGAAACTATGCAGTTTGTAATTCAGAGTGTTATACTGTGTTCTTTCCAGAGGAACTTCCAACATACATTTAAGCAGTTAGTACTACAGTATGTAGAAAATGTAGCATAGATCAAGCACCACCTATTTATGAAAGTATTTAAATCACATTTGTTTTCTCTTTCCCACATGTATTTATCTTGCTGTAATTAGCTGTTCCACAGAGTTTGGGGAAAGAAAGAAATCCAAACTTCTTAAAACTGGAAACAAAAGAGACAAATTTTGTTGCTTTCGCTGGGAATTAATGAGTAATAGGATAGTCCGTTTATGCTATCTACCACCACCACCTTTACTACTTCCATTTTGGGACCTTGGGTCCTACGTAAGGAGAAACATGGGATATAAATCAAATAAATAAACAAATAAATGCTCAGTTAATCCTGACTTCTTTCAGATTGCCTCTGCTACAATGACAACTAGTTGCCTCTTCCACTATCTCATCACATTCCCATTATTTGCAAAGCTTATATTTCTTAAATAGAGAAGATAAGCTTTCTATCTACTCTGTGTATGTTTCTTTGGTCTATAACAATGAACTATGTAGAGTTTGTCAGTGTATTTGCTGTAACCACAATTGTGTGAATAGCATTTGTTGCTGGGTTTTGTTTTAAAGATCAGCTCACCAAGAATAAACTCTCAACTTTCTCATATTGTTCACCCTTATATTGTCTGAGAAAGCTTCAGTTGAGACACCTTTTCCCCATGATAACTCTTTCAGGAGTGGATTTTCCTTACTAGGGGTAAATTTCAGTCACTGTTGTCTCACGCCCATTCTTAACTATGGGTTGCTTGTAAGTTAGATGTTTGTAACTTGGGGTTTGCCTGTACTTGTCAGCTGCCAACATCCTGACCTACACTCTGCTATTTGCAGGAATGTAAAGTTTAAAAAACATAAATATGTTTTGTTCTACTTCCCCACCCAAAAGCTAAGCAAGATGCCATACCTGTGTTTGGTAATATCCATTCGATCAGAACAGACATGTCATGCTTGACTGCTTGACATTTTGGGGGAACTATATAGCAGCCTGAGCAATGATACTATCACCATGACAACCGTCATTCTGGCCTAGACACTGCTATTCTCTTTTCTAATTTTTCCAGTCTGGCTCTTCGGTAATATCAGTTAAATAACACACCTGTTATCTCATCTAAAACTTTCTATAAATCCACTTCCTACCATATTCTGCCATTTTTTTCTTCTGGATGCATACATTTCCAAGTGCTGACTTAAAATAACTTTGTGAATGTTGACTGCCCAAGATTATCTTACATCTGCTAAGCTAGCACAATACACTACATTTTGACAGATACAAAACTCAGGTTTCAGACTGACATGAAATTGCTGCAATGTCATCTCAACAACACAAACTCCAAGTATAACTTTCACTAAAAATGTAAAGAAATAAAACAAATGCTACTCAACTTATAATTTAGAAACAGATTCTAGTACAAGTATTGAATCCCTCTCAAAGTATTTCATTTTTAGATTTGATTATTTATATTCAACATCCAAGCAAATTTGTTTATGCACACATTTTCAAACAACTTTCAGCATTGCAATATAGTTGGCCTTCCACACCTGCAAGTTTGACTGTTGCAGATCTGATCATTCATGAATTTGATTAATGTGTTCTCTCTAGAATCTCTATCTCTATCCAGCACAACTTCATGGCCAACAAAGGTGACCATAGAGTTGTGTCAGAAGACCTAGAGATTCTGAGAGAATACTTCTCTAGGCATTTTATGTCCTCCTACACCAGTCTATGGTAAACTTACAGTGGAGAGCCTAATCATTTCTTGAAATGTGTTCTCTTAGATAAAAATAGTATTTTTGTTAACATAAGAGCCTATGCGCCAAACCCCAGCAAATGTGGACAGCCTGCTATAGTCATTTTGCAAAACTGCAAATTAACTCACCAATACTAGTCTTCTTAAAGCCATGTTACCATATTTTTTCTCCATATCTACCACTGGCATGAGCAATGAAACCCTTGCACCACTTTGGCAATCAAGCTATTTAATCACATGAAGAAATCACTCAGACTTTTATGAGTCTGCTCCCCTCCGTATTATGTGAACTTTGGCATTAAAGTTCCTGATTAGATAGCTTCAAATGCAAAGGACAAACTGGCAGTTACGGTGAGTGCACTGTAACACTAAGAAATTGAAATGAAATGTTTTGATGCATGCATAATGAAAAAGAAACTTACTTAGAATCTAGAGGGGAAACCACCAAAGTTACCTATCTAACTATATACTTCTATATATACGTAATAACAGTGAAAATATGTGTGTGCGCGTGGCTGGGGTACCCACTTCCATGGACAGGCTCCCACTTCCATAAACAGCTTTAATCCACAGTGCTGAGGAGCCACAAAAGCTCTCCCTCCAATGACATTTTAGTTTATAGCGAGCAACATGAACATGTAGCCTAACCCCTGTCAATGTACTCCTCAAAGTGCCCACCACACAAGGAATGCTTTAATTCAGGAACTACAGTGTTTCCCTGAAAGTAAGACAGCGTCTTACTTTCTTTTGACCCCCAAATCCCCACTACGGCTTACTTTCGAGTACGTCTTATATTGGGCAAACGGTACCCGAAAGTAAGACGAAAATAAGATGGACCGCGGGCGGCATGGCGTGGCTTCCTGGCTGGGCGACGAGAGGCTCCCAGAGGGGCTCAAAAGGGGCCCGGAATCCTCCTCCTCTTCCTTCCAGCGCGCCTTCCATCCATCTCCTCTTTCCTCCCAGCAGCGCCTTTCCCTCTCGCCGGTTCCGCCCCTCCCTTCAGTGAAGGGAGGGGGCGAGTCGGCAAAGAAGAAGGCCGGCGAAGTCCGCCCGCAGGGCGACTCAGGCGCACCCGCCGCCCGCTCGTGTTTGGAGCACAGGCGGCGGGGCGGGAAGGGCGAGTCGCCCTCCTTCCCTTCACTGAAGGGCTCCGCCCCTCACTCCCTTCACTGAAGGGAAAGGCGCCGCTGGGAGGAAGAGCCGCTGGAGGAAGAGGATCCGGGCCCCTTTTGAGCCCCTCTGGGAGCCTCTGTCGTCGCCCAGCCAGGAAGCCACGCCATGCCGCCCGCGGTACGTCTTACTTTCGGGTACGACTTATATAAGCCGTCCCCTCTGACACCCCCGATACGTCTTACAATCGGGGGTGTCATACTTTCGGGGAAACACGGTATTTCATCCTAGATTTTATGTGTTTCCTCAACCACAGACATCTCAATGTTTCTTACTCTCTCCATGGGTGTGGAATTTTCTTGAACCCACCCACTGTCTCTCCCTTAACCCTTTCCTAGTCTTTTCAACTCTGCACAACAAACAGAGCACAACTAATCAGGAACTAAACATACTGGAGGAGTTTAGGGGATTGACTCCACATGATGGGAATTGCAGTTGACCCTGAATCAAGTCAGAGCACAGTAGCCCCCACTGACAATGGACCTGGACCACATTTGGCACACAGAACCCCCATGACCAACAAAAAATACTGGAGAGTTTTGGGGGGAAATCACTTTTATTTATAGCCATTGTAGGTACTGGGATTTATAGTTCACCTGAAATCAAAGAACACTCGGGATCCCATCAACGATGTCCCTGGACCTAACTTGGCACACAGAACCACCATGACCAACTGAAAATACTGGAGGGGTTTGGGAGAAACTGATCTTCCTTTCTGGAAGTTGTAGTTCATTTACATTTAGAGAAACTGTGACCATCACCGATGACAAATCTGGACCAAACTTGGCACACAGAACCCCTATGACCAACTGAACCTACTGACAGGATCTGAGGGGACTAGCCTGCCATGGTGGGAGCTATAGTTTATCCTGCAGCCACAGATCATACTGAACCCCACCAATGATGCACCTAGAAAAAACTTGCTCAACATGACAAACTTCAAGGACTGATGGAGTTTCAGGGGGTTAACCTGGCATTTGAGTTGTACCCACCCACAACCTTATGAATTTTCCAAAATAAAAAAATGATCCAAGCTAATTTAAAAAACAAAAAACGACAGTTTTCAACTGATTATTTCTTTAGTTGAAACAAGATAAAAGAAAAATAAACAAAATGTAGGCAAAATAGATGTCAGCATTTTAAACCAGAAACACAATACAGGTTGACAATGATTTATTTTAAATGTTTGCAACTAGAATGTATTGAATTTTGGGAGTTGAAATCCAGATTTTTTGGATTTCAATTCTCATGACTGCTAACAGCCGGCAGATATTAATTAAATATTGAATGTTTTGTTTGCTTGGGTACATTTTACAATATTTATTTTCCTAACAGAAGGCTGCTTTTACATCAGACCTGGGCCAACTTGGGCTCTCCAGGTGTTGTGATATATTATCAGTAGTAATTATATTTAATATATTAGCATTACTATATTACAATATTATTATATATTATTATATAATATTATCCTCTAGAGAGTTTCAAGAGGAATCTGAAGACCTGGCTCTTCCGCTGTGCCTTCGAAGATTAATCATATAATCTTATGCCACCATTCACCCTCAATAACTGCTTTGAGTGTACACCCCTCCCCTCTTTTATACGAATGTTCTTTCCTTTATACGACCTCCCTTTGAAAGAGCTTTCTCCCTCATAAATACTTTGCCTCACAGCTATCTCATGTAATCTGTACATGCGGCCCGCTCATTGTCCTGCGTCTGAATTGGTTTTATTTTACTGTAATTTTATATTGATTGTAGTATCTTATAGTGTATGTTCTATGTAATTGATTATGTTGTCTTTTGATTGATTTTATTGTGTTGTTATGTTGATGGGCTTAGCCTCATGTAAGCTGCCCTGAATCCACGTTGGGGAGATAGTGGCGGGGTACAAATAAAGTTTTTATTATTATATTGTATTACATTAATATTATTACCATAGCACAATATTAGTATTATATATTACTCTATTGTACTATACCACTATACTGCAATATCATTAGTAATATAGGACATCATTGCAATGTAGTTAATTTTAATTTTTTTAGTAAACCCCTGGGAGCTCTGTTAAGAGAGGGTCATGTTTTTATGGTTAGATATAATATTGTATTGTCGCAGGCTTTCATGGCTAGAATCACTGGTTTGTTGTAGGTTTTCCAGGCTGTATGGCCATGTTCTAGAAGCATTCTCTCCTGACGTTTCACCTGCATCTATGGCAGGCATCCTCAGAGGTTGTGAGGTCTGTTGGAAACTAGGAAAATTGGGTTTCTATATCTGTGAAAAGTCCAGGGTGGGAGAAAGAACTCTTGTCTGTTGGAGGTAGGTGTGAATGTTGCAACTGGCCACTTTGATTAGCATTTGATGGCCTGTCAGGGTTTTTTTTGGTGTGGCTTCTTAGTGCCTGGAGGAATATTTTGTTTAGAGGTGATTAGCTGTCCCTGATTGTTTCCTTGCTGAGTTTCCCTGTGTTTGAGTGTTGTTTTACTGTTATAATTTTAGAGTTTTTTTAATACAGGTAGCCAGATTTTGTTCATTTTCATGGTTTCTTCCTTTCTTTTGAAATTGTCCACATGCTTATGGATTTCAATGGCATCTCTGTGTAATCTGACCCCCATACATATACCTATCATTCACACAGCGTTTCAAAAATACAGATTAGTCAGATCTATAACTTCTACTTCTTCTAATTCCATCAATTACATATAGTTATTGTAGTATGTATTGTCGAAGGTTTTCATGGCCAGAATCACTGGGTTGGGTTGTTGTAGGTTTTTCGGGCTGTATGGCCATGTTCTAGAACAGGGGTGCTCATTAGGTAGATCGCAATCTACTGGTACATCACGTAGGGCGTCCTGGTAGATCGCAGGCAGGGCGGGAGGAAGGCTCAGTCCCGCCTCTGCAGGCTCCCAACGCCGCCCAAGTGCTGCCGTCCCTGGGTTATCTGAGGTCCTTTCCACAGTTTAATAAAATCCCATGTTATCTGCTTTGAATCACATTATATGGCAGTGAGGACTCAGATAACCCAGTTCAAAGCAGATATTGTGTTTACTGTTTTTATTGTGTTTATTGCTTTATGATGTCTGATGTTTTGTGATTTGTGGTTTGGGCATGGCCCCATGTAAGCCGCTCCAAGTCCCCTTTGGGGAGAGGGAAGCGGCTTATAAAGTTTATTATTATTATTATTATACGTTTCACATTTTTGTAGTGGGTAGGTATACCATTTTGACTTGGTTGTTTTATAAGTAGCTCGCATGAAAAACTGTGAGCACCCCTGGTCTAGAAGCATTCTCTCCTGACGTTTCGCCTTCGTTTGTGGCAAGCATCCTCAGGTCTCACCACCTTTGAGGATGCCTGCCATAGATGCAGGCAAAACGTCAGGAGAGAATGCTTCTGGGACAGCCCGGAAAACCTACAACAAACCAGATATAATTTTATTGTTCAACTGTTTCTGAAATTTTAAATTTTACGTTATAATTAGCTGATCGATGTCGGTTTGCTTTGGGATTGGGCGGGATTGGGCGGGTCCTTCATGTATTCATGTTTACACCTGAAAAGAGAAGAAGAGGGGAAGAGACCAGAAAAGGTTGCCTCCACACACGAGGAGACCATAATGCGTTGCCTCCACACACGTTAAGGCAATGTTTCTCAACCAGTGTGCTGGGGCACACTAGTGTGCCGTGAGCGATCATCAGGTGTGCCGTGGGAAATTGGAACCTCCAGGAAGGGGGGGAGAGAGTCTAGTGTGTTGAAGTATAAAAACCCTAAGAAACCTACCTCGATAAAGGCACAAAATTACAAACACCCCCCCCCCCGTTGTCTACTTGGTCTCTCCATGCATTGGGAAGGCTCGCCTCCCTTTCCCCAAGTAGAGACCTCCTCTTGCCTCCTGGGGGTTCTGTGTGGGAAGTTTGGCCCAGTTCTATCATTGGTGGGGTTCAGAATGCTCTTTGATTGTAGGGGAACTATAAATCCCAGCAACTACAACTCCCACATGTCAAGGTCTATTTCCCCTGAACTCCATCTGCGTTCATATTTGGGCATATTGAGTATTCATGCCAAGTTTGGTCCTGATCCAACATTGTTTGAGTCCACAGTGCTCTCTGGATATAGGTGAACTACAACTCCAAAACTCAAGGTCAATGCCCACCAAACTCTTATAGCATTTTCTCTTGGTTATGGGAGTTCCGTGTGGGACAGGCATGTAGCCGGGGGGGGAGGGGCTAAGGGGGCTTCAGCCCCCCGAAATTCTCAGGGTGGTCCGCGAGAAGGCCTTACTGGTACATTATTTAAACTGTTATGTTTATTCATATCATGATCTGATCACCATGCTCATTATATCCCACATTAATGGGGTTATTGGGATAACAATACAAAAGGTTTGCTAGGGTAGACCCCCTTCCACCCAGTCTCAGCCCCCCCGAACCAAACTCAGCCCCCCTGAACCAAAATCCTGGCTACGGTCCTGGTGTGGGAAGTTTGTGCCTTTCTGCCATTCCTGCCAGGATACCTATGTTGTGTTCATCGAAACAGGCCCAGGTTTCTCACTGAGTGTATAAATACATTTAAAAACGTATTAACTGTATGTATGACTGTGTTAGAGTGTCATTTTGTGTCATTCTGGTTGGTGGTGTGCCCCAGGATTTTGGAAATGTAAACAGTGTTGGGAAACACTGCGTTAAGGGTGGCAGCTGCACTGTAGAATTAACGCGGTTCAGCACCACTTTAGACGCCATGGATGAATGCCACGGGATTCTGGGGTGTACGGTTAGGAAGGCGACAGAGCAGACCAAACAGCAATGAGCCGTGGCCTCGGCATTAGTCCGGCAGTGGAGGCGCCGCCATGACTCCTCCCTCCTTCCCTCAGAGAGAGAGGCGAGAGGCCCAGCCCTCGGGCCTCACCCCTGTCCTGCCCTGCGAGCCGGTCACTGAAGGCCGCTCCCTCCCTCCACAAGCGGCCTTGACAAGGCGAGGCCTGCTCAGGAGGGAGCGGCCCGGTTCCCCTCAGGAGTCCGTTACTCACCAGCCCAAACAGGCCCTCCTCCGCCGCCGCCGCCGCCGCCTCTCTCCCGGCCACTTCAGCAGCTCCGCAAGTTCCGGGTGACGCAGGCGCATGCGTACACGCCTCGCCCCGCGCGCGGGAGCCCTTCTGCTCGGCTTCTCTACGGGTCCTTCTGAGGGACAAAACCGCCCGCCTCCCGCACCCTTCTTCTTCTCCTTCCCAAGTTGAGCACGGGCCAGCGCGCGCATGCGCGTTGCGGCAAGCTGTTCCCCCAAGGCTAGAATCACTGCATCCCTCTTTTGACATTACCGACTGCTGGATGCGGGATGCAGTGGGAGCTCTGAGTTTGGATGGGCAGAGGAGGCTTGTGCATGACCCCACCCACAGCAATTGGAATCATACAGTTGGAAGAGACTGCATTACTGTATTACTACTACTACTACTACTACTACTACTACTAATAAAACTATTTCTACCTAATGTTTGAGTTTCAAGTTTTTAATGAAGTGTCCCTTATTTTTGTGAAAAATCCCGTAAATGTCCCTTATTTCTTATATCCAAAAATGGCAACCCTAGTTCTTGCTGCTGTTATTACTACTACTACTACTATTAGGATACTAGGATCTAGTATCCTAGTAGTAGTAGTAGTAGTAGTAGTAGTAATAACTCTTCGGCGTTGAGTATTTATGTCACAGCGGATAGGCAACAGAAATATAGAAGTTTAATTCCCCATCGGCCCAAAAACTCCAGTCTCTGTTCGAGTGAATAATGAAACTCTCATTCAATTCACAAGGTAAATATATAACTTTGTATTGAATTGTATTTAACAATAACTGGCAAAACATCAAAAAGCAACAGCCATCACAGCTACCTTTCTAAACATCCTTTCCTCACAGATATTAAATCCCCAACTGACAAATCCCAACTGTCACTTTGTAACTGACATTCCTCAAGGTTCCATTTAGCAGTCTTGAGACAGCGCCATCTGGTGTCAAACATGTCACACTGCAGGTCATCTCAAACTGCGAAAATATATCTTGTGCTGACTCATGAATTGCTATTCAAAATGCAATAATCCGACAATAACAACAGCAAGAACTAGGGTTGCCATTTTTGGATATAAGAAATAAGGGACATTTATGGGATTTTTCACAAAAATAAGGGACACTTCATTAAAAACTTGAAACTCAAACATTAGGTAGAAATAGTTTTATTAACAGAATAAGATAATGATTGAAACTCACAAAAGAAACTGACTTACACCCTCTTAACAGGACATGGTATGTTTCTGCGTGTTTTGTCATGCAGAAAAATACATTATTAGAACTACCTAATTTTCTCCATCTGTATTTAGTACTTGACTTTGCTGACTTTAAAAGTGCACTGTCTAAACATTAAAATAATTTTTATAAGACAGTACACCTTCATGATTATTATGTCAATAGTTAATGGTATAGTGGAGTATGGGATACACAGCATTGTATAGTATTGGGATGCACAGCTAGGCCTATTTTAAGAGTAACTCTCAAGCAACCAGAAACTATCGTTATCCAACATGATCCAACATTCCCCTTGGGTAACGGTTAATTAGTCTACTGTACTTTGAAAAAGTCCTGTATCGCCCCTTCCTTCAACGGGGACGCAGCCTGCCCTGCGAGTTGGAATCCCCGGGCAGGCATTGCCACGAAAACCACAGCATGCACCTTCCTCTGCTCAACCCCGCCCAGTCCTGTCCTGCTAGTCAATAATAAGGGACAGGGCCTGAAAATAAGGGACACAAATTTTAGGGCCAAAATAAGGGACGTCCCTTAGAATAAGGGACATATGGCAACCCTAGCAACAACTACTACTGCATTAACCTGGATAATGGCAATCCAGATGTGCTTGAAGTCATCCAACAAATGGAAACTCCACACCTTCCAATGCACTGCCATGAGCACACTGTGGATGTCGTCGGGAGGTGACACCGTCCCGTCCCCTTCCCCCCCAAGACTCTGTGAAAGATAGTTCATAATCAGGGAATTCATAGTTTTGTCATGTATATCAACACTATTCGGAAATACATGACACAGTCATTTGAACATACATCACACACTCATTCAAAAATACACCACGCAGTCCTAAACGCTTGGGAAGTGTTTGACTTGTGATTTTGTGATACTAAATCCAACATATATCTCGTTTGCTGTGTCATACTGTTTTTTGTGTCAGTAAAATAATAATAATAATAATATGACACACCAATTATTATGATCCGCACTTTGACTATGCAGATCACAATAAATTGTGGCAAGTTCTTGGTGGGATGGGCATACCAAATCACCTTATCTCTCTCCTGAGGAATCTGTATAAGGGCCAAGTAGCAACAGTAAGAACTGACCATGGAACAACAGACTGGTTCAGGATTGGGAAAGGCGGACGGCAGGGTTGTATACTCTCACCCAAGCTTTTCCACTTGTATGCAGAACACATCATGCGATGTGCGAGGCTTGATGACTGCAAGGCTGGGGTTAAAATTGCTGGAAGAAACATTAACAACCTTAGATTTGCAGGTGATACCACTTCGATGGCCGAAAGCGAGGAGGAGCTCAGGAGCCTTCTAGTCAAGGTGAAAGAAGAAAGGGCAAAAGCTGGGTTGCAGTTAAACATCAAAAAACCAAGATTATGGCAACCGGACTGATTGATAAGTGGCAAATAGAGGGAGAAAACGTGGAGGCAGTGACAAACTTTGTATTTCTAGCTGCAAAGATGACTGCAGACGCAGACTGCAGCCAGGAAATGAGAAGACGCTTACTTCTTGGGAGGAGCGCAATGGCCAATCTCGATAAAATAGTGAAGAGTAGAGACATCACACTGGCAACGGAGATCCGCAGAGTGAAAGCAATGGTATTCTCCACAGTAACCTATGGATGTGAGAGCTAGACCATAAGGAAGTTTGAGCAAAGGAAGATAGATGCTTTTGAACTGTGGTGTTGGAGGAAAGTTCTGAGAGTGCCTTGGACCACGAGAAGATCCAACCAGTCCATACTTCAGGAAATAAAGCCCGACTGCTCATTGGAGGGAAGGATAGTAGAGGCAAAAATGAAATACTCTGGCCACATCATGAGAAGACAGGAAAGCTTAGAGAAGGCAATGATGCTGGGGGAAATGGAAGAAAAAAGGAAGAGGGGCCGACCAAGGGGAAGATGGATGGATAGTATCATTGAAGTGACTGGCTTAACTCTGAAGGAGCTGGGGGTGGTGACTGCTGACAGGGAGCTCTAGCGTGGGCTGGTCCATGAGGTCATGAAGGGTCAGAAGCGACTGAACGAATGAACAACATAGTTTTGTCAAGGACACCAGGCTGGAATGATCCCAAAATCCCCTATCTCTCTCCCATTCAGGAACCTAAAGCTTTTTCCATGGCCCCATGTGGCAACGCCCCTGTAACCAAACCAGCTTCTGACCAATTTGACTATTATTCATGAATTTTATTCCTTTTTTCTGAATGAAACTCCTGTTTTATGAATGGCTCAGTGCTTCAATGAGCTTTGCATCATCTTACATGAACTCTGGGTGACCAAGATGAATCTTTTCTTGACCCTGCATGTTTCCCATTCCCCATATGAATTCTGTATATGCCCCATATCCCCATTCATGATATGCATGTATGTCTATATAAAATATTGAGCAAGGCAACCTCCATGAACTGTACCAGCAACTCAAGGCTCCAGGGATTTCAAAACTTCCTGGGCCGATAATCCTTTCGGGGGGGGGGGGGGCCGGGGGCCGGGGAACTTTTGAATCTGAAAACTATATATTCCATATACCCCTGCTCAGGGGTATGTTGATTTGTTGGCAGATTACTGCGATCGTCATCCTTTCCAGTTGGAATAGAAAATAAACCTCGGTGGCCTTTGCTTCAACTTGGTGAGATTTATTGGGAAATAGGGAAAATCTTTACTGGTGCTTATTGTCTCGCCAGGGGTTCAGGTTCCTATTTTTGGGTCTTGCTGGTCTCTGCCTCGGCAGGGCCCCCCTAAATTTGCCTTTGACATCAAGGGCGCCAACGGCTCAAAATATGAGGACGCCACGGGGGGCCGTTTCGCGTCGTACAGACGCTTCCTCAGACCGCTCCATTTCCTCTCTCCTCATAGGTATTGTACTGCCGTAGATAACATCGAGACTCCTTATATGAACTAGAGGACCATCTGTGTAGATATATACCCAACAATGAGCTCACAAATACATGGCAATAACAAAAGCAGAAATACAGGAAAAAGATAAGTAAACATACCAATTGGTAGGAAAACAGGAACATCACAAAAGGTAACTTCTAGGGCTGGGATCAGCAAGGGCAATGGGAGTCTACTCTAGCTAAAAATGAGACCCCAGCCGGTCTCAACGACGCCCTTTCCATCTCAGCCTTAATGATGTAATAAACTTCACCTGTACTATTCACTATTTAGCTAGAGTAGACTCCCATTGCCTTTGCTGATCACAGCGCCCTGAGGAAGCGTCTGTACGAAACGGCCCCCCGTGGCGTCCTCGTATTTCGAGCCGTTGGCGCCCTTCCAGCTTGACTGACACAGCTATTACTGCTTCTATCGCTCCACGCCCGCTCATGTTTGATACTCAGAGACTGTGAGTCCATCTGGGTGCACTTTAAGAACTGCTTCACTGCCTTTAGCCAGTCAAGCTGCTATTTGGCTGTCTCCTTTGAACCTTTTTAATTGTGTTGTACCATGGCATTTTGCCTCGTTGATCAAATTCACTGTGTAGAACTCTTTGTGTAGAACTCATGCTTTATGTGTTGAACTAGATATTGTGTAGAACGTTACTTAGCATATTGTGTTGAACTGTATACATTGTCCTTTGGACCGTTTCGTGCGTGATGGAAATCCCTCTTGAACCAGGTTATACCGGGCTATTCGGTCCACTGTTTGCATTTGTATTAGCGTTCCGTACATTTTGTATCTATGCATATAATTCTGTGACAATATAGTTTTTGACTTTGTATAAGAATAGAGTTTATGGGCTTTATTGATATAAGTAATCAGCTATTGCCCCGGGGTTTCCCATTACTGTTTAAACATATCCCTTTAGCCTATGCTTAATATTTTTGTCTCCCTGCAATTAGAATCCTAGAATAATAGAGTTGGAAGAGACCACATGGGCCATCTAGTCCAACCCCCTGCCATGCAGGAAAAGCACAATCAAAGCACCCCTGACAGATGGCCATCCAGCCTCTGTTAATAAGCTTCCACCTCTGAGGCACAGAGTTCCACTGCTAAACAGCCCTTGCGGTCAAGTTCTTCCTAATGTTCAATTGGAATTTCCTCTCCTGCAATTTGAACATATTGCGTCATTGAGTCCTCGTTTCCAGGGCAGCAGAAAACAAGCCTGCTTCCTCTTCCTAATGGCATTCTTTCACATGACTGTCATGTCTCCTCTCAGCCATCTCTTCTGCTGGCTAAACTTCTCCAGTTCTTTAAGATGCTCCTCATAGGGATCCATAGTATCCAGACCTTTGATCATTTCAGTCGCCCTCCTCTGGACACCTTCCAGCTTGTCAATATCTTTTTTGAACTATGGTGCCCAGAATTGGATACAGTATTCCAGGTGAGGTCTAATCAAACAGAATAGAGAGGCAGCATGGCTTCCCTTGATCTGGAAACACTATACTCCTTTTGATGCAGCTCAAATTCCCATTTTAGCTGCTGCATCACACTGTTGGCTCATGTTCAACTTGTCTTTCTGAAGACATCCAGAGAAGAAGACCCCATCACTTCTCTATACGATCCACTGGTTCTCAATTTGTGGGGGCCCAGGTGTTTTGGCCTACAACTCCCAGAAATCCCTGCCAGTTCACCAGCTGTTGGGGCCCCCTGGTGTCACAGCAGGTTAAACCGATGAGCAGCTGAACGTCTAATGTTCAATCAAAATCCATTTTCCTGTAACTTCAAACCATCAGGCCTCAATGACTGAATATCTGTAGATTTCACTGTTCTTCTCTGTAGATCTAATGATATTGTGATATAATATAGTATGAGTATGATACAATACATTGCATATACATTGATACAATATAATGCTACTAATGATATTGCGATATTATAATTGTGTATTTGTTTTACATGCAATATTACTAATGATATTGTGATATATAGTGCAATGTGCAATGCGATATATAGTGCAATGTGATGTGTAGTACTGATATTGTGGTATGGCAGTAATGTTGTTTGTTGTACTTTCAGTTTGCTGTAAGCACTCTGAGTCCCCTTCGAGGTTGAGAAGGGCAGCATATCAATACCATGAAATAAAATAAAAAATCTTTAGCATCCGGAGAGATAGCACAGCGGTAAGAACAGCTGTGCTTGCAATCTGAAGGTTACATGTTCGATTCCCAGGCTGGCCTGGACACCCAGGCGTGAGCCCTGTTCACCCAACAGTTCGAAAACAGCCCAGCTGTGAATAGATGAACTGGGAACCACCAAGCGGGGAAGGATTTTTTCAGTAAGGACTTTACAACGCCTGAATAAATAAATATCGGCTGTCGGAAGGTGGAATGCGGAACAGAGGCTCTCCGTCATGATGAAGCAACAGCACCCCCTTGTAACGTAATGACGCACCCTGTGACACAGCCAGAGGAAGAAAAATCCTTCAAAATAGTACTTGTTGTAACTGTATGTCTTCCGGCAGGGATTATCTGCCGTATGTGTGATGTAATCTGCTCCGAGTCCCCTTCGGGGTGAGAAGAGCAGAATATAAATAAAGTGTATTATTATTATTATCCTTATGTTTTTGACTTTTGTGACCCTCACACATCTTTACAGGCAACTAAAGTTTACTCTCCTGGAAATACATAGGTAAGATTAAAGACACAAAATCTGTGCACAAAATGATACATTTATTGAAAGAGTATTTTTTTTTAATACAAAAGAAAGCTCTGTACATAGTACTGCGATTACTGTCACATCCTTCCAGAAACACAACCCTGGAAATTAACAAACCGCACGCACACACACACACAGCCACTCATGCGCACGCACACACACACGCACGCACGCACAAAACCCCAAAACAATCTGTAAAGTGAACTAAAAAGATCACCACACAATAAATGCCATTTCATCCCTGATAAGTGTTCTTACAAGTCAACACTTTAAATTGCATGCGACATTAGCGTTTAACCTGCATATCCTTTCTTGGAGGGGAGAAGTTTCTAAAAGAAGAATGACGAGTGAGTCGGTGGAGAAACCACAGCGTTAGAAACCAGGGCAGGAAAGGAAACACAGAGGGCAAATTTAGAGAGGAGCATGCATTTCTTGAGTTTGGCATCCTGTCCTTATTTAGGAGGCAACTTTTGAGTTAGAAACCTGATTTAAAACTGTATGCTTTGCTAATGTGCCTCTGTCACCATTGTCACTTCAGCAGTTCCCTCTAAGGGAAAAATAATTCTAGAGGGCAACATCCAAGGATCCACATGTGGACGTCTACTCATGCTTCCATACGACACAATTTCCTGAAATACCTCTCCACTTCCCCTTCCATTTCTGCTCTAGAGGGTCTCCTAACCCTTTAGGACAAACAGGGAGAGGCACAGTAAGCTGTATGGAGAATGCGGAGCTTATTCTGGGAATGGGTGATGACGTGACCGATGAATGGACAGCAGTAATAAACTTCATTATGAAAACAGCGGACTCTTTACCAGCAAATCAATGTATCGTCACATATAACTCCCTGGGAGCCAGTAATTTCTTCTACACCTGCCATAGGGAGAACACCATTACCTTTGTTCCCACCTGCATGAACAAGTATAGTAAAAAAAATTACCACCACATAACTCAGTTCAGATTTCTAACCCACGAAGTAGTTAGTCGCATACAGATAAGAATATGTACTTACTCATTACAGATACTGGGTAAAAAAAAATATTACAAGTAACTAGAAAAAGGGAATTTTCAAAAAGAAAGATTCTTGGCATTTCACGCAATCTGGAAGAATAAGATTTGTAAAAAAATGATTTATGCCCTCCATGTCACTCTGTCTTCTTTAAACAATGGAAGAAGTGTTCGGCTCAAAGCTTAATGGAAGAGTTTGCTGTACATGATTAGGGTAAAGGTCAAGACTGGAAGAATGCACACATTTGTGGACTTCAAAAGTTAGTTTGATTGGGCCACAAGTAGTGTTTGAGTGGATTGTCATGTATGAAGATGGGAAAAGAAGGGGGAGATTAGGACAATATGATGCATTGGTATCTCTCTTGACTCATCTTCCAGCATATAATCAAAGGAATTCTGTTCCTCCAGGTGCTGGGTGCTGAAAACATACCGTTAAATACACTTGTCCCAGGGAACATCTGGCCATTTGCATGTTTTGGACTTCAGCTTCCGTAGTATAGCCAGTGATAAGGGGCTATGGAAGCTGTACACCAAAATATCTCTACAAAGTATCTAAATGCTTCCTAATACTTCATCACACTAGATAATGAATCCACTAAAAATCCGTTTTCTGCCTCCTGCGGAATTCTGGGGTTTGTAGTTTAGTGAGGCTGTTGAAGGCTCCTCCCTAAACTACAAAACCCAGAATTCTGCAGAAACTGGATTTGAAGTGAATTCATCCTCTAGTGCAGTGGTTCTCAACCTGTGGGTCCCCAGGTGTTTTGGCCTACATCTCCCAGAAATCCCAGCCAGGTTACCAGCTGTTAGGATTTCTGGGAGTTGAAGGCCAAAACATTGGGCCGGGGAGATAGCACAGCGGTAACACAGCTGCGCTTGCAATCAATTCCCGAATTCTAATCCCCGAGCTGGCTTGGACGACCAGCTATTTGAGCCTGTCCACTGCCCACCCAAGCAGTTCAACAGCCCAGCTGTGCCCAGCTGTGAATAAACAACAAATTGGGGACCACGGAAAAAAGTGGGGAAGGACTTTTGCACAGATTATTGCCACTTAAAGCCTTGAAAAAGGCTGTCGGAGAAGGGAGATGCGAAAGTGGTGAAACAAGAGGCTCCCATCATGAGGATGGAACAACAGCACCCCTTGTGACGTGAAGGTGCAATGAGGCAAGGGCATAACAACAATGATGTCGTAATGGAGCACTCACATCCTATGACGCACGCCCTGTATGACGCAGCCAGGAAAAGAAGAAGTCCTTCTAAAAAAAAAACCTGCACTGTACAATTTACTATGTGTAAATTGTATGTTTTCCGACAGGGACTGTCTGTCGTATGTGTATTGTAATCCGCACTGAGTCCCCTTCGGGGTGAGAAGAGCGGAATAGAAATAAACAGTATTATTATTATTATTATCTGGGGACCCACAGGTTGAGAACCACTGCTCTAGTGTGATGAAGTACCTAGCCTTGAAATATGCATTGGCTAAGGCCTGATCTCTATCGGAGGAAGTTTTCTATCACTGCACATTTTACCATTAGATGTAAACTAGAAGGTCATTTTTGGCATATAACACCCACAATCCTCAGCCAGCATGGCTATACTAGCCAGGGGTTTGTCGGAGTTATAGTCAAAGAATATGATATTTTCAACAGCTGCAAATCCTGCCTGAGTGAGCTCCTTTCTCCATCTGCTCAACCTGTCCAACGCAAGGTCTTGAGGGAGAGGATCAGTTTAAACGCTAATGTTCATGCAAATCATTTCAAAAGGTTACAATAAAAATTTAAAAGGCCCCTTTCTTCTCCTTCCCCCCTCTCCACCCCACGGCCCTTTGCTCTCCCACCCTCCTCCCGCCCCCAAGTACAAACCCCATGAAAACTGTACAGGAGCCAGACTTTAATTCCTTTAAGAATTACATAAATACTGAGTTTAACACTTAGAAAAATAAAGTATTTTTTTCAAGGCTTCTTTTGTTTTTTTAATTTAAAAAAAGAGAAGAGAAAGGTCACAGCAGCTGCTCCCTTTCTCTAAATGTCTGCAGCCCTCTTGCTTCAAAGCTGGCCCTAGTTGTGGGGTTGGGGGAGCACACATAAAGACCACTGAGCTGTTCACAGCAGGTTAGTCCTCCTTTCCCATGGCAGGGACACAAAGGACTAGTTTCCCTCCAGCTTGGTTAGAACGAAGTGCATGATTGTGTGCAAGCAAACAATGTGATGCACAGCTCAACCATCAAGCACACCCTTTCCCATCCAGAACTTGGAAACGTCGTCTCTTTCGGACCACAGCTCCCAAAACGTCTGGGGAGGTTCTCGGAGTTGCAATCCCAAAAAGCAACTTTTCCAAGCACTGCCTCTCACTGATAGCACAGGTTGCCTCAAGTTGCACACCTGAAGCTTTTCCCTTTTTTTGTTTTTGCAATTGTTGGCTCCCAAAGCATCACCTGTGAGTCAATACAGCAAGGAGTTTCTCTAAAGCACACAGACATGACATTAGACAGCTACCACTCCAGTCGTGCTCCCAACTGCTCTGGGGTTGCCCTATTCCAGCATTATGTTTTGGTTTTTTTGGAGTACCTGACCTAGAATAGCCAGTCAGCATGTCCTGTTTTCATGGCATCTTGGGGATTCTGGGAGTTATGGTCCAAAAATTTAACTTATCCAAGCGCCAGCCTTGACATATCTAGCTGGATTCAATTTAGGGACAACAGACTCTGAGGAAGCTCTCCTAGCACAGTGGTTCTCAACCTGTGGGTCCCCAGGTGTTTTGGCCTACAACTCCCAGAAATCCCAGTCAGTTTACCAGATGTTAGGATTTCTGGAGGTTGAAGACCAAAACATCTGGGGACCCACAGGTTGAGAACCATTATCCTAGCAGATGGAGGCCGAGCATGAAGTCAAGGCAACAGCCTTCTCATTTTCAGCTCTCTAGGGAAGAAACAAAAATATCATATCCCCTGAAGATGCCAGCCACAGATGCAGGCGAAACATCAGGAGCCATACCGCCCAGAAACTACACAACACTTCAGTGATTCCAGCCATGAAAAATCATAAACTGGTATAGATTACAGTAAGACCCCTCCAACTGTGGAAACTATAACCACAGAGTCAGTTAACCATGCCTGAAGAAAGATAGCCCTCAATGAATGTTCTAGATCAGGCCTGGGCAAACTTCGTCCCTCCAGGTGTTTTGGACTTCAACTCCCACAATTCCTAACAGCCTATCGGCTGTTAGGAATTGTGGGAGTTGAAGTCCAAAACACCTGGAGGGCTGAAGTTTGCCCAGGCCTGTTCTAGATCCTCCTTGTGATACTATTGTAGGTTTCCCCTAGAGCAGGCATGGGCAAACTTGGGCCCTCCAGGTGTTTTAGACTTCAACTCCCACAAGTCCTAACAGCCGTTTTGGACTTCAACTCCCACAATTCCTAACAGCCTACCGGAGTTGAAGTCCAAAACATCTGGAGGGCCCAAGTTTGCCCATGCCTGCCCTAGAGGATACCATAAAATTGCATTACTCGAGATAATATTTCTTGAGAAATTTCTAGGCCTTCCAGTGTAATACATGGTACACTGGCACCAGAAGTAAACAAACTTAATGCTGTTCGGTCCTTTCTGTGGTGTCCTGCTGATAAGAAAGCCTTACTGTACTGCACCCCATTTCTGAACACAACTGCCTTGGGATGGACCAATGATTTAAGTTTTCAAAACATCCCCTGCTCATTTTCCAAATTTAATCCTCACTTTATTCTCTAATTGACAAGGGCTATGTTTCAACTCTTCTTTCTTCTCAAGAGAAAAGCACTGGCAAAACCTCTGAGAGGATGACCCCCCAAGTATCACACAAGGCCAGGAGCAATTGCAGCTGCCCGGTGTTTGAATCACTGGATGTGTTCTTAAAAAAATAAAAGAAAACGTGGCTAGCAAACAACCTTTTTGGCAGTGAAATGGTGGTGTGTAGCCAGGCAAGAAGCTGTTGCCTCTCATGCCATGCAGCCAGTCAAATCTGTTCCGAACCACAACAGCATACATTCTGGGAGAGGAACCCCTCAGGAGGAAGTTGAAGACCCTCTGCTTTCGACCCTCTCCCCGCCTAAGGTGGGCACCAATGGGAACAACCCCTTTTCACAAGCTGAGGGTAAAGGCAAGAGGCCATTGCGATGGCCAACCCAAAAGCATCACTGATTGCTTGAAGGCACAATGCTGCAGCCAGCTGGAGGACCTGAATCTAGGAGCAAGGGGAAAGAGAGATGGCTCTCGGCCCCAGCAGAGGTAAAAAGAAAAGAAGGAAGGAAGTCTATGATTGAAAAAGAAACTCCCCTTTTATGATGGCTTTAAGCCTTTCTGCAATCCAGCTCTTCCCAACAGCCTCAGTCATTCGGCCTTGGAGGCACTAGACTGGGGAAGTTGCTGGATATCCTATGGATATTATGACGGGGACGGGAAGCGAGAGAAAGACCTCCCGCAATGAAAAAAGAAAGTGTTATATACACGGCGGAGCTAACCCTCCCACCCGTGAGAGACATTTTCTTTGGCTGGAGTGTAGAGGAAAAAAATGACCACCACCACCCTCCCAACAAAACACAAAAAGCACAGTAAATGCAGCATTCATATGCAACAAAGCTTCCCCCCCTCCCTCCCGCTCGCCAGTCCCAATGCCCAGGCTCAGCTCCTGCTGCTGGCCACGCAGCCACTTTTAGTGTACGTGTGTATGTGTGTATTTATGAGTCAGTGTAATGTGTGAGAGAAGAAAAAAAAACGTGAAAAAGGCAACAATAAATAAGTGACGGAGTCCATACAAAAATAGGGACCGCCAAGATCCTGGTGCAGCTTGAGGAGTGACACAGATCCTGGGGCTGTGCAGAGCACAAAAGCTGGAGGCGACGGTCACAGCAGCGGCTGCGGGTTTGGGTGCCAGGTACACTCTTCCTTCCCTCCCCCCCAACCAGGTCCTCCCAGAGTTGCTCAGTCACTCTTGGAACTGTGTGACGTGTCCAAGTTGACCACCTGCAGCTCTGTTAAGTTGCTGCTGCCGCTGGACTGCTGCCCAATAACAGCCATCTGGGAAAATACAAAGGATAACACAAGTCAGTCAGAATTCAAAGACATAGTCAGGTCAGTCTGGAATATCAGCATGCAAAGGGATCTTGTAGCACTTTAGGGACTATCTTATCTATGTCTTACATAAGACAGATAAAACATGTATCGTGTTCTTACCATACACAAGTTGTTCTCAACCTGGGGTCCCCAAATGTTTCTGGCCTTCAACTCCCAGAAATCCTAACAGCTGATAAATTGCCTGGGATTTTTGGGAGTTGTAGGCCAAAAACATCTGGGAACCCCAGGTTGAGAACCATTGCATACATTAAGGGCAGTACTGATTGCATAGGGAAGCTGATGAAAAAACACAACCTGCAAATTATTTGCAGATCCACTAAGAAAATCCAACAAATGCTCCGTTCAGCAAAGGACAAGAGTTATCCTCTCACCTCTGCAGGAGTCTACCGTATACCATGCAGCTGTTGACAAGTCCACATAGGGACCATCAAACACAGCAAGGCCCAAACACAAATCAAGGAACATGATTCAACCTGAGAAGTCAGCCATAGCAGAGAACCTGATGGACCAACCTGGACACAGCATATTACTTGAGAACACAGAAATGCTGGACCACTCTCACAACCACCATGTCAGACTACACAGAGAAGCCACTGAAATGCTCAATCCTGTAAACAATTTCAACAGAAAGGAGGAAACCATGAAAATGAACAATATCTGGCTATCAAAATCTGACAGTAAAACAAGCAGGGCCAGCTAATCACCTTCCAACTAAGGAATCCCCTGCTGCAGGAAGCAGCAAAGCCTTGAAACTGCAAGGCTACTCAATGCTAATCAAGGTGATTGCAGCATTCACACTCGCCTCAAACAGACAAGAGACCTCATAACCTCTGAGATGCTTGCCATAGATGCAGACGAAACGTCAAGACAGAACATGGCCATATAGCCCGAAAAACCTATAACAACTCAGTGATTCCAGCCACGAAAGGCTTCAACAAGACAAGAGTTCTTTTTCCCACCCTTGACATTCCACAGAAATATAAGCTCCATTTGCCTTGTTTCCAACAAACCTCACAATCTCGGAGGATGCCTTCCATAGGTGTGGGCAAAACGTCAGGAGAGAATGCTTCTGAAACATGGCCATACAGCCTGGAAAACTCACAGCAATCCAATCCAATATTGTGTTTGTTTGTATCTGTGGTGGGTTGAATCAGCAGATGATGAACTCACAGATACCCAGAGACCAGCTGGGTCGCTGTGGTGAGAGGAAAGAAGAGGAAGGCTTGCTGGGTTGCTGTGCCGAGAGGAGAGGCCAGGCCCGACCTGGTGGGAAGCTGTGTGGCTGATGAGCCATGTTCCTTCCTCTCCTCCCCTCTCGGCACAGTGACCCAGCTGGGTTGCTGTGTCAAGAGGAGAGGAAATCAAGTGGTGGGGTGTTCTCCGTGCAACTGTATCAAAAATCAATGCGGGAAAGCACTCTTTCTTCAATTCCAATTAGTTTATTTTCATCATTAATATCTTCAAAATATTTAAGTGGATAGTGGAATGCAAATAATCTTAGACATCAATCAATTGGCATTGTATATCCTCCACAAAATTATAATCCAAAATCTGATATTCCATGATCATCTATAGTCCGGATTAAATGCCAATATCAGGTCGATGGTCTATAAAGGCCCTGCCGTTTCGCCCCTCCGCACTTTCTTTCAGTTGTGTTGTCCGACCGCATGGAGTAGTGGCTGCGTCCACACATATAATTTTATGATTTGGGTATGTATAGATTACCTCTTGCCTTTCTTGGGGATTGTTTTCTTATGTGGGAACACGCCTAATGTTTTAGGTTTATAAATGTATGTAATGCTAAATCGGATTATATATTGTAAGACTTTTTTGATGTTTTGATTGATAGATATCAGACCAGTGGATTTATGCAGTGGATTGTTACTATATGACAGGTCCCGAAGAAGCCGGAAACGGCAAAACGGCAGGACCTTTATAGACCGTCGACCTGATATTGGCATTTAATCTGGATTATAGATGATCATGGAATATCAGATTTTGGATTATAATTTTGTGGAAGATATACAATGCCAATTGATTGATGTCTAAGATTATTTGCATTCCACTATCCACTTAAATATTTTGAAGATATTAATGATGAAAATAAACTAATTGGAATTGAAGAAAGAGTGCTTTCCCGCATTGATTTTTGATACGGTGTCAAGAGGAGAGGCCACGCATCTTCCTCTCCTCCTCTCTCAGCCCCATGCCTTCCTGCCAGGACCTTCACCCAGGTATAAGAAGAGGGGGCCTTTTTCAGCACAAAATGTGCTGAAAAGCTCGGCTTATACTCACGTATATATGGTACATGTAAATTTCAACACTTGTCTAACATTTCCATTTGTAAAGCCCCTTCCTGCTTCTGATAATAATATTAATAACACTTTATTTATATTCCTGATGTCCTGAATGATCTAGCAAGCTAAGCTTGATTTGTTATTAAAGCAAAAACACCATATTTGTGAGGGATACAAGCCAGACTGAAGTGAAACCGGGATATGGGTCCCTCTGCTATAGGAATCTTACTATTTTTAGAGGTTTTTTTAAAAAATTGGAACAAAGTCTACAACCTAAAAGTTGGATTAAAAATTGAAAAGATGCAAAGAAGATCATAAACAGCTTTATAGCGTAATATTATTGGTGGCCCATAATCTAAACATAGATATTAAAAAAACACACAAGACGGTAGTGACAACCCTGTTCTCCACCCACCTGATGAAGCTGGACAGCTGAGACTGGGATTTGAACCGTTCCTGAAGGTGCCGTGAGGAACACCTGAGGAACGCCACCTGCCAAACAGAAAACCACAGTTAGCCGTGATCTACAATTAGAAACACAACAAGGCTATCTTTCAAGGCTATAGAATAAATAATCTGTAAATCAGATGGCAAAACCAATAAAGAAGAAAAACCAGGACTGTTAAAATGGCTCCCCAAGTAAAATGAGTCACTGCAAGCAAAGTAAGCAGTGCTCCACTATGTAAAAGATTTAATGTCTCTATATGGGCCAGCCTGAGTTGGAGAAGGCCTTTTCACAATTCCATCACCATCATACGCATGTTCGGTAAAGAAGATGGAAGCTTTCTAAAATGCATAAAAGTAGATCCAGGAATAGTTGGAAATGTGAGAACAATGTTGAGGCATTTTATCATATATGGCGGTCTTATAAAAAGATCAGAAATATTGGATTCAAATACACACGATGTTAGAAGATATTGTAAAGGTTAAACTTATAATGAACTGTACTTGTTGGGGATGCTAGATGACCAACAGTTGTATTATGTCTTGGAGCTATACCTCAGAACACCCCCTCCACCAAACCAAAGCAGTGCATGCTGGTGTGGTGTTTCAACCTGGTGCTCATGTGCATGCTAGGGATGATGGGAATGTTTCTGGAAATGCTGATGATGGAATTGTTCCTGCAAATGCTGATGATGGGGTGCTTAGTGAGAACTCTGAGATGCAAAGTGACCTTGTAGATGAGGCTTGCTTTCTTGGGAACAGTTTCCTTCCCAGGGCCTCATTAGATGAGAATTCTTGTGTTCAGGACTCTGAAAGTTTTGGTGTTGATAACGGAACACCTGGAAATTTTAATGAGCTTACATTTGACCGGCGAGATAACATTCGGCAATCTAGGCAGGCAGCCAGCTTGCGACGTAGCAGCCGGTTTGCAAACCAAAACTAATTTTGTCTTTATATTAGTTGGCTAGAGAAATTGTCTTCAGATTCCAAGCTTCATTTAGAATACCATGTCAGATCTTGTCTTGTCTCCAAGCTCCTGATTTTCACCTAGGCCTTTGTGCACATTTTGCTCCTATAGCTGCCTTGTATTATTCATGGGATTTTCATCAAGCATTTTACCTTTGCCTTTGGATTTTGGGATTATCTCTTTGCCTTTGGATTTTAGGACTATTTGAACTGTGTGTTTTACCTTGGATATATTCTATTATTGATCTTCTTTTAAACCTTTCGTTGGACTCTATATTTGATTCAATAAAAGCCTACTTATTCAGAGACTGTCTGTTGTGTGTGTGACTAGGTGGGGTGCTCCTTGTCTGAAGTGCAACAGCTGGTTGGAAAACGTTGCCAACATTTCCTCTGACTACATGTAATGTGAGAAAATATTATTTCTCTACTGCTCCACCTAATTATCTCTGTTGAATTTCAGTGTTGTGAACCATCTTGGCAGATTCTCCTTAGGAAAGGATTGGAATGCTAACAACAGCAATGCACATAGTAGTTTTCAGATTTCCAATTTCTATGTATGGCTGAGGAAGTAGGACACAAAAGATAGCTGATAAGACACCCAACTCATATGAAATGTGCTGGAGAAGAGGTACTGCAGATACCAAGGACTGTCAAAAAGATAAAGAAATGGGTCCTACAACTAATTGAACCAGAATTCTCCTTACAAGCCATTAATAGCAGTAATAGTTGTTGTTGTTATGTTTATTTATACCCTGCTTTCTCTATGAAAGCGACTCATACTATTTGACTAAAGCTATTTGCTCTTCGGTTTGCCATTCTCTGCAGTTTTACGTATCCATGAGAAGTCTGGGAATGTAATCTCAGTGGATGTGGATGTTGTATTTATTTATTCATTTCCAACATTTATACCCAGTCCTTTCTCAACCCCCGAAGAGGAACTCAGGGTGGCTTACAACAGCAGCAATTCGAGGCTGACAACATACAACACATTACGTACAACACTATATACAAAAGATAAAACATTAGATTAAAATACATTTAAATCATTATTATTATCATGTAGCCAAATCAAAGTCTGATTTAGCAACCGACGAACCAGTCCAAAGCCTGTCATAGTCAAAATTTCAACATTATGCTTACTGCCAAACCTAATGTCCAAAGGTCTGGTCCCAAAATGATGTTTTGAACTTCTTTCTAAAAGAGAGGAGGGATGGAGCCAACCTTGTACTGTGTTTTTTGTCAGTCACCACTTAAGGTGACCTTCTATGTACATCTCCCCATCAGCATAAAAGCTTTTTAATGGCGGGCATTTAATGCCTTCTGGTAGCGCAGCGGGTTAAACTGCTGAGCTGCTGAACTTGCTGACCAAAAGGTTGGTGGTTTGAATCTGGGGAGCAGGATGAGCTCCCGCTGTTAGCCCCAGAGTCTGCCAACCTAGCAGTTTGAAAACATGCAAATGTGAGTAGATCAAAAGATACCGCTTCTGCGGGAAGATAACGGCACTCCATGCAGTCATGCTGACCACATGATCTTGGAGGTGTCTACAGACAATGCCGGCTCTTCAGTTTAGAAATGGAGATGAGCACCATCCCACAGAGTCGGACACAAGTAGACTTAATTTCAGGGGAAACCTTTACCTAGGAGCAGTATGGTTTATTACATTGAGGGTTGAAGCAGTGAAGAACAACTGAATGACATGAATATTGGGTGTCTCAACTTATGCAAAACAGAGATTATGGAAGTATTAGCATAGATGCACAGGAAACATCTCTTAGATGGCAAACTCCTCAGAATAGGCACCAGTCATACTGCCTGTGGGTATACAGGTCCTTCTCAAAAAAATTAGCATATAGTGCTAAAGTTCATTATTTTCCATAATGTAATGAAAAAAATTAAACTTTCATATATTTTCAATTCATTGCACACCAACTGAAATATTTCAGGTCTTTTTTTGTTTTAATACTGATGATTTTGGCATAGATATATTAAAAAAATTAGCATATTCCATCCAACCAAATATGCTAATTTTTGAGACAGTATTTTTGGATTTTCAGGAGCTGTATGCCAAAATCATCAGTACAAAACAAAAAAAGACCTGAAATATTTCAGTTGGTGTGCAATATATGAAAGTTTAATTTGTATCATTACATTATGGAAAACAATGACCTTTAGCACTATATGCTAATTTTTTGAGAAGGACCTGTATATATTCTCTCTGAAATGGCCCATAAGCAAAGCATGATTAGTCTGTTTGCCCTGTCATAAAAGCTAGATAACTGTTCGGCTCCAGGCTTACCCTGATCCTGGACCTGCCCATGTGAAACCTGCATTGCTGATGGTGCCTGGGAGAAGGCATTGAGAACGGCCAGCCCACCGTCCGTGAGGCCTGATGTTGGCGCATACATTACTGCGTGAGAGCTGGGGTACATCATGTGGCCTCCCACTGTGGTTGGCACTGATGAAGTCATGATAGTAGCTGGCAAGGTCACTAGAAGACAAGGAAAGAAAAGGGGGAAAAGAAGAATCCCAGTCAAATGGATGACATCACACCTGCAATGCTCTGTCTCCCATGCCTGATCTATTTAAATTAGTTACCTAACTCAGTTTAAATACAGAGGACCTGTTCACGTAACTATAAAATCACAGTAGTTTCAAGAAAAGCAATTTGAAAATATACACCAAAGAACTGCTCCCTTCTTCATGGTGGACCTTGGTAGGAATGAACATCTTTTCATTTTCTCAGTCGGGAGCCATTAATTTCTGCAGTATTCTGCCTACTGGATGAGAACACAAAAATGTCTGCACAGCTCATGCAAGTACCATGCTTCTTCGATTCTAAGATGCCTTTGACTGAAAGATGCACAAATATATCAGTACATCAACAGAAAACAATCATTTAATTACATATATAAGAAAATGTCCTGCAATTCTAAGATGCACTCCATTTTGAAAGATGTTTATATGTGGGGAAAGTGCATCTTAGAACTGAAGAAATAAGAGTACTTACCTGTGCAAGAATATACTTTCTAAATACAAAATCACATTTTTGTGTAGTAAATATTCTGTATAGAAATACAATACCTGTACAGAAAACTTGTTTTCTGTACAGAAAACATTCCTACGCAAAAAAACCAAACCCAGATGTATCTTGCTTGTGGTGAATCTTTTGTGAAGTACACATGAACCTTTTGCAAAGTGTACATACATGGCCTCACGATAGCTCTAACAGCTGCCTGTATTCCTCAAAATCGAGCAGGTGTTCTTGGCCAAGAAATGAACAGTAAACAATTGCTCTTTCCATGTTGAGTCCTTGGTCTCATGCAAACTTATCATGCACACTTAAGGTCACCAGGTGATATAATGGGCAAACTCTTGCCCTTTTAACACTTGTATAAAAAGGAGACGTTCAGCAGATGTTGTTTGTATGGCAAGCGAGCCTGCTGAAGTTTCCTCTTTTACTCAACCATTATAGCAGTGGTTTCCAACCTGTGGTCCATGGATCACCAGTGGTCCGAAAGAACTAAAATATGATCCACAGCCTCACCATTACTACACTTTTGCAACGAGAGCAACTGGTCTCGTGAAACCCCCTTATTAAATATGGTTTTCTGTGAACGAGTAGACATCGACTACTGGATGGCATATGTCCTGTATCAGAAACTAGAGCTGATGTGGTCTATCCAATGTAATTTTCTGAATCAGCACCCAAAATAATGAAACCAAATCTAAAGATGACCAAAAACTGATTCATAACCTTTTTGGTACTAATGTAGGAGAGCGGTCCCTGGTCAAAGTGGTCGCTGGTCAAGTGGTCCCTGGTCAAAACAAGATTGGGAACCACTGCATTATAAGATCAGAATGCGGTCACTTTTATCACCTGGCAACTGTATACACACATGACACACTCAGCTTTCCAATACAAGTGCTGGGAAACTTAGTACATTCAATAACAACAATGGGCAGGGTTACCAAAAGGTATCACTCAACACAAAGCTGGTGACATGCAAAAATACCAATAATAAATCACACAGTTTCTATTACAAGCCAATAATGTTTTTTTGTAATTCACTCAGAAGTGCTTAGGTAAGTATTCAATATCCATAGGTACAGTAGCTCTGCTACTCTCTACCATTCCCTGGAATGGATTGGCGTCTCCACTTACTTTGTTGAGAACTACTGTCAATCGACCATGGTAAATATCATCATTTCTTATTACGTTTTTAGGGGATACTACTATGCTGGACTTTTGATTTATATTTAGCTCTTACTCTGCATCTATTTTTAACATTGTAGATACTTTGGACGCCCTTATGCACTTTGAAATTGCCCCGAGGAAGCCCAGGGGGGTGAAAGGGTGATTTAGCCGGCTTGGGTATCTGTACCGCCGTAGGCTGCTCCACTGACTGGACTCCAAGGGCTCCCAATTGCCCTGGCAGCCCAGCGCAGCTTGTACTTTACCATCTGCTATTTCTACAGTTTGCGACTCTTTACGGCTCAGTGCAGCAACACGGGGACTTTCCTAACAACAGAGAAGTTCGCTCAATCAGTGGCTTGCTCCAACCCTCCACGGATACTTTATCAGGTTTAATTTCATTTATGGGACTTCCCCAACGTATATTCGGATAATGGACTCGTGAGTGCTTTGATTATATTGCTTATTCTTCTGGTGTTGACCTATGTTGCTTATTTAAGCTGCTTATATTAGCACCATTGTATTATGTAAAGTGCGATTCGGCGTCTCTATATTTGTAATAGTATGCTACTTATGCTTTGATTAGTACATTATTAGCTTAGGTCTTTGGGATAATCATCCTAGTGTGTATCAATGGAATTAGACAGTTTTGAGGCCCCATACAAATCATTTGATATATATTGAATTGAATACCTACTGCGTTTTGCTTTGCCTCAACTGCCTTGTGACTATGTACTTTTATATTACATGTACCTATGGATATTGAATACTTACCTAAGCACTTCTGAGTGAATTACACAAAAACTTAGTGCATTATCATACAAACTTCATCCCTCCAGGTGTTTTGGACTTCAATTCCCAAAGTTCTGGGGTTTGTAGTTTAGGAAGGGATTTTTCTCAGACAGAGAGGTCCTGTGTCTCACGAAGCTACAAACCCCAGAATTCTTCAGGTGGCAGCCACAGGTTTTAAAGCGGGATACCAACTCTTTAAAAGTGTAGTGTAGTCCCCAACTGCTCACAAAGCAGACCCTTCATCTTGCTTCTCTCTTTCTATTATTAGCTTGTGTTATAAAGGCTTGGGATGCCTACACAACTGTACAATGTGCCTTCACCAAGACACAAAGGGCACTTCAAGTGATCATCTTTCTCAGGAATGTTATCGGCACACTCAATGCACGTTTTAGCAGCACTCAGAGGAGCAGATACCAAATCTATATAGTGTCTCTGAATAGGGGAAAAAGGCAACCCCAAAATAACACTAATCCAAAGTGGCAAAAATAAATTTCTTGGTCTTTGGTCTAGTCATGAAACAATTTACCACTATGAAGAGTCTTAAAGTTCCTACGGTGCTGTTAACTGTGGTAAACAAAAAGGAAGTGAGGGCTTAGGTGGGAAACACATTGGTATGGCATGCAGGGAGTGGACAGGGGTACTGCAAAAACACTTCTAGAAGAGCTCTAAAAGGTTATGAATGATGCAATGCACAGGAAACCCATTTGTGTGTGTCACAGAGACCACAAAGAAGTTGTGAAGAAGTTCAATTATGCTTGTGTTTTATAGTTCTATTGCTTTGTGCCTTTTTTTAAAAAAAAGACACTTTTAAAAATGTACTCTAAGCACCTTCTTGAACAAAGCTTTCCAAACTATGTGCCGCCACAGGTTAGTGCAGGCATGGGCAAACTTCAGCTCCCCAGGTGTTTTGGACCTTTAACTCCCACAATTCTAGACATAGTGTGTTCTTTTATAAATGTAACAAACAAGAAAGTGTACACAAAAGAAACGAAACTCCATGAATACTTAAAAAACACATTCTGGCAAACATGCCTTGCCTACTGTTAATGAGGCCCATCAGGAAATGAGGGCTACCCACAGATGTCGCTTGCAAATACAAACCAGGGTTTGGCAAATTACTTTTTGGAACTACAGCTACCAAAATCCTCCCACCTACATGGGCAAAAGGATACCAGTCGAGGGATTCTAAAAAGGGCAGTCCAAAAGAGCAACCTGTTCAAGCTTTGGTATTGTATACTTTGCCAACACCTTGCTACTATACAATATATTAAACAGCCTGAGCATAAGAATTGGTTGGGTCAGAAACAACAACAAGAGATCGCATTGTCTGTATTGGGTTGCTGTGAGTTTGCCGGGCTGTATGACCATGTTCCAGAAGCATTATCTCCTTGGCAAGCATCCTCAGAGGCTGTGAGGTCTGTTGGAAACTAGGCAAGTGGGGTTTAGATATCTGTGGAATGTCCTGGGTGAGAGAAAGAGGCAAGTGTGAATGTTGCAATTGGCCAGTTTGGTTAGCATTGAATAGCCTTGCAGCTTCAAGGCTTGGCTCTAACAACTATCATGTCAGACTACACAGAGAAGCCATTGAAATCCACAAGCATGTGGACAATTTCAACAGAAAAGAGGAAACCATGAAAATGAACAAAATCTGGCTACTAGTATTTTAAAAAACCCTCTAAAATCAGGACAGTAAATAAAGAACAACACTAAAATAACAGGGGAATTCCAGAGACGAAACAATCAGGGACAGCTAATCACATCCCAACAAAGGATTCTCCCAGGCAGGAAGCAACCAAGCCTTGAAGCTACCAGGCTAGTCAATGCTAATCAAGGTGGCCAATCACACTTGCCTCAAGCAGACAAGAGTTCTTTCTCCCACCCTGGACATTCTCTCTCTTGGCATTACTTCGCGAACGAAGATTCTTAGGAAGAACTCATCCCACGCTTTTTACAAGCGCGTTGATGACTAAAAAGGCCAATCTGAGATAGCCAAGTTCAGTTGCAGAAAGCACAGCAGAAAGTCTCCTTGGGTGATGTTGTTTCCAAGTTGTGGTTCTTTCTGCGTTGTCGTTTCTCTTCGAGACCCATTTGGCGTGCCTTCTCAAAAGAGGCTGCAGCATTGTGAATAGTGCGTCTCCATGTCTCTCAATGTGAGGCCAGGGTGGACCATTGTTGGTGATCAATCTGGCCGAGCCTGAGATGCTGTTTCAGGGAGTCCTTATATCTCTTTTTGGGGGAGCCTCTCTTGCGCTGACCCGTGGCGAGTTCACCGTAGAGTAGTATCTTTGGGAGACGATGGTCCTCCATCCTAGAGACGTGCCCTGCCCAGCGCAGCTGTGTTCTCAATAGCATGGCCTCAGTGCTGGTGATCCCTGCTTGCTCAAGGACAGCAACATTTGTCACATAGTCGGTCCAGTGTACAGTATATTTAGGATTGCGCGAAGACAGTGCTGATGAAAGCGTTCGAGAAGTCGTAGGTGTTGGCGATAGGTGACCCATGTATGCCACCGCCAGCATAGCTCACAACTTCATTAGGGTACACAAGCCTCTCCCCCACTGCAAGGGGGAGCCAATGGAGAGGGGACATTATTCCACAAATATATAAACCCCACTCGCCTTGTTTCCAACAGACCTCACAACCTCTGAGGACGCCTGCCATAGATATGGGTGAAACATCAGGAGAGAATGCTTCTGGATCATGGCCATACAGCCCAGAAAACTCACAGCAACCTAGTGATTCTGGCCATGAGTCTTTGACAACACATTGTATTGCTTGACTAGGAAAAAGGTATAGGAATTTCTCCAAGTGAATCACACTAGATGGCACTCAAGCGCCACTTTATTAAGAGAAAATACTTTCTTCGGACTTTTGAGTTTTAAAAATACAACACTCATCTGCTCTGACTAGTGAACTGAAGGGGACAGTGACCTTGTAGGCACTGATTCACTTTTGCACACTATGAAGTGCTTGGGGGCAAGAATACTTTGGAATAAATGCCAATTATTGTGAAGAGTTGCCATCACAAAGGCAAGAAGATCACAGCAGACAGCATAAGGCTCCGGCATTTTCTCACAGAAGAAAAGAAGCACTGAAACATTATAGCACTGGAAGCAGGGCCGTAGCCAAGAGTTTGATTCGGGGGGACGGGGACCGCTGAGTCTGAGTGAGAGAGGGTCTACCCTAGCAGACCTTTTGTATCATTATCATAATACCCCCATGCATATGGGATATATTGAGCATGATGATCAGATCATGATATGAATAAACGTAACAGTTTAAATAATGTACCAATAAGACCTGCTCACGGACCATACTGAGAATTTCGGGGGGGGGCTGAAGCCCCTCAAGCTACATGCCTGGTTGGAATGAACCTTGGAAACCATCTATCCTCAGCCTGTGCTCAGTGTGGGATCTGCAATGCAGGATCCTGGATATACAGCCATCCAGTTTTGGCTTCAACACCTCCACCGACTAAGACGTTAACACGTCCTGAAGCAGACTGCTTCCTTGATGAGCAATAGAAGCAGTAGGTTCTCTCGCTCTCTCCTGATATTCAGTCCATACTTGATGCTTTGCAATTGCCACCTATATTGATTCTGTAGTTGCTGGGATTTACAGTTAACTTACAATCAAAGAGCATTCTGAATTCCACCAAGGATGGAATCGAACCAAACTTGGCACACAGAACACCTATGACCAACAAGAAATACTGGAAGGGTTTGGTGGGCATTGACCATGAGTTTTGGAGTTGTAGTTCACCTACATCCAGAGAGCACTGTGGACTCAAACAATCTGGACCAAACTTGGCATGAATACTCAATATGCCAAAATGTGAACACTAGTGGAGTTTGGGGAAAACAGACCTTGACATTTGGGATTTATAGTTCACCTACAATCAAAAAGCCCATTGAACCCCACCAATAATAGAATTGGGCCAATTTCCCACACAGAACCCTCATGAGCAACAGAAAATACTGGGGGGATTTGGGATTCCAGAGGATCCGTGTCTTCATTTACCTTTTGATCCTGTGGATACCATCTTACCTCGCATTTGCGAGCCTCCGGGAATTTACAAATACTCGCATTGGTGAGTTCTATTCCCCATTAGGGGTTACTTTTGAATTCTACAAACACTTATATTGATTATTGGATATCCCCCACGTGGGATTTTCTTTATTTTTCATACCCACCTGGGTACTGCATTCCCTGTATTATATATGGAACTGAATATGTTATGAATGATACAAGATATTACTAAATTTGATTTCTAAGATATTTCTATCCTGTTGTGCTTTGTGACCCACCTTGGGTATTGTTTGTTTTGGGGATTTGGGATTCGCCATCTGTTTCCAAAAAGGAAGAGCCTTACCTGTCCCGCTGGAAGAGGTCTGGGTGAGATCAGTGCTGCTGTCGCTTGTGGGAGACGTCTGCTGGGGAGCTTGATGCACTTGGATGGCTTGGACGGGGACTTGTTGAGCCACAGCACCACCTGGAAAGAAAGAAAAAAGGGGGGTGGGGGGAGGATTCCTATTATCTCTTTGGCCTGGTGTCACTTTTATTTACTGCAGTTTTATTTTGTATCATTTATTTATTTCGTATCAAAAGCACTGCATACATAAGTACACAACTGATAAAAATAAAAGAAGCACACGTGGCGAAATGATTTTTGACCGAAAACGGGCAACAGCAACCGCATTTCCTGCAGCTTTAAACAATTCTTCCTCTGTACATGAGGTAGGGCATTGCAGACAAGCATCCAGTTGCGGAGTTGTTTGTTCTGCTCCACAGTTGCACAAGGTGGAGAATTCTTTTAGGTAGTTTGGAAGTGTGATTCAGGCAATTCCCAAATTCCCACTGGCCCATCAGGCTAGAGAATTCTTCAAACTGTCATTCCGAAAGTAACTTCCCACATTCTGGCAACTTACCAGAGCTATTAAGTCAAACAATTGCATTTCCTATAAGTAACTGCAACTTTTAACAAAATGCATTTAAACTCTTTATATAATGTATTCATAAATCACTTCTCCGCCTACTCATGGCAACATACAGAATTAAGATTTAAAGAAGCAGAACAAAAACAAATACATCCGTATAAAAGAAAATGAACGACTAGAGCAATAAAATCCAAACACAACAAAAGTCAACAAAGGCTGGACAAAATACAGGTATTAGAACCTAGCTAAAGCATTTTTTAAAGTGTCAGGAGCGACTTGAGAAACTGCAAGTCGCTGCTGGTGTGAGAGAATTGGCTGTCTGCAAGAACGTTGCCCAGGGGACGCCCGGATGATTTACCATCTTGAGGGAGGCTACTCTCATACAATTTACTGATGCTGCTTAGAAGACTAATTGGTCTGTAGTTGGCAGGATCGGATCTGTTGCCTTTTTTTGTAAATGGGGACAATTATTGCAAGCCCCCAGTCAGATGGTATATAAGCAGATCGATCAATGCATGTGAACAAGACTGCTAGGACTGGTGCCCACCACTCAGAGTTTGCTTCCAGCAGTTCAGAGGGCACATGATCACTTCCTGGGGCGTTGCCTGATTTGAGTTCGGAAATGAGTCTGTCCCCGCATGGGAAGCTAGAGCTGACAGACAGGAGCTCACCCTGCTCCCCGGATTCAAACCATGACTTTTCTGTCAGCAATCCTGCCAGAGCAAGGGTTTAACTCATTGCACCACCGGGAGCTTCAGCTTAGGCGTAATGAAGAGGGAGTTATTGGACCTCACGGCAGCGTTTGACACGGTCGACCACAATCTATTGATCCACCGCCTGGCCGTGGCTGGAGTGAGGGGACAGCCCTTAAATGGCTGACCTCCTTCCTCCACCAGCGGTCTCAGCGTGTGAGGGGCGAGGTGGTCTCCGAGGGCTCCCCACTACTCTGTGGGGTCCCCAGGGGGCCATTCTCTCCCCTCTGTTATTTAACATCTACATGCAGCCGCTTGCACAGCTGGTGCGGAGTTATGGGCTGGAGTGTCACTAGTACGCTGACGACACCCAGCTCATTCTGAGGATGGAGGGCGGGCCGGGTTCTGTCCCCGATAATTTCCAACACTGCCTCGAAGCCGTTACTGGATGGCTGCGAGCCAGTAGGTTGAGGGTGAATCCCGCGTAGACGGAGATCTTGTGGCTGGGTTGCCCGGGTGATGTTAATGTCCAGCTTCCGAGCCTGGACGGTGCGGTGTTATGCCCATCGCCTTCCGTAAAGAGCCTGGGGGTCCATTTGGACTCCCAGCTGACCATGGAGGCCCAGGTCTCTGCGGTCAGCAAGATCGCTTGTGTTCATCTGCGACAGGCAAGGAGGCTGGCCCCCTATCTCTCCCGGAACGATCTGGCCACGGTGATCCAAGCCACAGTCATCTCAAGGCTGGATTACTGCAACGCGCTCTACGTTGGCCTTCCTCTGTCGGTGACCCGGAAGCTCAGGCTAGTGCAGAACACTGCCGCCCGGCTCCTGTCTGGCACGCCAGCTGGCGCCACATAACACCTGTTTTGCAGGATCTGCACTGGCTGCCAATTGAGCACCGGATCACCTTCAAAGTGTTGGTCCTCACCTTTAAGGCCTTACACGGCCTGGGGCCAGCGTATTTGAGGGACCGTCTCACCCCATATTGCCCTCCGAGATCACTTCGGTCTGAGGACTCCAATCTCCTGGAGATACCTTCAGCTAAACTCGCAAGGCTGACTGCTACCCGCCGGAGGCGTTCTCTGTCATAGCACCTACGCTGTGGAACGCCCTCCCGGCCGGAACTCGGGCTATGAAGGACTTGCTCCCGTTTAGACGGGCCTGTAAAACATACCTGTTTAAGCAGACCTTTGGTGAGTAAGTCCTGCCCATGCCCCGCCATCTATTCGTTCTTCTGAGGATGATGTGCTGTTCATTGTTTTAACTGTGCTATTAATTACTGTACTGCTGTTGTTTTTAATTGTTTTTATCTGCTTATTGCCTGTATTTTACTGTGCCCTTCGGCTCCTGTAAGCCGCCGCGAGCCTCAGGGAGTCGGCGGCATAGAAGCCCAAATAATAAATAAATAAATAAATAAATTAAGATCCCTCAGGAAGGAATTGCACAATCAAGAAAAATCACTGTCTTAAATGACCACTGACTCAACCCCTCAACCCCTCTCACCAGCAAGACATAATAATAGGACCTTCAATGAATATTTAAGTTATTCACAGATTCATATAGGTGGAATTATTTTTTGGGAATTTTATTTAGTTGTTATGGTTGTTACCCAGAAGGAAATAAAAAATGAATTGTTTGTATCCAGTGTGCAGGCTTCATCTTTCTGGGTGATGCACCATCAATAAAGAAGAAGACCAATTTGAAAATCCAATCTGGCTTCAGGCCTAGCTACAGGACAGTTGCCTTGGTGGATGGCGTGTATCAGGAGGTGGGAAGAGGGAGGGCATCCAGTGGTCCTCCTTGAACTTTCAACTGTATTTGACACCACTGACCATACATTCTTCAATGTCATTTTGGTTATTTATTTATTTATTTATTTCATATCAAAAGCATTGCATAGATTAGCATAAAACTGATTAAAATAGAAGGTACGCAGGCGGCTAAATAGCTTTTGACCAAAAATGGGCAACAGCAACGGCATTGTCTGTAGCCTCCAACAATTCTTCCTCCGTACATGAGGCAAGCATACAGATGCGGAGTTGTCTGTTCTGCTCCACAGTCACACAAGGTATGGGATTCTTTTAGGTAGTGCCATTTTGCCAGGTTGTCTTTTGATCTGCCCACTCCACTTCTGAGTCTATTCAGGAACTTCCAAGTTGCCCATTCTTGGTTTGCAACTGGAGGAAGACCCTTACCGGGGGTTCCAGTTGAGATTGCCTGGTTTAGCTGCCCAAAGGGACACCCTTGCTGTTGCTTGGGGGGGGGACGCCAAGAGGAGTGGTAATTCTCATAAAACTTTTCATTGATTTGGGTCTGCTGGGAGGAGGTTGGTAGCCATGTAGTAGGTGGCTTTCACAGTGTTCAACCTTATTTCTCACACATTTAGCTGCAACTTTCCGTTGCACATCAGGGGGGCAATGCCAGGTAGCTTGTAGAGTTTATGAACAGGTGTAGCTTTAAGACATTCTGTGATTTTTCTGCATGTTTCATTCAACGCTATGTTCACCTGCTTTGCATGGGCACACCTATGCCAAACAGGGCAGGCATACTCAGCAGCTGATATGGTGATATGGGAGTTGTGGCATTGCTTTACAGTGATTTCAATTTTTCCTGGCTAAACACTTCCAGATCAGAACTGTTGTTCAGACTTTTTGATCAATATGGTATTTTTTTTAACATGAAGCCACTGAGAGAAGTCAACCAGAGCTTTGGAGCTGAGCGCCATCAGCATGCTGGCAAAACCCAGTTCAATCTCTCCTTTAAAACGATGCCAAGGAAGCTTCGGTAAAACAGAATCATTGCCTGCATGCATTGAACGCCCAAATGCAGGTGAACAGATTGAGGCTTAATCCAGGAAAGAAGTAAAGGCTGTCAGTCAGTAGGGAAACCAACCTGGAGATGGAATCACACCCTGTTCTGGATAGGATTGCCCTCCCTCTGAAAGATCAGGCCTCCAGCTTTGAGTGCTCCTGATTGAGACTACTGGAAGTTGCTCTACAGGGGCTGCCCTTGAAATGTTTTCACAAGCTGCGCCAAGTAGCCAGATGAGGCATAGGCATACTTTCTAACTTGGGGGTTGCATAGTGGGCCAGAGCAGGGTGGGTGGGTTGGGAGGGAGGTGAGGTTCTCCCCAAGCCCCCTTCCTGCCCTTTCCTCCCCCTCCTCTTGTCAGAAATTGAAGGAAAGACGGGAAACATTTGGATCCCAAAAGGGTTGGCCTTGATCAGGATGAGATGGTGGACGGGAGAGAAAAATGTATCCACCAGACCCTGTATTGCCTACTCTTGATATAGAATCCCAGAATCCTTGAGCTGGAGGAGATTCCCAAGGGTCATCCAGTCCAACCCCCTGACATGCAGGAAAGCACAAGCAAAGCACTCCCGATAGACAGCCTTTGTGGAAAAGCCTCAAGAGAAGGAGACTCCACCACACTCCAAGGCAACCTATGCCACTCTCCAGGCAGGCCCGGATTAACCTCTTTTTGCGCCCTAGGCCACACTTTGGAATTACACCTCCAAACCAACCTCTACCGCACCCCCGCACCTCCACATGCCTTCTTTCTACTGCGAGGAGGAGGCGGAGGGAAGCCCCACCCCCAGCAGCGGCCCCGGGGGCGCGGCTTCCCTCCACCGCCTCCTCCTCTTGCCCTTCTTCCTTGAGTCGCGAGGAAGAGGAGGCAGAGGGAAGCCCCGCTCTCTGCAGTGACCCTGGGGGCGGAGCTTCCCTCTGCCTCCTCCTCCTCGCACCCTTCTTCCTTGAGTCGTGTGAGGAGGAGGGAAGCCCTGCCCCTGGCAGCACCCCTTGTCAAGGAAGGAGGGCGGGAGCGCTTCTGCCTCCTCCGCCTTGTTCCTGGGTGCCGCGCATGCCCGGCAGTGGCCCCGGGGCTTCCCTTCCTTCCTCCTCGCGCCCTCCTTCCTTGACAAGGGGGTGGGGGCGATAGCGAGGGGGGTGCCATTCCCTCCTCCCCGTTCCCTCGCAGCGCTGTCCCCCCGCCATCTCCCAAGATAGAGAGTCAACCCTTTTTTTTGGTCCATGAACTGCGCCCCCCTCGGCCTGCACCCCTAGGCCATGGCCTAGGGTAGCCTTATGGGTAATCTGGGCCTATCTCCAGGAAGTTCTTCCTAATCTTTTCAGTCAAATCTCTTTCCCTGCCATTTGAACCCCTTGATTCCTTGTGTCCTGGTCTCTAGAGCAGCAGAAAGTCAGTTTACAACCCCCCCTCCCTCCACCATGGTATACCCTTCTTGAAACATGGTTCTTATGTTCTCTCTCTACCTTCTCTGCTCCCAGCTAAACATCCCCCAGAAGGACAGGAGGAAGGAAAAAGAGAAGGAAGGAAGGAGAAAGTGAGAGAGAGAAGGAGGGAGGAAAGAGGGAAGGAAGGAGGGAATGAGGATGGAAGGAAAGAGAGAAGGAAGGAAGGATAGGATGGTGAGAGAGGGGAGGGCCTGAGAAAAGAGCCCAAGGGGCCGCATCCAGCCCCTGTGCCTGGGTTTGCCCATACCTGACCTACTGATGTTAGATGCACATTTTAGAGATCATATGTTGCTGGATTTGTAAGAACGAAACTGGCTTCCAATTTGCTTTCAGACCCAATTCAAGGTGTTGGTTTTGACCTATAAACTCGACTTGGGGATAGCCTATCTCAACAACCACCTCCTCTATATAAGCCTAGCAGAAATATGAGGTCTCCCCGTGTCCCAGCACCTCATGAAGTTAGGTTATGGGATACTACTACTACTAATAGTAATAATAATGATAATAATACATATAATGATACATATAACAAGGCTTTGTCTGTAGCAGCGCCTTCAACGTGGAACTCCCTACGAGAGGAAATAAGGCTGGTTCCATCTCTTTTAAGCGTCTGATGGACAGCCAATACTGTGCTGTTATGCATGGCATTCAATGTTTATTTATTCATCACCTCAACAGCTCTTGTGGACTAAAAGCAACACAGAAATACTTTAAAAAAATAAACAAGATGTAATAAAATCTACATGTGAAAGACATCTTATACACCTATAAGGAAGAGACATCTATCCTAAATATCACAATAATCTTAATACACTAGGGCAGTGTTTCTCAACCAGTGTGCCGTGGCACACTAATGTGCCGTGAGCGATCATCAGGTGTGCCGCGAGAAAAGCTCTCTGCCCCCCTTCCTTCCCCCCTCCTCCTGCCGAACTCCTGCTGCTTGGGGGAGGAGGAGGAAGGGATGGGCGGCCATAAAGAAAAGAAGAAGGGACTGGGGCACCGCCTCCTTCGACTGTTTCCCCAACCAGCCTCCAATCTGCCATGACTCCCGCCATGACTCTCACCCCTTGCTTGTTGAAGCCGCGCGGAGGAGGAGCCCCGCCTACTGAAGCCTGTCCACCGCTCATGCTCCTCCTCTATGAGAGAGCTGAAGCCGGGGAGGGGACATGACACAGCCTGGCTCGCCCCCTCCCCCGGCTTCAGCACTCCCATAGCTTCGCCAGCCTTGAGGGGCAGTGCCAAGCCAGCGATGGCAGAGCCAGCACAATGCTGGCTTGCCCCCTCAAAGCTGGCGAAGCTGTGGGAGAACTGAAGCCGGGGGAGGGGCAGGGCATGGCGTGGCCTGGCTCCGCCCCCTCCCCCAGCTGAAGCGCCCTCACAGCTTTGCCAGCCTTGAGGGGGCAGTGCCAAGCCAGTGGTGGCAGAGCCAGCACAATGCTGGCTTGGCACTGCCCCCTCAAGGCTGGCGAAGCTGTGGGAGAACTGAAGCCAGGGGAGGGGCGGGGCATGGTGTGGCCTGGCTCCTCCCTGGCTTCGGCACTCCCAGCAGCTGCTCCCAGCAGGTCACCATCCCCAGCCGTTCTTTACTGTGTTACAGTGTCATTTTGTGTCATTTTGGTTGGTGGTGTGCCCCCAGATTTTTTTAATGTTAAAAGTGTGCCGCGGCTCAAAAAAGGTTGGGAAACACTGCACTAGGGATATAAAAAGCATGCACTGTGAGAGTTACGGGATATTTACGGGCCCCAATGAGAATTCCATTTATAATTGTGATTAGGATTAGGTGCTTTCTGTATTTCTTGACTCATGTAAGAATTCCACTCTCGTGCCTAAAGGGGAAATTCTGGATGGCCCCAAAAACAACCAAATGATTAAAATCGGCAGCATACCATTCTGTACTGCATCATGGTATACCAGAAAAAACAGCATTTGATTTTTTGTTTTTCTTGTTCTTTTTTTGTGCCAATACCCGTTGGCAAAACAGGATAGATGGGTTCCAACGTATCTAACCTGCACCCCCATAAAATTGTTCATGGCAAACACCTAAAACCTGCAGGAATTGTTCAGGTGACAATCTTACAAAATGCCTATGCCGTAGATCTGGTTTTGCATGGATTCGACAAGAAAACATGACTCTGGAGGATTAAAACACATATACAAGAAAATGAAGTGTCTTTGAGAAATAATCTTTATAAGCAGATACATGTCAGATTGACATGTGAAAAGTTGATCATTCCAAGTGAAGTTTTCTGGATTGACAAATGCACAATGAGGCAGTGAGAATGAAAGTAAGTAAATCTTAGACCCAGATTTACATGAAATTACATGTCATTTGCTACAAAAGGTATCTGTGCTGGTAATACTTCATGGTGGAACTAGTCCCATCAGCAAGGATTAAACACTAAAAGAGCAGACTAAGAGATCAATCTAGCCCTGTTGAGTCACACACCAAGGATACCTCTGATGCTTCATAACGTTTCCAACAGAAAAGCCAAGCAGAATGCCTCTCTAGAAAATAGAGTTGCCTGGCCATGACAGCTGGGGCTTCTGAGTTTTGTAGCCCCCCCCAATAAAAAGGATCTATAGTTTGGGGATCTATAGTTTGTTAAAAGGCATCAACCTGAAATGGTATAAAAGGAGTTAAGTCCTGGCCAGCTTGCACAAGAACTAACAGCAACAAAAACTGCTCACTGTTAAAGTTTGTGTACATTTTAATCAAAGTTTTATATATGTATTTATAACAAAATGTGTTGGAATTAATGCCACAGAAGACACTCCCCAGCTACCGGGGGGTCCCATCGAACTTCCAGAGACAATTCCTTCCGGATGGACCATAAATGGGAGCTTCCTGTTGTGGGCATTGAGCTCCATACAAAACTTTTTACACAGAGACAATAATGGTATCGTTCAAGCCCATCAGGGCTATTGTACTGGGCTCTTGGGAACACTTAATCCCATCATCTTCCACCAGTTCACCTTTGTTCAAGCAACCGGCCAGCCCCTCTCCCACCATTGGACAGAGGGCAAATCTCCATTGAAGGTGGCCAGCGTTCTCCAATTGGTTGAGGCATGCCTTACGCCTACCTCCATCCAGAATCCTAATGACACCCGACCTGGCCCAGCCGGGTCCAACTGGGGTGGCGGGAAGTTTGAACCATTTCTGTATAAAAGATGCATGTTTTGTGTTGTATGATGTGACGACCTGGGCTATAAAACTAGGAGGCCTTAACCACTAGGATGCTGCCACCAACCTAAAAATGTATTTTTAGGATTTCTTTTAAAATAATTGTTAAATCTAGGCTCCAAATCCACAAATAAACAAAGAGGTCTGCTGAGGTAAAACCTTTCCCCCTTTGACTGGGAATGTGGGAAGGCTGGAACTGGCACACGCTGAGGTAATGAGGCACACTGAAAGCTTTCTTGTAAAGTTGACAAATTGAACTTTTATTAACTTAACAGGCAGATCTTAAAGCACAAATGCGTAATGGTTATACAGAAATGGTTCTAGAGCGTATTGGTTACTTAAGATTGGTTACTTAGAACTTCGTTACAAAACTAGACAGTTCAAAAACTTGTCTCTCAAAACTTCCTCTCACTCTAATATAAAAACTAGATGTGAGTAGTCTTCAACTAACTAACCTAGTTAGTTCCCTGAGCTAACACTCAGTCTACCAGAAGCACCCTAGCTACTAACTCTATCCTAGAGTTTTCCTATAGCATGCTTCGTCAGAGATGTGAGCTAATCCTCTAACCCTAGAGATTCCAAAAGCCTGTGACTGACTACCTGTCAGCTCTCACACAGAACTTTTCCTGTCAGTTTACAAGACAACTGTCTTCTCTGACTGCTCACTCTCAGCTCTGTCAAGAGACTGCTTTCTCTTACAGCTCCGACAACCGACTGTCCAATAAGCTACACTTCTTTCCCTCTCATGCAGCTCGGCTCCTCCCCTCTGCTCTGAGCCACTCCCAGGCAGCTCTCTCTCTCTCCCACTCCCTGGGAAGGATCCAAGCCAATCCCCCTTTCCTGGCTATCCTGTTTTCCATGGATGCCAAACTGCCATGCTGGTCTGGGCCTAGCATAAAATGGGTGAGTCCTCACATATGACATCTCAGCTACCTTGAGCGAGATATCGCTAGCTGGCATCACTTCAGCTGAAATCAATAAATCTTCAGGGACTTCTCTCCACCTTGGTGAGCATATTTCTTTCAAATCACAAATCCAGCTTCCAGAGGCTCACCAAGCAGCAGATCTATATCCTGGCTGGGAACTGGAGTCTTCCCCGCTTAATGGAGTCAACGCTCGGTCCCGGGTTTCAGACATACAGATCTCACTATCCACAGCCTCCAAATTTGGCTCGTTTTCAGAAACTCAGTGGATGACTCTAAATAAGTAATATGCTCTCAGTCTCAAAAAACCTTGTGATCGGTTCAACTTAAGAGTCACCGTAAGTCGGAATTTACTTGAAGGCACACCAGCAACATCAAAACCTCTCCAGGGACTAGCAGTCAATGAAACCACTTCTCTCTGTAGTAGTATTGATCTAGCGATACCGGGAGAACAATCGCACAGATAATCCCAAAGGACACCCCATACAACCGGTGACAACAATTCAGATAATTCAGTTTCTTGTCCTTTTGTTCAGAACAGAACAGAAAATATACTCCTTAAAAAGAAATAAAATCACATAATCCCCAGTGGCCATGAAGACAAATAGGTTTTTGAAAGTTGTGGTTCAAAAAAGTAACTTTTCCAACTTCTGGGTCAATCCATAGATGAAACATTAATTGACAAGTGGGTCTTATTAATCCCAAAGGTCTTAAGATAGACAAAATTGTGTCATTTTTGATAAACATGAAAATAGCTGAATTTGGCCACGAGGGCCATTGCCTTAATTACATTAAGATTGGATTACTGTGATGCACTCTATGTGGGGCTGCCTTTGAAGATGGCTTGGAAATCGTAATTGGTACAAAGACTGGCAGCCAGGCTACTAACTGTGGCCAGCTATAGCGAGCACATAATGACCCTACTAAAGAAGCTCCATTGACTCCTGATGAGTTTACAATTCCAATTCAAAGTTCAGGTTATAACCTCTAAAGTCCTAAACGGTTCGGGTCCAGCCTATCTTTGTGACCACACCCCCTTCTATGAACCTGTGCGAGCATTAAGATCTGCTGGGGATGTACTCCTCTCGGTCCCACCTCCATCATAAGTGCGATTGGTGGGGACAAGGGAGAGAGCCTTCTCAGTGGTGCTCCCCCCAGCTCTGGAAAACAATCCCTAGGGAAATTACACAAGCTCCTACACGGTCCTCCTTCTGTAGGGACCTGAAGACCTGGCTGTTCAAACAAGCCTAGTCCCTAGTTGTTCTACACCAGTGTTTCCCAACCAGTGTGCCGTGGCACACTAGTGTGCCGTGAGCGATCAGCAGGTGTGCCGTGGGAAATTGGCACTCTTCCCCCTCCTAGCAGCTCTTTATCCCTCTTTCCCTCCCCAAAGATCCTCCCCGAAGCAAAGGAAGGGCACCGCCGAATGCCGGAAGCTCCATGTCGGTGAATTGGGCAGTGAGTGAACCTGGGAGCATCGGGAGGCTGAAGCATTCACAGGTTTCCAGAAACAAATTGAGCCTCTCTGATTGGAAATGGTTTTTTTACTATTTTGCTGGATTTTTCGAGAGTCCCCCGAACTGTTTATAACAGCTTCATGACATCCATAGTTATCTGGAAGCAAGTTTCGCTCAGGGTGAAATTTCACAAGGGTCTGGAGAACAAGCCCTATGAGGAGCGGCTTGAAGAGCTGGGCATGTTTAGCCTAAAGAAGAGAAGGCTGAGAGAAGACATGATAGCCATGTATAAGTATTTTGGCCCAAGAATTTTTTACATGGCCCCAGATATACAGGTCCTTCTCAAAAAAATTAGCATATAGTGCTAAAGTTCATTATTTTCCATAATGTAATGATAAAAATTAAACTTTCATATATGTTAGATTCATTGCACACCAACTGAAATATTTCAGGTCTTTTTTTGTTTTAATACTGATGATTTTGGATTACAGCTCCTGAAAACCCCAAAATCCTATCTCAAAAACTTAGCATATCAGGAAAAGGTCCTCTAAACAAGCTATTAACCTAATCATCTGAATCAACTAATTAACTCTAAACACCTGCAAAAGATTCCTGAGGCTTTTAAAAACTTCCAGCCTGGTTTATTATTCCAAACCGCCATCATGGGTAAGACTGGCGTCCTGACTGCTGTCCAGAAGGCCATCATTGACACCCTCAAGCAAGAGGGTGAGACCCAGAAAGAAATTTCTGAACAAATAGGCTGTTCCCAGAGTGCTGTATCAAGGCACCTCAATGGGAAGTCTGTGGGAAGGAAAAAACGCTGCACAACGAGAAGAGGTGACCGGACCCTGAGGAAGATTATGGAGAAGGACCGATTCCAGACCTTGGGGGACCTGCGGAAGCAGTGGACTGAGTCTGGAGTAGAAACGTCAAGAGCCACCGTGCACAGGCAATGTGTGCAGGAAATGGGCTACAGGTGCCGCATTCCCCAGGTCAAGCCACTTTTGAACCAGAAAAAGCAGCAGAAGCGCCTGACCTGGGCAACAGAGAAGCAGCACTGGACTGTTGCTAAGTGGGCCCAAGTCCTTTTTTCTGAAGAAAGCAAATTTTGAATGTCATTCGGAAATCAAGGTGCCAGAGTCTGGAGGAAGACTGGGGAGAAGCAAATGCCAAAATGCCTGAAGTCCAGTGTCAAGTACCCACAGTCAGTGATGGTGTGGGGTGCCATGTCAGCTGCTGGTGTTGGCCCACTGTGTTTTATCACGGGCAGGGTCAATGCAGCTAGCTATCAGGAGATTTTGGAGCACTTCATGCTTCCATCGGCTGAAAAGCTTTATGGAGATGAAGACTTCATTTTTCAGCACGACCTGGCACCTGCTCACAGTGCCAAAACCACTGGTAAATGGTTTACTGACCATGGTATTACTGTGCTCAATTGGCCTGCCAACTCTCCTGACCTGAACCCCATAGAGAATCTGTGGGATATTGTGAAGAGAAAGTTGAGAGACGCAAGACCCAACACTCTGGATGAGCTTACGGCCGCTATCGAAGCATCCTGGGCCTCCATAACACCTCAGCACTGCCACAGGCTGATTGCCTCCATGCCACGCCGCATTGAAGCAGTCATTTCTGCAAAAGGATTCCCGACCAAGTATTGATTGCACAACTGAACATAATTATTTGAAGGTTGACTCTTTTTTTTTTGAAAAACACTTTTATTTTATTGGTCGGATGAAATATGCTAATTTTTTGAGATAGGATTTTTGGGTTTTCAGGAGCTGTAATCCAAAATCATCAGTATTAAAACAAAAAAACACCTGAAAAATTTCAGTTGGTGTGCAATGAATCTAACATATATGAAAGTTTAATTTTTATCATTACATTATGGAAAATAATGAACTTTAGCACTATATGCTAATTTTTTGAGAAGGACCTGTATAGGCACATTAAATCGGTATAAAATCAAGCACTTACCTATGCAAGGCATGCTAAAATGCCTGATTTTCTTTTTTTATGAAATACAGCTGAGACATATTCAGCAGAGTCCACTCTAAATATGGCACAACAGATTCATGTAAATGTCTAACATTCAAAAAACTTGTACAGTTGCCAAAGTTTTCAGGACTTTAACATTGAACTAAGAAGACCTCATTTGGGGTCGGAACACGCAGTTTAAAAAGCAGTGCTTTAGTAGACAGCAGATAGTGAACCATCACGGGGCAAAGAGAAGGAGACTGAAAATGGTTTTCTGGTCCCATAACCATCCGCTGCACCGAGCCAACTGTGTTAAATCTCTCATCTTATTTCCCTGTCTGAACTCCCAGCCCCGTTCAATGCACAGGATGTTTATATCTGAGGAAATATTTATATACACTGCCCTAACCAAGAAGATTCCCCCTGTCTGCGCAGCGACTCAAACCTTCTGTACACAAACAGCACAATGGGAGGCCAAGGGGAGGCAGCAAGTTCCACCGCGAGCAAAGCAGTAAAGCAGCGTAAAGCTACAATCTTCCAGCATGACACATATGGACTTTTGCCCTTTTCAAGCAGGCACACCAGACAGGACACGTCTTATGCCATTCACCCTTGAATACTTAATCACGACCCTCCAATATACAATTATTTTGACCTATTTTAAGCCTATTTTCTCTTGCATAGAAAAACAGGGGGGCAGAGAGATTCTCATTTCCAATCCCAAGTTTTGTTTTTGTTCTGGCAAAAAGTACAGGAGACTTTCAAAGGATGTCTACAGTCCACAAATCTCAGAGAATTACAAAAAGCACATATGGAAGTCCACATTACCATGGAGAGAGTGTTAAGGGATGGTTTAGTGAATTAGTCCTCTGACTACAGGCAGATGGGCTTGGGTGTTTGTGTTAGCCAAATGTTGAAACTGCACTGTGTCGTGAAAGGGTCAATGACCATGTTTGATATTTTCTCTATCTATAAAGCAGGGATGCCCAAACCTTTTCAGCATGCGAGCTACTTATAATAAAACCAAGTCAGCAAGATCTACCGAGAGAAAAGCAGGGCGGAGCAGGGGGAGGGGCGGGGCTTGGCGCAGCCTGGCTCCGCCCCCCTCTGGCTTTAGCTCTACCACAGCTTCTCCAGGCTTGAGGGTAGTGCCAAGCCAGTGGTGGCATAGCTAGTAGCCACAACTGGCTTGGCACTACCCTCATCAAGGCTGAAGAAGCTGTGGTAGAACTGTAGCTGGGGGAGGGGGCGGGGCTTGGTGCGGCATGTCTCCGCCCCCCTGGCTTTAGCGCTACCACAGCATCTCCAGGCTTGAGGGGTAATGCCAAGCCAGTGGTGGCATAGCTAGTAGCCACCACTGGCTTGGCACTACCCTCCTCAAGGCTGAAGAAGCTGTGGTAGAGCTGTAGCTGGGGGAGGGGGCGGGGCTTGGTGCGGCATGTCTCCGCCCCCTCCCCCTCTGGCTTTAGCTCTACCACAGCTTCTCCAGGCTTGAGGGTAGTGCCAAGCCAGTGGTGGCATAGCTAGTAGCCACCACTGGCTTGGCACTACCCTCCTCAAGGCTGAAGAAGCTGTGGTAGAGCTGTAGCTGGGGGAGGGGGCGGGGCTTGGTGCGGTATGTCTCCGCCCCCTCCCCCCTCTGGCTTTAGCGCTACCACAGCTTCTCCAGGCTAGAGGAGGGTAATGCCAAGCCAGTGGTGGCATAGATAGCCACTAGGCATGGTTTAGAACCCAAAAATAGGAAATCGAAAATCTAATGGGGGGGGGGGGATTTTTTTTGGGATTAGTAATAGAAAGAATTGATAAAGATGATGAAGGGCTTGTAATCCTGATAATTAAGGCTTCTCCAGGCTAAATAATGAGGTGGTGGCAATATTTACTAGTGAACATTTATGACTTACAAAAATTTTTTGGGATTAGTAATAGAAAGACCAAAAATTTCTAAAATGTAACTTAATTACTAACGAAATTTGTTAGTAGTTCGTATGCCAGCGCATGCGCATTCCAGATGGTTTTGGCCTACAACTCCCAGAAATCCTAACAGCTGGTAAATTGGCTGGGATTTCTGGGAGTTGTAGGCAAAACTGAATAAATCACACTGAATTCTAGATGGGACTCTCCAAATAGGAAGGAGGGAGGGAAGGAGGGAGGGAGGGAGGGGGGTATTCTATTCTTGGAAGCAGCAAAAAAAAAGGAGGAGGAGGCCCCCCCTCGCTCCTCGCTGCCTCTCTCTCACCCCGATCCTGAGGGAGCGAGGGCCCAAGTTTGCCCAGGCTGAGAGGAAAAGGAAGAGGCCTGAGGCTGTGAGGAATGGTGGGAGTTGAAGTCCAAAACACCTGGAGGGCTGAAGTTGGCCCGTCATGAAGCCTCTTCAAGGCTTTAGATCCTGGCAGGCAGAAGGGGCAGGGAGGGCCCGTCCACTCCTCCTGGCCTGCCAGGATCTAAAGCGCATCAAGGCTTGGCACGCTTTAGATCCTGTGAGAAACCAACCTAATGTATAATAGAATGAATGCTAACTTATAGAATAAGTGCCTAAATATTATAAGTAATCCAACTGGTCATATACCTACATTCCATGCACATGCAATAATACAGCAGTAATAACAATGGGTATAAGAAGAGGTAAAATTCAAACCGAAGTATTCTGACTGGTCCCTCCTCAAGCGGTGCAAACGGGCTCTTCTCTATGAGCCCGGGATTCTGCAGCAAGCAAACGCTGTGCCCGGGCTTTTGGCGGTTGGCGGGCGAGGCTGCCTCCTGTTTGCAGTTTGCACCGCTTGAGGAGGGACCACAGTCAGAATACTTCGGTTTGAATTTTACCTCTTCTTATACCCATTATTATTACTGCTGTATTATTGCATGTGCATGTGCATGTGCACCCCAATACTCTTTGATGCTTTAGATCCTGGCAGGCAGGAGGGGCAGGGAAGCCTGGAAAAATGTAAACAGAGAGGTTTACTCAGAAGTAAATCCACAAAGGAGGGCACTTCATCCAAAGTGCCCTCCTTTGCGGATTTACTCATGAATAAACCTCTCTGTTTACTTCCTTTGCAGATTTACTTCTGAGTAAACCTCTCTGTTTACATTTTTCCAGGCTTCCAGCCGAAAGAAGGAGCGAGTTTAGGGCTTGCCTTGCCATAATACTTATTGGCAAGGGAGGCGGGAGGGTGGTGAGAGAGATGGAGGGTGCCCCCCCCCCTTACGACCTAATAACGATACTTAAGAAAATCCTGGCCCCGAAGTTCTATAAAGAAAGTCCACTTCCTGGTTGGCGTTCCAGGTGCGGAAATACTCAAAAGTAGCCTTTCTTACGAATTTCTTACGAATCTTTTAATTTTCATAACTTTTTTCTCATGCCTAATAGCCACTACTGGCTTGGCACTACCCTCCTCAAGCCTGGAGAAGCTGGGGAGGGGGCGGAGCTTGATGTGACATGGCTCCGGCCCCTCTGAGAAGCGCCCTATCCAGCTGGGATCGACCTCCTTCGGTCCCGGGATCGACCAGTCGATCGCGATCGACTTCCTGGGCAGCCCTGCTATAAAGGATTCACTATATGGCAAAAAAGTCCCTGTATCTGAGATGGAAGGAACATGGTCTGCAGATGTTGTTAGATTACAATTCTCAAGACAGCACAGCTAGCATTAGCGGCTGATAGGCATCTGGAACGGCACTTAATTAGAGCTTTCTGCTGACTTGAATTTAAAAACATCATCTCCAGCCAACATGGCCAATAGCTGAAATTAAATGGAGCTTCAGGATAACATTCCTGAAGGGAACAAATTTAGAGAAAAGTGGTGTGGTTATACACCAGACAAATTCTGCAGTTTGGAGCAAGGTGATGTGAGTATGTTACCCTCAGACAGCAAAGCAATCATCCTTCTCTATTTCATCAAATTTAGATGAGGCTATGGAGATGTTATCCTGTAATCAAGGATTTATAACAGACTGTCTAAGCACAATGGGATACTTTTACTCCAAGAGAAGTAAGTGCAGCAGGTTAATCACCAATCTGCAATAAATCTTGCCAACCGGAAGGTTGACAGTTTGAAGCCCAGGTCAGGGTGAGCTCCTGACATTTAGCCCAGTTTCTGCCTACCTAGCAGTTCAAAAACAAATGTGAGTAGATAAATAGGAACCGCATTAAAGCGGGGAGGTAGTTATTTAGGCTCGGCATTTGGATCAGAAAAAGGAGAAAGTTTACGAACGAAGAATGCTCTTTGGCAGGGAGATGGAGCAACAGCACTCCCTAGTGGCTGGAACCAAGAACAACTTCCTAAGATGCTGAAAGACGGGAAAACCTATATATACCTCTATCTGTTATCACTGTTATAATTGGCATTGAATGTTTGCCATATATGTGTTCTGTGACTCGCCCTGAGTCCCCATCAGGGTGTGAACGGCAGAATATAAATACTGTAAATAAATAAAATAAATAAGTGTCACCTTGGAATCTACCTCTTGGCATCATCTTCACTGTACATCCTTCTCATCCCAAATTTTCGTCTGAATTAAAGGAGCAAGAGAAGGACTGATCAAATAAGTACCTACCTTAAATACACAAGGAATGATTCTACAACCAGAACCAGAGGACAACACAATTGAATGTTTAAGTCGTTGCAATGCAAACCTAAGTTAACAGTGTAAATAAATTGGGAGCAGGGGCAATGGAGGACCCTTGGGAGACCCCATGCGGTCCAAACATTGCCCTCTGTTCATGCCTGGTTTACACTGTTGAAAAGAAAGCAGGTTTAATAAAGAATTGACTGCTCCAGCCAGCTAGATAAAACAGGTCAATGGGCACTGAATTTCCTACACCATTATTTTGCCCAAGTTCTTCCCTTGTGATCTCCTCTAGATTTGCCTAATCCTATTCATTATGCTACTCTGAAGACATTACCAGCTCAGCAGTGTTCTCCTTTCCCCAATTCACTCTATTAAAGCAACTACATTATAGATCTCTGGAGTGCACTCATGTAATTCAGTGAACTCCTTTTGCAGTCTCTCAGGTCTGAGAACCGGGAGCAATCACTGCACTCCCACCATGACTTCTACCTCACGTTTATAGAAGGAGGAATACAGCAGCAGCCTTGCACAGCTCAGCTCCATCATGTGTTTTCAATAACAAACTCTAGCCTATCCCCTATCAGTCATCACCACAATGTCTTGAATCAAGAAGTATTTTTCTAAGATCTACAGAGATACTTGCAGGAAGACCTCAGCAAGCGAGAGTCCAAAAGTGGCAGGCTAAAACCAGGAACCTCAATCTATGGCTGATACTAAATGAGAGACTCCCTCCTGGGCATACAGAAGACTGGACAACTTAGAAGGCGCTGAACAGACTGTGCTCTGGCACCACGAGATGCAGAGACAACCTTAAGAAATGGGGCTACAAAGTGGAGTCCACAACATGCAAGTGTGGAGAAAAGCAAACCACAGACCACCTATTACAATGCAGCCTGAGCCCTGCCACATGCACAATGGATGGAGGACCTTCTTATAGCAACACCAGGAGCATTCCAAGTGGCCAGCGACTGGTCAAAGGACATTTAGTATAATGCCAAGTTTTTTATAAACTTTGTTTGTGTTTTTAAATACTTCTGACATGATAAATAAATAAAATCACAAAGGGTGAGAGAGAAAAAGGACATGCTCATGCTTAGCTCTGCATATCAATGGAGGGTATCCACTGGCATGTTTTCCATGCAAAGGCCGTGACATGGAATATTTGCCTATGACTACTTGATTCATAGCAGATATACACATAGAGAAAAAAAGTCTCCACCTTGTCCAAGTACACCAGGACAACATACATTTCATAATATTATGAGCTCACCTGTGTTCCCTATCATCCTCACTGGCTCTGCTCTGTGTCCACCAACCAATTACATAAGAACATAAGAAGAGCCATGCTGAATCGGGCCTCAGCCCATCTAGTCTAGCATTCTGTGTCACACAGTGGCCCACTAGTTGTACACAGGGATCTCTAGCAGAAAGGAGGGCAAAACCCTCACCTGCTCCCGACCCCCCACAACCAGTACCCGGGGAAATCCTGCCTGCCTCCATCAACACAGAGGTGGCACTTGGGTGTCCATTTCAGTAGCTACTGATTCCCTTGGTATCCATTAATCTGTCTAATCCTGCCTTGAAGCTGTCCAGGCTGACCGCTGTCACAACCTCCTCTGGAAGTGAGTTCCATAACCCAATGACCCTCTGGGTGAAGAAATATTTCCCTTTATTAGTCCTAACTTTCCTACCTTGGAGCTTCAGGAGTGCCCCCTAGTCCTAGTGTTGTGTGACAGAGAAAATATTTTTCTCTATTCACCTTTTCTATCCCATGCATGATTTTATACACTTCGATCAAGTCACCTCTTAAACGCCGTCTTTCAAGGCTGAAAAGACCAAGGCGTTGCAACCTGATTTCGTAAGGGAGCTGCTCCATCCCTTGGATCATTCTTGTTGCCCTTTCTGTACCTTTTCCAGTTCCGTTATATCCTTCTTGAGGTGTGGTGACCAGAATTGTACACAGTACTCCAGATGTGGCCTCACCATAGATTTGTAGAGAGGCAATACAACATTTGCCGACCTATTTTCGATTCCCTTCCTGATCATGCCAAGCATAGAATTTGCTTTTTTCACTGCTGCTGCGCACTGGGTTGACATCTTCATTGAGCTGTCCACCAAAACCCCAAGATCCCTTTCCTGGTTTGTCTCGGAAAGCTTTGACCCCATCAATTGGTAGGTGTAGTTGGGGTTCTTTGCCCCGATGTGCATGACTTTACACTTGTTTAGGTTAAAATGCATTTGCCACTTTGTTGCCCATTCACTCAATTTCGAGAGATCTTTCTGGAGCTCTTTACAATCAGTTTCATGTTTAACTACCCTGAACAATTTAGTGTCGTCTGCAAACTTTGCTACCTCAGAATTCACTCCTACATCCAGATCATTAATGAATAAATTAAAAAGTAACGGACCCAAAACTGAACCTTGGGGTACGCCACTTCTCACCTCTTTCCACCCAGAGAAATGTCCTTTTATTACCACCCTTTGTTTCCTACAGTTTAGCCAGGTTCCAATCCAGGACAAGACCTGTCCTCTGATTCCATGGCTGAAGAGCTTATTTAGGAGCCTTTGGTGAGGGACTTTGTCAAAAGCCTTTTGAAAGTCAAGGTAAACAATATCGACTGGGTCCCCTTTATCTATGTGTTTATTTACACCCTCAAAGAATTCTAACAAGTTAGTAAGACATGATTTGCCTTTGCAGAAACCATGTTGATTTTCCTTCAGCAATGCCTGTTCTTCTATGTGCCTAGTAATTTTTCTTTAATAATGGTTTCCATCACTTTGCCTGGAACTGAGGTTAGACTAACTGGCCTATAATTTCCTGGATCACCCCTGGATCCTTTCTTGAAGATCGGAGTTACATTTGCCTCCCTCCAGTCCTCGGGTACAGTGCCTGATTTTAGAGAAAGGTTATATATTTTGGCTAGAATTTCAGCAATTTCACACTTGAGTTCCTTAAGAACTCTGGGGTGGATGCCATCTGGCCCTGGTGATTTGTTGACATTTAGTTTAGCAAGGCATGTGAGAACATCTTCCTTGTTTATCTCTATCTGGTTTAATTCATTTAATTCCCTCCCTGAAAAAAACTGACTCAGCTGCAGGCATATGTTGTCTGTCCTCCTGTGTGAAAACGGAGGCAAAGAAGTCGTTTAGCCGCTCGGCAATCGCTGTTCTTGCTGATGTAATTAAGGCACACCTTTTTGCTTTGGGCCTTTATGCCTTGGGACATACTTCTAAAGACTGTTCTTTCTGCCTCTTCTATTGAAAATGACGCTAGTTTTGCTTGCCTTAAAGATAAGGAGTGATTGAAGACTAATGCTGGTCACTGTTCTTGCTGATGTAATGTTACTTCTTGTGCTGCAACTCTCCGGGTATCTAGTTCTTGGCTTTTTGATAACTGTTTTTGTAATCTCTTTAACTCAGTGGTCCCCAACCTTCTCAGTCTTTTTTCTTTTTTTTTTTTTGGACCAGGGACCACTTGACCAGGGATCACTCTTCAACATTAGTAGCAAAAGGGTTACAAATCAGTTTTTGGTCAGCTTTAGATTTGTTTTGGTTATGTGGGTTGCTGATTCAGAAAATTGCATTGGATAGACTGCATCAGCTCTAGTTTCTGATACAGAACATGTGCCATCCAGTAGTCGCAATCTGCTCACCCCAGGCCCGGATCACCCATAAGGCCACACTAGGCCACGGCCTAGGGGCGCAGCCGAGGGGGGCGCCAGATCCGGGGACCCCCCCAACTTTTAAAAAAGTCTATCTTCGAGCACTTCTGCGACTGCGCGCCATCCACGCCCGCCCCGCACCCCCCCCTTTGCTGCACTCCTCCTTGGCTCCCCCCTCACCTCCTTCTTCTTGCGGCTCCTCGTGTCTCCTTCTTCCTCTGGGTGCCCCGGGGGCGGGGCTTCCTTTCCTCCTCCTCCACGACGCGCCTGGCTTCCTTGACTCAAGGAAGCCAGGCACATGGCAAGGAGGAGGATGAAGGGTGAGCCTTCCCTTCCTTCCTCCTCCTCCTCGGCATGCGCTTCCCTTCCTCCTCCTCCGCGACGCCGGGTGCGTGGCGAGGAGTCAAGGAAGCCGGGCGCATGGCGAGGAGGACGAGGAAGGAAGGAAGGGTAGGCTCGCCCCCGGAGGCGGGGCTTCCCTTCCTCCTCCTCCGCGACACCGGGCGCGTGGCAAGGAGTCAAGGAAGCCGGGCGCATGGCGAGGAGGAGGAGGAAGGAAGGAAAGGCTCGCCCCCGGAGGCGGGGCTTCCCTTCCTCCTCCTCCGCGACGCGCCTGGCTTGACTCCTCGCCACATGCCCGGCGTCACGGAGGAGGAGGAAGGGAAGTGCATGGCGAGGAGGAGGAGGAAGGAAGGGCAAACTCGCCCCGAGGCGCGCGGAGGAAGGAGGAGGCGTGCGGAGCCGCGAGGAGGGGGGTTGGTGCGGTAGAGGTTGGTTTGGGGTCGTAATTCCAAAGTGTGGCCTAGGCGCCAAAATTGGTTAATCCGGGCCTGGCTCACCCACAGAAAACCATATTTAATAATCTAGAGCTGATGTGGTAGTAGTAAACTTTCGTTGCTAGTGAGTCTCTCCCCTCTATAAGAGGTTTTCGCGAAACCAGTTGCTCTTGTTGCCATGTGGTTTCGAAGCAATGGTGTAGTAATGGTGAGGCCACAGACCATATTTTCATTCTTAGGGACCACTGGTGGTCCACAGACCACAGGTTGGGAACCACTGTTTAGTTCTTCAGAGAGAGATCCACTGTGTGTATCCAGTGGTAGGACAATAAAGAAAAGCTGGCTCCTTTTTGCTGCTTATTATAATGATGCTGATTATGACATTTGAGGCAGAGCTGTCATAGGTTCTTGATGTATTTGTTTTAAAAGAGTTCTGAAAGCTAAAGTGAAACTGTGCTCAGTTTCTTACAGCTTGAGCAAGTGACTAAAAACGCAGAGGATACTTCCAGGCATGCAACTCCATTAGAAACCAAAGGACTTTGTTTAGCTACTCGATAACTTCTACCATAGCAGAATGTTTATGGAAAGAAAAAGATGGAATTTGGCAGTCAGAAAACACAATCGGGTTACACGCAAAAGATACAATAAATTAAAATTAAATTACAGTTATGTAAATAAATAAGCAAGCAAAACATGTCAACTGAATTCCCTGGAAAATTCTGTGCATATATTAAAAAGTCTGGAATGACTCTAAGGCAGAAAGGATGCCTCCAACAATATTTTATCACCTTACTTAAACAGGCCTGTAGGTTAATGATGTGATATATTTCGTGTCCTTTTTAATTGTGAATTCATAAAAGCTGCTTCTAAGAGAAAGCTGTAGTTTGCAGATCTTGTTTCTGCCATGACTGTCCAAATCCCCAAGTTATAATGCCATGGTTAGACTGGCTGGGGCATTATGGAAGCTATAGTTCTATAAAGTAACTTTTCCAGACTTTGATTCTGTGGCTGAATTCTCTTTAAACTTTGAGAAACCAAAACAGTTTCTGAGGTCAAGACTAGAATCATTTAAGGCAGGAGGAGAACAACACCTTATAAACAATGGGACAGAATTTGCATGAAGTAGCTGTATCAGAAGGACTAACATGGTCATAGTAACATTGGAAGCACAAGCATTTATTATAAGAATTTTTATGGCCATGTCCACAAGGAAAGGAAAGAGATGCAGATATCTTTTTTAAAAATATGGATTAAGAAACCATTGCCACTTAATCTTTAATACAGTGGTTTCCAACCTGTGATCCGTGGACCACCAGTGGTCCACAAGAACTAAAATATGGTCTGTGGCCTCAAGAGCGACTGTTCTCGCAAAACCCTCTTATTGTGCCAAGGCTTATTATATGGTTTCCTGTGGGCAAGCAGATGGCAATTACTGGATGGCATATGTTCTGTGTCAGAAACTAGAGTTGATGTGGTCTATCCAATGCAATTTTCTGAATCAGCACTCCAAATAACCAAACTGAATCTAAAGTTGACCAAAAACTGATTTTTTGGAATGAATGTTGGAGAGTGGTCCCTGGTCAAAGTGGTCCCTGACCAAAAGAAGTTTGGGAACCTCTGTTTTAGTCTGAGCAGGTCTTCTACAAAGCTTCGTGGTTATGTGTCTTCAAAGTTGGCAGCCCTGAAGACTTTTCATGGCAAGACTTATAAGGGGGGGGGGGGAGTTGCCATTGACTTCCCCTGAAGATCAGCCAATAGGTTTCCATGGCTTATCACAAATTTGAACCTTAGTCTCCAGAGTTATAGTCCAATGCAAAAATCACTACGCTGACACTGGGTCTCAACTGTATATTCAAGATCAAGCTACACTAAAATATGATAGTACAACAGAAACAGACCATAGTAATATTATTATATGTATTTATAACATATAGATATATTATATATAAATATGTAAGGTAAAGGTTTCCCCTGACATTAAGTCTAGTCATGTCCGACTCTGGGTGGGGGGGTGCTCATATCCATTCCTAAGCCGAAGAGCTGGCATTGTCCAGACACCTTCATGTGGCCTGCATGACTGCATGGAAGGCCGTTACCTTCCCACCAAGGCGGTACCTATTGATCTACTCACATTTGCATGTTTTTGAACTGCTAAGTTGGCAGAAGCTGGAGCTAACAGCGGGAGGTCACCCCGCTCCCCAAATTGGTACAGCCAACCTTTTGGTCAGCAAGTTCAGCAGTTTAACCCATTGCGTCACCAGGGCATAGATATGATTATATATCTGTGTGTGTGTGTGTATTTGCTGGAGACAAAAATAATCTCTTCTTCCCTGTACTTGGCTGCAAAGACAGCAGCTCAATTCAGAAGGAAAAAAGAATTGCTATCAAAATCCCTGCTAATTAAAAATCTATGGGCTCTTGCTCCACGACACCGCTGAACTGCAATGAATGCAGTTTCCCATTATTGCACTACCCTGACACCACTATTAGGATTCCAGGCATGTGTAATCTCAATTCTGTGTTCCAAGTTTTCCTTTGAGAACTAAAGTATCTGTAGTTAGAGCAAGCTTGAATGCCAAAGTCATAACTGGCTTTAGAATTCAGGTTGGAGTACTTTTACCACCGTCACAAGTTATTCTGATACTATGAAAAACAAAAAGTGCTGTACAAGAAATATTTCCTTAAATAGCTGAAATAAATCACGTCAGTTCATTGGGACGCGGAGGAAATCCAAAACCCACTATCAGGCGATACTGTTACAAGAAGCAACCCAAAAAGCCAAAAATAATAATATAGTAATTAAAAGTTAGAGTTCTTTTTTTAAAAAAAACTTTCCATCAAACTTAGATGTTAAAAGCAAACACGCCCTGTGGAGGAAGTTGACTAGATGTTAATACAAATACATTTGAACACAACGTCCTTGCAGACGGCCAATTCTCTCACATTAGAAGCGACTTGCAGTATATTCTCAATTGGCTTCTGACATGATAAAAAAAATGGGAGAACCCATTGTGGTGACAACAAAATCACATAGACTTCATTACTCATTAGCCTTTGCCTCAGTACAGATATGAGATACATGTTTCTCTTTTAACTACTGAAAAAGGGTTACTCACTATCCAAGTCAGTGCAGGATTGTGTCCACTGTTACGCCAATTCTAAAATCCATATCATTTGATCATAGAATGCTTTACTTGCTCCAAAAAGTGTTTACAATGATTATGTGTAACTATGTGTAATAATTATGTGTAACTATACTTATATAATATTTGTTTATTGATGGTTGATGTTTTGCGTTAATTTTTGGTTTTATCTTAATTTGATATGTTATATTTTTTGTTTGTATTATCTAACTAGCTGAGGACCCGGCGGTGCCCGGGTTATTTGAGGAAGGCATTGTGTGGCAGGGTTGGTTCCTATTAGATGTTTATGTGGCTTGCAGTGGTCTCAGGAACTTAGTGAAGGTACTGCGAGTCCCATTGGCCATGGTCCATCCCCCTCCAAACAGCACCAGAATGTAGAGTGGGTCATGGGGTCTGTGTGTGTCACATTTGTCTCAGAAGGTGAGTGAAGGTACTTCAACTCCCATAATCTGTGATCCGTCCCACTCAAAACTGCACCAGGATATAGAGTGGGTTATGGGTACTCTGTGTGCCAAGTTTGGGCCTGGTCTGTGATTTGTAGGGGCTGCAATGTTCTGTGGGAAATGAATTGGATGAAGGTACTGCAAATCCCATCATTTGAGAGCCATCCTACCATAAACCGCAGCAGGTTTGTAAAGTGGGCCATTGGGCCTCTGTGTGCCAAGTTTGGTCCTGATTCGTCATTGGTGTGGGCCACAGTGCTCTAAGGAAGTGAATTAAAGTACTGCAAGTCCCATCATCCATGGTCCATCCTCCCTCAAACTGCACCAGGATGTAGGGTGCATCTTGGGGGGGTTTGTGTGCCAAGTTTGGTCTTGTTCTGTCATTGTTGGGGGCCTAGTCAGGAAAATCAAGTTGAGGAAGCCTAACAGTATCCCATGAGCTGAGGCCTAGTCAGGAAAATCAAGTTAAGGAACCTTGCTGTCAATTTTGGGCCTGGTCTGTGATTTATAGGAGCTCCAGTGTTGTATGGGAAGTGAATGATGTGAAGGTACTGCAAATCCCATCATTCGTGGCCCATTCTGCCCTAAACCACACCAGGTTGTGAAGTGGGCCATTGGTCCCTTGTTTGCCAAGTGTGTTCCTGATCCGTCATTGCTGTGGGCTGCAGTGGCTGACTGCCTGAGGCCTTTTCTTTTCTCTCTGAGTCACCTTAGAATGTTGGAATGTGGTTGGCCAATTGGAGTCCTTTATGCAAATTCCATTTCAGTGGCAGCCAGTCCCCTCTGTCTGGGGCCGTGGAATGTTGGAGTTCTGAAGCTGGCCAATCAGAGCCCTTTATGCAAATAATCCCACAGTTGCAGCCAATCGAAATGCTGGCACATATTCCTCCCATTGCACCACCACACACTGCCCGCAAACACTGACTTTTATTATATACATAGATAGATGTGTTTTATTTCATGGTTGTAAGCTGGTCTGAGTCCCTTTTGGGGAGATGGGGTGGAGTATAAATAAAGTTTCATTATTACTATTATTATTTAATATAACCCGCCTCGAGCTATGATAAGAGGCGGGTAAGAAATAAAACACACCAATGAGAAACAAGGCAACTCCAGGTGACCCTACTGAGAAGTGTCACTCCACTTTCTGTGCATGCTCTTAGGGGAATGCTCCAAGCCAGACACAAGTTCTGCACACAGTTTAACCTGCTGCCCTTGAAAGGTGCACCCCCCTCCCATCTGCCAATCTCCTCAAGCAAGCAGAGATGTGGCATGCTCCTGACCTGTCAGAGAAACAATCTGCCCTCCGGCTGCGGCTGGAAATCGGTAGAGTGTCTGTTGTGCTTGCTGCAGCTGTCCAGGTGTGCCTGCAACTGCCACCTGGGCCTGCTGGCCAGAGAGGGCCAGCGAATGTGGCTGTAACTGAGTGAAAGGAATGGTAGGGGTCGCAGGAGGGAGTGGAGCACCTGCCAGAATGAGGGGGAAAAACAAAAGGCTTTTATCAGGGCCAGCTCTTTAAAAAAAACAACAAACTCCAGCCTCCCTCAGATTAGGCCATTTCCTCCCAGTCCTTCAACTAGAGATCTTTTATTTAGGAGGAGGAATTGGGCCGCCCCAGCTCCAGGTCCCATCCCTGAGCCCTACAATTCTTACAACCAGAAAACCGGCGGGCGTGGAAGAGGTTGAGAAAGCTCAACCCTTCGCGACAGGAACCCAGTTAGGTGGTGGCTTGCAGCAGGGACAGCACCGGGAATGTGGCGCAGCTGGCTGAGTGTCAGCTGCATAAGATCTCTCTGACCAGTAGGTCATGAGTTGGAGGCCTGCCCGGGTCGAGGTGGGTGCTCAACCTTTAAGTTGTCGATTTTGACTGAATTATGAGGCCATTAAAAGAACTCCAGAAGGTCATGAGTTTGAGGCCTGCCCGGGTCGAGGTGGGCTCTCGACCTATTGTGTAGCCTGTTGTCGACCTTTGCAACCCGAAAGACAGTGGCATCTGTCAAGTAGGAAATTAAGGTACCACTTAGTGGGGAGGCTAAATTAAACTGATTTACGAGGCCATAAAAAGATCTCCATAAAACACGCTGAGGAATTAAGGAGTGCGACAGCTCCCCTGGTGGCCAGATGTTAAATTGCCTCTGTCTCTCTTGTGTGTTTGTGTGTCTAAATGTAATGTGTACATTGTAATCCACCCTGAGTCCCCTGCGGGGTGAGAAGGGCGGAATAGAAATGAAGCAAATAAATAAATAAATAAAAATTAACTCCAGGAACGCTGAGGAATGCGGAAGGAACAAGGGACGCTGAGAGATGAGGAGTGTGTCAGCTCCCCCTGGTGGCCAGAGTTTGCCTCTGTTCGTCTATATGTTGTGTATGTGAAAAACAGCAGGAATTGTCTGCTAGTATGTGTACCTGTAATCTGCTCTGAGTCCCCTTCGGGGTGAGAAGAGCGGAATATAAATAAAGTAAATAATAAATCGTTCCAGTTTACCTTTCTGCACTCCTAAGGTTCCAAATAACCTTTCAAACTGACCCTGGCCTTAGGCATGCTCTCTTCTAAACTAACCACACTCAACAGAATACAGCCTCCGCATCCACTTCTCGCCTCTTACGTATAAAGGTATGCCCACAGCATAACAGAGGAATCCACAGGGAGAATCCGGGAAGAAGTAAAATTGGTAAAAAGACTTACCTGACATGAGGGTGAAGCCAGTGGGTATCTGCATAAGCCCTCCAGACGCCATTGCGCTGGATCCAGTGGTTTTCAGCACTGTCCCATTGGCACTGGTGACTGTGTTGGGGCTGACACTGGCAGAGACTGGCGCTAGGTAGTTGGTGATGGGGAACGAGGGGCCGCTGCTGACCTGCATGGAAGTGGAGGTTGTGGGTGCCGTTTGGATGGTCGACGTTGTGCCCGGCAGGTTGGTAACGGTGAACGCGGGCTTCAGCGAATCCTGTAAGAGAAGGAGAAGTGAGAAGAGAGCACAGCCAAGCTGAAATCTGGCCTGTTCCCACAGCCAAAACACCCTTTTCATTAACCCGCCAGAAATCAAATCTAAGGGGCGAAGACAAGGAAGATCAATTTCCTCCCAAGTCACAGGTACGGATTCTGTGACCCTAGAAATATGGTGCGTTCGCACCTTGTGCGTCACGCTGGCAGCGGCTCCGCCCCTCCTCCCTTCAGTGAAGGGAGGGGGGCAGAACCGGCGTGACGCACAAGGCGCCGCCAGAAGTCCCGCCCCTAGGGAGACTCACGTGGCTTTCCCCACCGCCGCCCCGCTCGCCCGTGCCCCAAACACGAGCGGGGCGGCGGTGTGGAAAGCCACGTGAGTCGCTCCGGGACACAGTGAAGGGAGGGGGCGGAACCGGCGAGAAGGAGAAGGGGCCCCTAGGCGACTCACGCGGCTTTCCCCACCGCCGCCCCACTTGTGTTTGGGGCACGGGCGGCGGGCGGCGGCGGTGAAAGCCGCGTGAATCGCCCTAGGCGCGACTTCCAGCGCGCCTTCTCCTCTCCCCCTCCCCCTCACTGAAGGGAGGAGGGGCGGAGCCGCTGCCGGCGTGACGCACAAGGCGCCACCGGAGTCCTGCCCTTCCTTCACCCCTTCCTTCAGGGCTGGAAATGCCACCCCCAAAATCCGCCGCCCGAGGCCATGGCCTAGTCTGGCCTTATGAATAATCTGGGCCTGGAGACGGCCAATTCTCTCACACCAGAAGTGACTTGCAGTTTCTCAAGTCACTCCTGACGCACAAAAAACCTGCAACTCATCTGCAAAACGTTTAATAAAGAAAGCAGGCAAAAGGCATGGGCAACAGAGATCAGGGAAATTAGCATGAAACAATTAACCCAAATGTGTTTAAGGTCAAGCCCTTCCCACAGCTGGAGAGATAGGAAGTACCTGGCGCAGAGAGAAAGCATGCAAAGGAATGGTCTAGAAGTAAGAGGAGGAGGATCTCATGACTTCTCTCCATTATAAACCCAACCAGAACAAGGGAATAGTGTGTATTTTGAAATGAAATAGCAAGTCGAAGCATGGAATTGGTCCCCAGGTTTCACCTGATCTCCAGAACCAGGAGGATTTTGGTCTGTGCTGTGTGTATCCTGGCTTGGACTGCCTGCCGCTCCTTCCTCCAACCAATGACCCTGTTGGCACAGAGGAAGCGGAGCATCACTGCCTGATAAATAAAAACTATGGCCCACGATACATTTAATCAACTTAGCAGCAATATTGCCTAGCTCCCTTTTTACCAACTTGTTGCATTTGCCACTGAATTCAACAGTATGGGCAGTCTCAGAAAGATCCCTGTTGCCTTTTCCTAGACCACTGCTACTCCAGAGGGACAGAATATGTGATTGCATGCCGCCACAATGAGCTTTTTTGCTGCTTTTGGCCTCATTCCAGACCCCACGGCAGAAAAACATTGACTGAAAGTCTTTACTTTTCTCCTCGCTCCCACAACAACAACAAATCAGAAGTAAATGTCTAACCACTTCCAGTTTCATGGGATAGCAGCAGCTTCCAGACCTAAAGAATTGACTCCTGGCTGCTGCTTGCGTGGGATGTTCTACAATGGGCCAACACAAACACAGTTGTCTCATCCCAAAATGGGTTAAATCCTTGTGCTGACAGGACTGATCGAAAGGTTGGCGGTTTGAATCTGGGGAGAGGGGTGAGCTCCCATCTGTCAGCTCCAGCTTCTCATGTGGGAACATGAGAGAAGCATCCCACAGGATGGTAAAACATTTGAGCACCCCCTGGGCCAAGTCCTTGCAGATGGCCAATTCCCTCCCAACAGAAGCGACTTGCGGTTTCTCAAGTCACTCCTGACCAGGCCTGGATTAACCCCTTTTGGTGCCCTAGGCCACACTTTGGAATTACGCCCCCAAACCAACCTCTACCGCACCCCCCCTCCTCATCCTCCTCGCAGCGCCGTGCACCCTCCTTCCTTGAGTCAAGGAAGGAGGGCGCAAGGAGGAGTCGGAGGGAAGCCCCGCCCCAGGGCCACTGCCGAACATGCGCAGCAGGAGGGCGCAAGCACCTCTGCCTCCTCCGCCATGTTCCTGGGTGCCGCGCATGCCCGGCAGCGGTCCCGGGGGCAGGGCTTCCCTCCGCCTCCTCCTCCTCACGGCGCACCCTCCTTCCTTGACTCAAGGAAGGAGGGTGCGCCGTGAGGAGGCGGAAGGAAGCCCCGCCCCGGGGCTGCTGCCGCGCATGCATAGCAGGAAAGCGAGAGCGCCTCTGCCTCCTCCGCCATGTTCCTGGGTGCCGCACATGCCCGGCAGCAGCCCCGGGGGCTTCCCTCCGCCGCCTCCTCCTTGCGCCCTCCTTCCTTGACAAGGGGTGGAGGCGATGGCGAGGCACCATTCCCTCTTCCCCCATCCCCTCGCAGCACTTCCCCCACCCTCCCGAGAGAGAGAGAGAGAGAGAGAGAGAGATATCTCCATTTGCAGTTTTGTTTCAACATATTTTTTTTTGGTCCGTGTGAACTGCGCCCTCCTTGGCTTGCGCCCCTAGGCCATGGCCTAGGGTGGCCTTATGGGTAATCCGGGCCTGCTCCTGACATGAAAAAAAATTCCCCCAAAGACCCTACAGTGATTTCAATATTGCTATTGATTGTCAACAGAGGCGGAAGGGGGGTTGAACTTTACAAGCAAGTGCTTCAGCCTGGAATAAGTACGTCTCCCTTATGAGTCAAGCTTTTATCTAAAATTTAGACTCAGCTCACTTTTATTCCCGTCCGTCTTCCCACCCAAACTTCCTTGGAAGCAGCAAGAACACAGTAATTTTTTAAAAAAATCACAGACTAGAACTAATATACTGGAGGGCAGGATACAAGGAACGCAGGAAACTGCAGATCCTTGTCCATCTATCTTAGTATAGACAATCCTGAGTTCCAACAATACTTCTCCAGGTTTTCAGACAGGATCTTCTCTTAGACCTCCCATATACCATCCAAGTTTTCTCATATGAAGACCAGAATGCTCTCTGGTCAATAACACATAGCCAGGCAACAAGAAGGAAACGTTATTAATGGGGGAAGGACACATAAAGTTGCTATTGTAATTAGAAAAACCTGGAATTTATGAGTTTAGGAAGGGTAAATTGTCTTTCCAATATCTCTTCTGCCTCCTGTTCAACTGACTGAGTGCAGACTACAAGAAGACCCCTATAACTGCGGAATCCGTATCCGCAGTTTAACTTACCTGTGCCTGGGAGAATGGTCTCCGTAGAAATTTGCTAGGTCCTGCAACAGTTCCAGTGGTGAAATGGTTCTCAACCTGTGGTTCCACATATGTTTTGGCCTTCAACTCCCAGAAATCCTAACAGCTGGTAAACTGGCTGGGATTTCTGGGAGTTGTAGGTTAAAACACCTGGGGACCCATAGGTTGAGAACCACTGCATAGTGTATTTCCCATGAATAGTATAGAGTTGCCTTGGAGAGCCTAGAGCAGGGGTGCTCACACTTTATCAGCATGCAAGCTACTTATAAAACAACCAAGTAAAAATGATCTACCTACCCACTACTCACAAGAGCCATAAAAGCAAAATATTTGGAAATGTATTTCAGTGAGAGCCATATAATATATTTTAAGACTGAATTCAACTAAATGTGAGTATAATAAGCCCCTGAATTCATTCATAATAATAATGATGATAATATTCATTCAGCCTCTGCTGCTATTACTACTACTACCGTGTTTCGCCGAAAGTAAGACAGCGTCTTACTTTCTTTTCCCCCCGAAAAGTCCCCCTACGTCTTACTTTCGGGTACGTCTTATATAAACCAAGACGTACCCCGTCGCCACGCCCACGCCGCCGCTGCTGCCGCTGCTGCCGTCACGCCACCGCAACCGGCCCCATCGGCCGCGGCACACCTCCGCGGCGCAGCTTTTTTGGACGAAGGGAGGGAGGGGGAAAAGAGCAAGAGGCGTGGCGAAGCGGCGGTGTGTCAGAGTGATGCTCTGACGCAGCGGCGCTTCACCACGCCCCTTGCTCTCTTCCCGCTCCCTTCCTTGGACGAAAGAAGGGAGGGGAAGAGAGCAAGGGCGTGGTGAGCGGCGTCGCGTCAGAGTGACGCTCTGACGCGGCGCCGCTCACCACGCCCTTGCTCTCTTCCCCCCCTTCCTTGGACGGCGTCAGAGGCCTGGCAGAAAGGTGCGCCGCGGAGGTGTGCTGCGGCCGATGGGCCGGTTGCGGCGGCGGCGGCGAGGTACGGCTTACATTCGGGGTACGGCTTACATTAGCCGACCCCGCTGACACCCCCGATACGTCTTACAATCGGGGGTGTCTTACTTTCGGGGAAACACGGTACTAATAGTAACAACAACAACAATAGGTTCCTAGAGTAGAAGGAGATCTCCAAGGGCCATCCAGTCTAACCTCCTTCTGCCATAAGGGAAAAACGCAATCAAAGCATTCCTCACAGATGGCCATTCAGCCTCTGATAATAACAACAACAACAACAACAACAACAACAACGGGTTCCTAGAATAGGAGACCTCCAAGGGCCATCCAGTCCAACCTCCTTCTGCACCTGGGTGGCGTCAGGAGCCTGCGGGGCGGGACTGAGCCTTCCTCCCGCCCTGCCTGCGATCTACCAGGATGCCCTACGCGATCTACCAGTAGATTGCGATCTACCTAATGAGCACCCCTGGCCTAGAGTTTTCTAGAGAGGTATTCTCTCTAGGAATTTGCTAGGTCTTCCTGTGGAAATCTGACATTCCAGGACAAGAAATCATTGAGGTTTTTTTTTTATTAAAAAAAATGATATCCATGGTTTCAGGCAACCAGAACCTAGCCAGGAACTTATTCCCATGGATGAGGGTGATATCTTACTGTATTTTCACAATTCTGGAATCACTTTTCAGCAAATGAAATAATCCGAGGACAAAGGTGACAAGCGAGAGAAGAAACCGGGACACGAACAGATTCATCAGAGCTTTCACTGCCAAAAAGGGACAGTTGGAGTTTAGTGCCCTACATATCAATAGTATAGACTGAACCCAGATCTACTCCATGCAGAATGTGTAGTAAGGTACATGCCTTTTCTACGTATGAACACATTTAATTTCAATTTTTTTCTGAGAAAAAGAGAGTGGGCATCTTTTGTTTGCCAAAAAAACCTGCTATTAGAAATGGTTGCTGCCCAAAGTTGATCGTGTTCAGAATAGACCTGCTGTCAGAAATACCCAGGGAAATCAAAAATGTCATGCTCAGCATCCTTATGAGTTGTGTCGTTCTGGCCATATCAATCATGCAATGCCACGAATGGAGGAAATATCAAAGGTTACACAATAATACAAGAACACATCTGCATTCTAATTCATGGGAGGCCTCCAGATTGCTGCTTAAAGAAAGAATGTGTAGCTGTAAGTTTTCCGGGCTGTATGGCCATGTTCCAGAAGTATTCTCTACTGACATTTTGGCTGCATCTATGGCAGGCTTCCTCATAGGTTGTGAGGATGCCTGCCATAGATGCAGGCGAAACGTCAAGAGAGAATGCTTCTGGAGCATGGCCATACAGTCTGGAAAACTTACAGCAACCCAGTGATTCCGGGCCTGAAAGCCTTCAACAATACAAAGAATGTGTAGTTTTGTTTTACTTTCCTACAGAAGATAGGACTTTGTAATCTATCTTGGAGGTGAATCTGGTATTCCTCCTAAGAAGTGAATCATAGTAAATGTGAGTTTTTAACCACCAGACCAAAAAAAAACTTCATAAATTTATCTTTCCAGACTTCCAAAAAGAAGGCAAATCTGAAACAACTTGATGTCTCTTAATTTTATTCATTGATCTCAAATCATCACATAAAACAACAGAACACTGACTATCTGAGAGAAGAGGTTTTCACAGCATTACAACTACATATTTTTTCAGTCACTTTCATCCTTCATCTCAAAACACTTGGGTAAGTGCATCCAGGCTTTAGCACAGCTGGTTAATCACCAGCAGCAATAGATCTTACCAATCAGAATGTTGGCAGTTCAAACCTCAGGGTGAGCACCTGACCTTCAGCCCAGCTTACTGTCCACCTAAGCAGTTCAAAAACAGCTGGTGAACTGTGAGTAGAGAAATTAGGCACCGCTTAATTTGTTTAATTTGTTGTTTTATTGTGTATTTTTATCTTGTATTTTATATTGCATTTTAGAGTATATGTTTATTGCATATTGTTTTGCTTTCTGGCTGTAAGCCGCCCCGAGCCTATTTGGGAGTGGCGGCATAAAAGCCGAGTAAATAAATAAAATAAATAAATAAATAAATTAAGCAGGGAGGTATTTTATGGCACCATAAAGGAAATACCAGAAAATGCCAGTGATCAAAGGAAGGAGGAAGTCTGTGAACAAGTCTCTTCATCCTAGAAGATAGAGCAACAGTACCCCCTTGTGGCCGAAATCGAGCACAACCTCCAGGATGTCAAAGCTGGGGAAAATGACGACATATACCTCTATCTGTTTAACAGCATTGAATGTTTGTTGTGTATGTGTTCTACCCTGAGTCCCCTTCAGTGTGAGAAGGGTGGAATATAAATGCTGTAAATAATAATAATAATAATAATAATAGGTCCATGTAAGTAGTCTACCTCAATTCCATGGGTCACATTAACGGTTTCATCTATTCATTATTCTTCCAAAAATACCCCCATCTCCCAGAAGAGTTTACAGATCTCTCAAGGTCCTCCAGCGCAGTTCTATGGTATTGACAAAATGTAGGCTTCAATATTATTCATATTTTCATGTATCCACATGTGTCTTGATACATACCCTCCTCCTATATATGCACAGGGCAAGGGGACTACTGCATTCACAAATTGGATATTTGTATTGAAAAGAACCTGAAGCATTAGAAAAATCTAAAAGTGAGAGGAAAAAACGATTCAGCTTTAATGTGCCCTTGTCACAACTTCCCTAGGAGCTCCATCAGGCATAGTGGGGCAGCTTCTTCGAGCAACAACTCAATTCCTTCAGAACATCTCCAGCATTTCCCGTATGCTGAATGAGAGACCTGTGTGGCCACTTGTCTTGCATGTGCCAAATTATGCTGCAGCCTCTAGCTGTAAAAGTGGAAAGTAGCCAATATAACCAGTAGCTTAGGTAAAACACATCTGCCAGTCCAATTTGCTTCTGTATGTAGAAATGGAGTTGGGAGGTAGGATGCCTCCTTGTTCTTTGTCTAAACCAATGTTTCCCAACCGCTGTGATGCGGCACAGTAATGTTCCATGAGCGATCAGCTGGTGTGCTGCGAGAAAACCTCTCTCCCCCCTTTCTTCCCCCTCCAAGGTTTTTCTGCGGTCCACCAGCTGATCGCAGAACAGCGGTTGGGAAACACGACCCTCTCTAGGACCTAGAGAGGCAGAGGAGGCTCAGGAGGGGAGGGGCCGGGTGACTCTCTCCTCCTCCGGAAGTGAGTCCACAGGATAGAGTGAGCCCACTTCCAGAGGAGGAGGAGGAGGCGGGAACCTGGGCACCTCGGGGAGCCTTTCTCCCGCCCCTCCCTCCTCTTCGGTGTGCGTAAAACCGCTGTCGCCCTCCCTCCAGCTCCCTGTCTATTTCCCCCAAACTCCATCTGTGTTCAATTGTGGGCATATTGAGTATTCATGCCAAGTTTGGTCCTGATCCAACATTGTTTGAGTCCAGAGTGCTCTCTGGATGTAGGTGAACTACAACTCCCAAACTCAAGGTCAGTTAACTATATGTATTACTGTGTTAGAGTGTCATTTTGTGTCATTTTGGTTAGTGGTGTGCCCCAAGATTTTTTATATTGTAGCGGAAATCTGGAGTCCCAAAACTCCCAGGCAGATACTTCTGACTCTCAGGCGGCGACTTTCGTGCGGGCACAGGAACGAACGACGCAACAATTGATACTGGTCCAAATGAAGCCAATTTTATTGTAAAACATCAGCTGACGGAGTCTGCCTAGCATAAAGGCTGCTAATATGGCAGAGCCCCGAACAAACGCCAACACTCAGGTTTTATACATTCAATGGCGACAGTTCCTTGATCCCGCCCATCTTCACAGCTTGCAATAGGCTGGCACCCATGAACCCATTTATTTTACCCAATTAAACAAAGCATTGGCCCATGCGCGCTTTCTAACCATTCAGATACAATGTAAACAACGCAGCATGGTAGGCTATGGGCCAATCAGGCCGCTTTTTATCTAGAGGCACATGATGTTCTTCTGGCAAATCACTGCTTGTGCCTTGCTGCCAATCAGAGCTGATTATTCCCGTCATGGCTTTTGGCAAACTGCCTCGCTATTCTGAGGCCAGCTATACTAAAACCTTTGCTGTGCATCACTCTCTCCTGACGGTACTTCTGCTAAAAGCATCAATTCCGCTTTAATATGTTAAAAGTGTGCCTCAGCTCAAAAAAGGTTGGGAAACACTGGTCTAAACCATCAAAATAATTAGTAGAAAGTGGGAAAGTGGCTTTTGGACAGTAACTCCCAGTTCCCTCGGCCACCAGCAGAAAGATTCTGGGAGTTATAATCCAAAAAAGTAATCTTTCTGTATTCTTGACTTTCTCTCTTCAGAGTGAGCAGCAATCGTTCACTTAAATGTCAGAAGATAAAAGAAAGCATTTCTGGCTGTTATCTGAATGAGGGCTTAGCCTGTAGTTAAGTCATTGGAGAATCAATCATGTTTTGTTTCAAAAGCCTTCTCCTGGTTTGGCTTCTTGGTCACACTAGAATGGATGAGAACTGTCACTGTCACTGTCACTCTCCTAGGAACAGGAAGAGAGAAAAAGCAGGCATAGATAGCTAAGAGCAGATGAAATCCCAACTGCCACTGACCTGACTTGGAAGGCGGAGAAGAAATTGGTATAGCCCCATCATATCTAGCCCAGATGCAGATGAGAAAATCTACCTCCATTCCAACTGCCACTGACTTGACCTTGAGGGAGAAGAGAAGAGGCAGGCCCAGCCCCATTCTGCCAAGACCCCAAAACACATATGGCCCTCCATCTATCCCATCTGCCACTTCTCTGACATTAGAGGGAGAGAAGAAGTGACAGGCATAGTTCCATGCAGCCAAGATCCAAAAGCAGATGTCCCTCCAAACAAACTGCCACTGCCTTGACCTCACAGGAGAGGAGAAGAAGCTATCTATTGGACTTAATCCCCTCCCACACCATCGTCCTCTTTTCTTTTTGTGGCACGTCTTAATTAGATTGTCAAACAGAAAGGCAGGAAATGTTTTGTTGTTCTTTTTACTTACAAAGCACTATATATAGTGACAACACTATATATATAAATAAATGTATTTATATGGTGATGTGCCCCTCCCGATGTGGTTAGAGTAAAAGTCCCAAAGGGCTACAGTTCAAAAAAATCAGGGGTGTCACATTCACGTCCCTCTCATCGTAATTCCCTGGAATGAAGGGGATACATATACATAAAAAGTAGGGGACATGTACACATATAGACATAAACATCATCATCTGTGAGCACATATGTGCCTTTCTATGTCTGTATAGAAGTCTTGAATTTTATAGATTGAATGGAAATTAACATGCCCCCCCCCTTCCAAGACTAAGAGGTTTTGCTCTTGAATTCCTCACTGCAGCCCACTGCCCAGGAAAGAAAGGGTTAATGTCCCCGATGTTGTCAGTGTCCTTTTGCCCACCCCCACGGAGAGACTGGCAAGTCCGTCCCTCCCATGTGCTTCTCCAGGCTCCTGACCTGACACTCTGCCAAAACCAAGGAATTCACAGCTCAACTAACATCTAAAAAAGGAAAGGCAGCCCATTTTGGAGAGACGCGACCAATCCAAAGCACCCTTCCTTGACGCATCAAGGGGGTGAGGGGGGGGGGGAGAAGAGAAGGGGAGGGCTGGCCCAGCAGACGCCTGCCCCCATTCCTCCCCAGCCCTGGCTCAGGGATCTGTGTGATGGAATTAGGATGAGCATGTGATAACGGTGCATAGTCGGGCAAACTAACTTTCCATTCTCTCAGCAGCTGCAGCAGCAGACTCCATCCCACTAAAGAAGACACACCTGTTACCCACCGCCAATGCATCACATACTAGAAATTGGAAGAGATACACCTGACATAAAGAAAAGGCAGAAGAGTTAACTTACTATTAAGTATACACACATGCACTTATGTTTATTGGGAGGAGAAGACAGGCTACAATTTCAAAAACTAGCCTGAGTGCCTGCGGCTCAAAACTACAGACAAATCGAAAAGCAATGGCCCCACAGAACTGGACGTTTTTGTGGGAAGTTGAGGGCTGTGCACACATTTGGAAGTTTCACCTCCCATTTCATCTTCCGAACAACGCTGTGAAGTATTCCGGCCTGACAAGAGTTACTCACTTCAAGACCCCTAAGTGAGATTTAGGCAGGGGCGGTCCAAGGTAATTTTAAATGGTAAGCAAACATTATTTTGGCGCCCCGCTCCAAAACATTATTTTGGCGGGGGGGCCCTCCGCGCATGCCCAGAAGCTCCTGTGCGCAGGCGCAGTAGCCTGTAAACACAGCACTCCCTATTCGGCATGCCCCCCCCCCCCCCGCGCATGCCCAGAAGCTCCTGTGCGCAGGCGCAGAAGCCTGTAAACACAGCACTCCCTATTCGGTACCGTGCCAACGGCACGCAGGTAGGTTTGCTACGGAGTGCACAAGGCCCAAAAGTGGAACATCGGCCGGACGCTGTCTGGTGGGCGGGGGAATGCGCCCTTTACCCAAATGGCGCCCCATGCAGCGGCGTCCTTTGCCTACCAGTAGGACCGCCCCTGGATTTAGGCTTGAGTAGCAAACTGGACTTTGCTTGTCCTGGCCATGCTCCAAATTTCCTCGTCCTAGCAGGAGGGAACCACATGTTGTGGCTAGTGTTGAGTGTAAAATTTGTTGGGCGAGTAGGCTTATTAACCAAAGACCCTCCCCATAAATGTATAGCAGAGTAACTTATTATTAGCAGTAGTGTGACCTAGCACCAGTAGTCCAAAGTGATAAAAGGAAGAAAAATGCACAGACCATGTTATCTCTTCCATAGGAGGCTTTTCTTTATAGCAAAATTATATAGTTGTAATATTTACAAAAACAAGGTTACCATAACACCAACAAAGTTCTTTATACTTCCTTCTTTGCTTCCACACTAGGCATCTTTCTCATGCGGATAAAACAGTTTCACTCTCACAGAGCCTCTTCTCAAACTGATGTTACACAGGAGCTTCACACAGTAGCTTTTTACACACAGCAACCTTCACACACGATGGTCTTCAACCTGGGGTTTTTCTCACCAAAGCTTCTCACACCAGGCCTACTCACACCGAGACCTGCTAACACTGAGAGCTCTCAAAGACTGACACCTGTCTCACACTGAGGTGAACTAACACTGAAGCCTTCTCATACTGAGGCCTACTAACACATTGAGGCCATTCTCCCACAGAGACCTCTCAGACTGAGGGCTATCTCGGACTGAGGGCTACACACACACCTGCTTATATAGAACTACAGCTTTTGCCGAGTCATTGCAACCATTTAACCCTTTCAGTGCTTTACTCACAATATTGTAATTAATAATACCTAGTTAATATTTAATATTTCTGACAAAATTCAACACTAAATTCAGTATCACGTGGCACTCAAATTTAGCAGGGTGGTATATGTTCAGAAGTGTTCCTCAAAAAAATCAACTCTGACAGCTACTCAATCCTAAGAGGCACGTGGATTAGTCATATATGGTCTAAATTGGGAATGGGCAGCGTGCAAGGGATCCAAAGGCCAATTTCCACCAACCCCTCTGTGAGTCCAAAGTAAGCCCAAATACGTCTGTTTTGCGCTGTCACTCCTGTCAAAATGTTTAATTCCTGTCACCATTTTGAGACGAACTGCAGATAAAAATAGAGGTATTTGGGGATACTCATAGGGCCATGGGATGCTAGTGAGTGTGGAGGTATTCTTGTGGGTTTTCCCACATTGGGGGAATTTCTGCATGATTTTGGTGCAAAATTGCGCTGAGTTGAGGTGTTTGAGGGTACTAGTCACAGGCTTCAGGAGACACAAAAGTGGAGTCAAGGGGCCACATATGGCTTAAGGGGTGCTCAATGCACACCTCCACCTACATGCTAATCTAGTGGGAGGTTACCAGTGCACATGGTCAAACTATCTCTAGCCAAGCAGAGGTTGGTAAGCCAAATCAAATGTTGCAGACCCCTAGAGACAATGCAGCACTCAAAGCTACCCATTCGACCCTGTGAACTCACAGTATATTGTAGTTATTCTAAATACCAGATCATCCAATGACTTATTTATGAGGAGCCTTGCACAAAACAAGTCCCACTTCCATTACATTTGACAGCATTTCATGGCTTGTAGGGATTGATTCCGCATCACTTTCAAGCACGACCTAGAACAGAGATCCCAAGATACCCCACCTGAAGACACAACAGACCCATTTCTTTTAACCATACAGCACCTACAAGATAGGAAAAATTCACTGTGGCACTATCGTCCTTGGGCCATGTACTGTAAAGGATGAAGTGGGCTCCAATCCACAGGTCTCTTAATTGCCTCGTGTCCCAATGTGGATGCTGCTCAGATTTAACACAGCAGTCCCTCTGCATCTCTCCCAACTCTGCCTGGTTTCTGCTTACTACATTGCAAATCTTTTGTGCTTGTGTCCACTTGGACCAGTTTTCCTTTGCTCATATACTAGACCCTTGGTATCCATTAATTGTTGTTTCCAGGATCCACATCCATGGATGCTCAAGTCCCATGCTATATAATGGCAACCTTTCTATAAGATGGTAAACAAGTTGAGTGATTGTCAGAGAAAGCCTGAGCATCTCTGAAATGGTAGGAGGCTACAGCAGGGTATGTCTTACACATCACCATAAAGCTCAAGGCACAGCAAAATCAAGGTTTGTGTGGGGGTATTTTATTTCAAATATATATTTTTGAACCATGGTTGGCTGAATCCATGCATATGGAAAACCAACTGTAATTGCCCTCGGGTCTCTAGGACGCATTTGGCGTTATTATTTCCATGGCATGCAATATGTTTCCCTGAGACAGGTAGCAATGTTGCTTGTAAATTGGCCGCTTGAGAAAGCCCGCTGAGGGCGAAACGGATCGGGCCCTGCAGTATGACCATTGCGGCCCGCCCAGTGTCTTTCCGGCTTTTCTCTGCAACTCTTTACAGGTCCTCCCTTTTGAGACTTTGTATTTACTTTGGGGAACGCCGGGAATGGCTACAGGACTCATATGGATATAGTGCGAATCAAATTGGACGGATTATCCGGACATTTACAGACCATATCGATTGGACTGGATTCCATGCTTACTACACTGTTTGCATGCATGTATTATCTTCAGCTAGTTTCTCAAAAAACTGTTCATAATGATTATCCGAAGATGAACTAAAATGCAATCAAACTATGAGAGTTATCCGGAAAGTAAGGTTACAAGATTTAAAAAATAATAATACAAAGAATGAATATATTTTAACAAAACTTACATGGATTGCAGCATAGGTTTTACATTATGTTTCTACATGCAGCCGCTTGCACAGCTGGTGCGGAGTTATGGGCTGGAGTGCCACCAGTACGCTGATGACACCCAGCTCATTCTGAGGATGGAGGGCAGGCCGGAATCCGTCCCCGATAATTTCCAACATTGCCTCGAGGCCGTTACTGGATGGCTGCGAGCCAGTAGGTTGAGGGTGAATCCGGCGAAGACGGAGATCTTGTGGTCGGGCCGCCCGGGTGGTGTAGGTGTCCAGCTTCCGACCCTGGACGGTGTGGCGCTATGCCCATCGCCTTCCGTTAAGAGCCTGGGGGTTCATCTGGACTCCCAGCTGACCATGGAGGCCCAGGTCTCCGCGGTCAGCTAGGTTGCTTTTTTTCCTCTGCTACAGGCTCGGAGGCTGGCCCACTATATCTCCCGGACCCACCTGGCCACGGTGATCCAAGCTACGGTCAACTCAAGGCTGGATTACTGTAACGCGCTTTACGTTGGCCTTCCTTTGTCGGTGACCCGGAAGCTCAAGCTGGTGCAGAACACTGCCGCCCGGCTCCTGTCTGGAACCCCAGCAGGTTGCCACATTACACCTGTTTTGCAGGATCTGCACTGGCTCCCAATTGAGCACCGGATCTCCTTCAAGGTGTTGGTTCTTACCTTTAAGGCCTTGCACGGCCTGGGGCCAGCGTATCTGAGGGACCGACTCACCCCATACTGTCCCCCGAGATCACTACGTTCCGAGGATGCCAACTTGTTGGAGATACCATCGGTGAAATTGGCTAAACTGACATCTACCCTGCCGGAGGGTGTTCTCGGTCATAGCTCCTACGCTGTGGAACGCCCTCCCAGCCGGAACGCGGGCCATAAAGGACCTGCTCCCGTTTAGACGTGCCTGCAAAACTTACCTGTTTGGGCAGGCCTTCGGGGAGTAGGTCCTGCCCATGCTCCGCCTTAGCCGCTGTCCTGGGGTGTCACGCTGTTTAATTCCTGAACTGTATCTGGGGGTTTTGTACTTTGCTGTTTTAACTGTTTTAATTGTTTTAGATGTTTTTATTGCATTGCTTGTGTATGATTGTACCTTTCGGTTCCTGTGAGCCACCGCGAGCCTCAGGGAGTCGGCGGCATAGAAGCCCGAATAAATAAATAAATAATCACCATTCGGTTCAATACATTTTGTCAGCCGTGGGACGAGTTTTTGATGCCTGTGTCACAGAAGTTTCCCTCTGCCTTTTTCAGCCAGTTCGTTACTTCAATTGTCACCTCTTCCCTGTCAGAAAAGTGTTTTCCACCCAATTAAGTGAACAGATTATAGCCACTGGGTGCAAGATCGGGGCTGTGAGAAGGGTGGCTTAAAACATCCCACCAAATGAAGTCAACAACTTTTCTGTTGCATGAGTGGTGTGAGGATGCACATTGGCATGAAGGAGACAGACTCTCGCTCTCAGCATCCCATGATGTTTGCTTTGGATGGCTCTGCAAAGTTTCTTCATGGTCTCACAGCATGTACCCATTTTGTCTTCACATTACGTCCTCTCCATTAACGGAAACGATTTTGCAATAAATCACAGCAGCATTCATGCCCATAGCATTTAGGTAGCATATTACAGCGCGAACTTTGCACTTGGAGAGAAACAGAATGAGGACGCTCATCTCTAACTTTCCTCACAACGGCAGTTGATGAGCTACTGCTCACTGGCACTGCTCGTTCACTTCTGCTGGCTTCCCGCTACACGGCAGTGATACCAACTTTCCCCACGAAAATTCCCCACGAGAGCTACGTGCCTTGTAACCTTACTTAACCCATGTACTTTTGAAAGTTGACTTTCCAAGCATTGCCCTCAAGCGGGGGAGTAAGAGAGAGCGATACAACTGGGGAGAAGTAGCAGATGGGATCACTCAAGACCTCTAAAGCAGTGTTTTTCAACCTTTTTTGAGCCGCGGCACACTTTTTACATTTACAAAATCCTGGGGCACACCACCAACCAAAATGACACAAAATGACACTCTAACACAGTAATACATATAGTTAATATGTTTTTAAATGTATTTATACACTCAGTGTGAAACCTGGGCCTGTTTCGATGAACACAACATATATATGACTTCCTCTCACATACTTATGCATGGCTATCATGTCTTCTCTCAGCCTTCTATTCTTCAGGCTAAACATGCCCAGCTCTTCAAGCTGCTCCTCATAGGGCTTGTTCTCCAGACCCTTGTGAAATTTCACCCTGAGTGAAACTTGCTTCCAGATAACTATGGATGGCATGAAGCTGTTATAAACAGTTCCTTGGGGGTTGGGGGGCAACTCTGAAAAAATCCAGTAAAATAGTAAAACAATAAACATTTCCAAGCGGAGAGGCTCAATTTGTTTCTTGGAAACCTGTGAATGCTTCAGCCTCCCAATGCTCACTGCCTAATTCACCGACATGGAGCTTCCGGCATTCGGCAGAGTCCTTTCTTTGCCTCGGGGAGGATCTTTGGGGAGGAAAAGAGGGAGAAAGAGCTGCTAGGAGGGGGAAGAGTGCCAATTTCCCACGGCACACCTGCTGATTGCTCACAGCACACTAGTGTGCCACGGCACACTGGTTGGGAAACACTGCTCTAAAGAGCACTGGGATTGCTATCACTATTAGGTTCATACTTGGTCTCCCAGCTCCCTTTCATTTCTGCATTTTTTTTAAAAAAAGCATTTTACCACCAGCAGCACATCTCTCAGCGCAGAGAAGGCAGGCATTGTCAAGACAAGGCATGTGATGCATTGTGAACCTAAAGTAAACTTATTAATAAGTGCAGTAGATCACATGAAAAAGAAGTGATGCAAACACGTCCATGCTTCAAGAATATTGCTCAAACACAGCTTTATAGTGACCTGTCAAATATCTGAATGGCTTGGTCTTGCTCTGCAGAACTTCGTGCCTTGCCTCTAGTACTTAGACACAGCAGAGTGAGCAAATAGCATAATACAGCTTTATAGTGACCTGTCAAATATCTGAATGGCTTGGTCTTGCTCTGCAGGAACAGCGTGAGGAAATGTGGGACACTCCTTTCAGTGAACGCTAGGCATGAATGATTTCTAACAGTTCACCTCAAATCCTTTTTATTGACTATGCATCCCTTCCCAGTAAGTGAGGGCTAGTTAGAGGAAATCAAGTTAATCCAGAATTCTGGAAACCAAAGTTTAGGGCTTCATCATAGGGGCTTGTTCTCTAGGATGCTGGTAAATGTAGTTTTATTTTTTCTCGTTGTTTTGGGGGCCTTTTAGGTTTTGGGGGAAGTTTCTTTGCTACCGTACCTTGCTGAGCCTATTTCACTTTGTTTTTCCAGCTTGTCACAATTGAAGGGAGATGTTGACAAGCTGGAATGTGTCCAGAGGAGGGCGACTAAAATGATCAAGAGTCTGGAAAACAAGCCTTATGAGGAGCGGCTTAAAGAGCTGGGCATGTTTAGCCTGCAGAACAGAAGGCTGAGAGGAGACATTATGAGGGCCATGTGTAAATATGGAAGGGGAAGTCATAGGGAGGAGGTAACAAGCTTGTTTTCTGCTGCCCTAGAAACTAGGACGTGAAACTGAAAGGGGTGATCAGTTTGATGTGCTTATTGGGACTGATCATAGTCCTGTGGATGGGAATTGATTAGAGAAATGCACCATCAAACCCACCTTGGAGCAACAGAATTGGCTGCTCTAATAAAACAATGGCTTCAAACTACTGGAAACGAGATTACATCGGAACATTAGGAAGAACTGTGAGAGCTGTTCAGCAGTGGAACTCTCTGCCCTGGAGTGTGATGGAGGCTCCTTCTTTGGAGGCTTTTAAACAGGAGCTGGACGGCCATCTGTCGGAGATGCTTTGAATGAGATTTTCCTGCTTCTTGGCAAGGGGTTGGGTTAGATGGTCCGTGGGGTCTCTCCCAACTACATAATTAAAAATATATATTATATAATGTAGTTTGAAACTGCATTACATGGTCAGTGTAGATCCAGCCTTGGAAACAAAATTCCAAGTTCCATTGTGATGTCCCTACTTTCAACTGAGAGGTTAAAAGCCAAGCGAATTCCGGAGCAATCCTGAAAGAGCCCAGATCCAGAGAAAACAACCCAATGGGGAAATAAAGGAGCCTTCAAAGAAATACTTTATAGAAGTGTTTGCACTGCAGCTGTTAGCAGCAGAAGAGCAAAGCATGCTAATGAACCAGAAGGGATTTTAATATGCTATGGCAATGGCAATAATATGTGCTATGGCAATAATATAATATATTGTATTTACATGTTACTTGTAAGCTGCTCTGAGTCCCCTTCGGGGTGATAAGGGCGGCAAATAAATGTCGTAAATAATATAATATAATATAATATAATTGAGAATGGTTCCCATTTCCTTCCACTCTGAGTGACAAGTAGCATGACAAGCCACAGAGATGAAGCGTGCAGTGCCTTTCCAAGGAAGCTATTCAATCACTCCGTCATGCTGTTGGGAAGAATTTCCTCTTGGTAAGAGCCGTCTAGTAGCAGAATATGCTGCCTAGAAGTTCAGTGGAATCTTCTCATCTGGAGTTTTTCAAATAGAGTGTGTATGACCATGGTTATACGTGGGTAGAAGGAAAAGTAATGCCTCCACCTTCGTAACTCCTCAACAGATGGCAGTACTGGTATACAGCAAGTACTGGCTTATTCAGTAGACTCTCCTCTACAGTTCCATTTTGGCGGGAAGCCTTAGCATTGAACGGTTGTGTTGTTAAAGTGCGAAGTATGGAACCCTGTGCAGACGTTTGGTCAATGCAACTTAAGCAACGTGCAGTCATTGAATTCTTGACAGCAGAAGGTGTCACCCTAAAGGAGATTAATCAGAGAATGCAAGCTGTTTATGGTGATTGTGTTGATGTGAGTACTGTGCGTCGTTGGGCGAGTAAATTTAAAGATGTTGAGGTGGGAACATCTGACTTGCCGTAACAAACAAAGAGTTGGATGTCCAGTGACAGCAACCACCAAGTTTCACAAGCAATAGGTTGACAGATGGCTTCAGGACGATCGTCTTATCACACAGAGAGAAATTTCAATCATAATCGGCATTTCATAAGAATGTGTGGGTCACATTATTGCTTTGCTTGGCTATCGGAAGATCTGTGCACAATGGGTACCCAGGATGCTGACGCCTGAAATGAAAGCGCACAGCAGAACTTCAGAGACTGGATCTCACCACTGTACAGCATCCTCCATACAGTCCAGATTTAGCACCGTCTGAATTCCATCTGTTCTTGATAATGAAATAAGATCTGCGGGGACATCGTTATGCTTCTGATGAAGACGTTGGGAAAACTGTGAGACGCTGGTTGTGGAAACAAGAGTGTGGACTTCTTCCGTGACGGCTTCAGAAAACTTATTCATCGTTGGCAGAAATGTATCCAATTGTCTGGTGATTATGTGGAAAAGTGAATAGTGGTCATTAAAGAGCACATTCTAAGGATTATTTCTGCGTTTGATTTATTAAAATATTCCCATCCAAACCCAAGTAACATCGGTGGAGGCATTACTTTTCATTCAATTCTCGTATTTCTCTTTATGGCAGGAGTTTGGACTGGATGGCTTTTGGGGCCTCTTCCAATTTTATGATTCAACTTCAGGTTATACACATGGGAAGAAAAAGAGGAAAATGAAAGAACGGGGCTACGACAAGTCAGCAAAAGAAGACGGCAGCCCCGCCGCATGAAAATAATCGCCTCCCCGCTTTTTCCCACCTGCCGCAAGGCATTCCAGCATCTTGCTTCCAGGGAGGGACCCTACAGCTGCTCCATTTGTCAGGGACTGAGTGGCACATACAGAGAGCCAGACAACCAGCAGCCCGACATACCACACAGGGGTCAATGGGACACGCAAAGAGATCTATTGGCTGAGGATGTCACCTTGGAGTAACACACTCAAAAAGAGCCACCCTAAAGAGTCACTCACAAAAGGGCTCAGCCTCACATACTCAAAAAATGAGCAACTCCACGTTTTAGAGCTTATTACCGCAGCTGTACTTTGTAATGTCACTATTTGTGAACTACCACTCAGACTCCCCGCTCCCAAAATCATCAGAGATTATGACCTTTCAAGCCCTTTGCAGCACCTTCAGGATACAGAGTCACAGTCAACATTTCCATAAATTCTGAAGCTGTGAGGGACATTTTTGCCTTTTTTTCCCTAGGAGAAAATTGTACTTTTCGGAAAAACTGGTGGGGAAATGCCATGTTAGCATCCCTTCCAGACTGAAAGGATCAAGGAATATAGTATAAAAAGGTAAAGGTTTCCCTTTGACATTAAATCTAGTCGTGTCCGACTCTGGGGAATGGTGCTCTTCTCTATTTCTAAGCCGAACAGCCAGCATTGTCCGTAGATGCCTCCAAGGTCATGTGGACAGCATGACTGCATGGAGCACTGTTACCTTCCTGCAGAAGCAGTACTTATTGAACTACTCACACTTGCATGTTTTAGAACTGCTAGGTTGGCAGAAGCTGGGCCTAACAGCGGGAGCTCACTTTGCTCCCCGGGTTCGAACTGTCAACCTTTCAGTCAGCAAGATCAGCAGCTCAGTGGTTTAACCCGCTGGGCCACCAAGGGCTCATAGTATAGTATACATCAGGGCTGTCCAACAGGCGCCCCGCGGACCGTACACGGCCCCCCAGCCTGTTGGACACGGCCCGCTACCCTCCTGGAAGATTTTTTTAAAAAATATATTTAAAAAAAATTTTTTTTAAAAAAAATGGTGGCCAGGGGGGAGGCGGGGCAGGGAGAAGGAAGGGAGTCCCTCTCTCCCAGCCGCCCTTCCTAGGGAGGGGGAACCGCCGAAAAGGAGCAGTAGGCGGTGCCAAGGACGGCGCGTCAGAGGCCTGGGGTGACGCGCCGCCCTTGGCACTGCCTACTGCTAGGAAGGGCAGGGGAGCCGGCTGCCTTCTTCCTCCGTAGCCCCTCCTCCTTCTCCCCGCTCGCTGCCGCTCGGGATCCGAGCAGCGGCGCCCTGGGAAAAGAGGAGAGGCTTCGGAGAAAGGAGGCAGCCGGCTACCTTCTCCCTCCATAGCCCCTCCTCCTTCACCCGGGATCCGAGCAATGCCGCGGCCCGGGTGAAGGAGGAGGGGCTACGCGAGCGACCCCGCCCCGCCCCCCGCGAGTGGCCCCGCCCTCTGCTCACTGATCACCTACGGCCCCCCCAGGTGATCAGTGACACTTCTTCCGGCCCTTGGGTCGGAAGAAGTTGGACAGCCCTGGTATACATAACTTAAATTGGCATGAATTTACCATGCTTAGAGTAACAGTGCTGTTTATTTAGAAAACAATTATGAATTGTCCTTTTTTGGTAATCTGGTCTTAACTGAGATGTAAGAGATTCTGCTTCAGTGAAAGAGATTATTACCCCAAGCCACTTGAAAATGCCTACAGAGGACACTGTAGGATATGGATAAATGAAACAGCATATACCACGGTAATCAGCATTGATTCTAAACCAGTGCCTCTGAACTTTGGTTTTCCATCTGCTTTGGGTTTCAGTTCCCAAAATCGCTGGTAACTGGTCAAGCCAGCTGAGGCTACTGGAAGCTGAAGTCCAAAATGTGAAAAACCAAAGATTGAGAACCAGTGTGCCAAATAATAGGGATAATAATAGCAGTCCTGCAAATGAGCTGCTGTAAGTTTTCCAGGCTGTATGGCCATGTTCCAGAAGCATTCTCTCCTGACGTTTCGCCCACATCTATGGCAGGCATCCTCAGAGCTTGTGAGGTATATTGGAAACTAAGCAAGGGAGGCTTATATATCTATGGAAGAAGAAAGAATTCTTGTCTGTCTGAGGCAAGTGTCAATGTTGCAATTAATCACCTTGATTAGCATTGCAAAGTCTTGCAGCTTCAAGGACTGGCTGCTTCCTGCCTGGGGGAATCCTTTGTTGGGAGGCATTACCTGGCCCTGATTGTTTCATGTCTGGAATTCCCCTGTTTTCAGAGAACTAACCTGAACATAGCATATTATTGAAAACACAGAAATGCTGGACCACTCTAACAACCACCATGTCTGACTACACAGAGAAGCCACTGAAATCCATAAGCATGTGGACCATTTCAACAGAAAGGAAGAAACCATGAAAATTTACAAAATCCGGCTACCAATATTTTAAAAACTCTAAAATTGGGACAGTAAATAAAGAACAACTCTATGAAAACAGGGGAATTCCCGACATGAAACAATCAGGGCCAGCTAACACCTCCCAACAAAGAATTCCCCCAGTCAGGAAGCAGCAAGGCCTTGAAACTGCAAGACTTTGCAATGTTAATCAAGGTGATTGATTGCAACATTCACACTTGCCTCCAACAGACAAGAGTTCTTTCTCCCACCGTGGAACTTCCACAGATACATAAACCTCCCTTGCTTAGTTTACAATATATTTCACAACCTCTGAGGATGCCTGCCATAGATGTGGGCGAAACGTAAGGAGTGAATGCTTCTGGAACATGGCTCGGAAAACTCACAGCAACCCAGTGATTCCGACCATGAAAGCCTTTGACAATACATTACGGCAAATGTTCAAACAATTCACAGGCATTAACTCAATGCATCTTTGCAAGCAGTCACTACAATAGATGCTTTGGACCTTAAGTGTTTATCAACCCAGGCAGCGCAGGGAATAGTTAGTGGTGGTAAAAGTTTAACTGGAACAAAAGCTTCACGTTCCCCATGTTGTAAGTGGGCAGACTTCCAATAATTTATGCTTTCAGTCTGCAAACTATAGCTAAGCTGTCTTGGATTTTGAATATGGAAGAAAATTGTGTGAAGGAGGAAAAGATGGCAAGCTTACCGGGAGCACTAATTGAGTTCCTATTTCTTTTCTGCTGCTGCAATGAGCCATGGCACATCAGGTGAATCCACAAGAGTGCAGTAGCGGATACATTCCCTCCAAAGCATCCTTTGAATTTCAGCAACAGAAAGGGATGGGCAACGGTTCATAATGGATCGGATACAGGTAGCCCAAGCTGCGATCCTTTGTAGAACAGAGAGACTCAGGCTGTTGTGGCTTGCTGCCCTAGGCCAGTGTTTCCCAACCTTTTTTGAGCCGCGGCACACTTTTTACATTTACAAAATCCTGGGGCACACCACCAACCAAAATGACACAAAATGACACTCTAACACAGTAATGCATATAGTTAATATGTTTTTAAATGTATTTATACACTCAGTGTGAAACAGGGGCCTGTTTCGATGAACTCAACATAGATATCCTGGCAGGAATGGCAGAAAGACACAAACTTCCCACACAGAACTTCCATAACCAAGAGAAAATGCTATAAGAGTTTGGTGGGCGAACCCCACCAATGATAGAACTGGGCCAAACTTCCCACACAGAACCCCCAGGAGGCAAGAGGAGGTCTCTACTTGGGGAAAGGGAGGCGGGCCTTCCCAATGCATGGAGAGGGAGAGACCAAGTAGACAATGGGGGGGTGTTTGTAATTTTGTGCCTTTATTGAGGTAGGTTTCTTAAGGTTTTTATACTTCAACACCCTAGACTCCCCCCCCCCCTTTCCTGGAGGTTCCAATTTCCCACGGCACACCTGATGATCGCGTACGGCACACTAGTGTGCCCTGGCACACTGGTTGGGAAACACTGCCCTAGGCAATAAAAAAGGAAGGAAAATTGATCAACACTCCCGTGCAGGGATATCCAAGTGACCTATTCTCAAGGCAGAAGCCTTGGTTCTCCACACAATGCAGATGTGTACTTAAGTCCACAATACACTAATCCCTGCATGGCCCTAGTTAGCTTTAAAACAGAGTTAGCAGGCAGCAGGGGGTTCGCAAGTCTGGATTCTGTGTTTTGGGAGCATGGCATTACAAAGAAGAACGACCGAAAAGTAGCATGACGGCATCTGTTTCCTGAAACTTTTGAGGACAGTCCTTCAGTATTTCTTCAAAAACAAAAGCGCGCATTTATTGTGAATTTGATTCTTTATATCTCTAGTCTTTGTCCCTGGAAATGTATAGATATTTAAAAAAAACACCTTAATGCACTGTACTGTTCTGTTTTGGTGAGACCTGACATGGAGGGATACTGTGCCGAATTTAGAACAGATAGATAAGAACAGGAATACAGCCAAAGGGGCCGCAATGGCATAGTGGGTTAAACTGTTGAGCTCAGAACTTGCTGTCCAAAAGGTCAGCGATTTGACTCCACGGGGTGGGGTGAGCTCCCATCATTAGCCCCAGCTTCTGCCAACGTAGTTCGAAAACATGAATATGTGAGTAGATAATAGGTACCACTCCGGCAGAAAGTTAATAGCACTCCATGCAGTCATGCCAGACACATGACCTTGGAAGCGTCTACGGACAATGCTGGCTCCTTGGCTTAGAAATGGAAATGAGCAACACACACACCCCAGCGTAGGAATCAACTATACTTAATGTCAAGGGGACACCTTTACCTTTACTACAACCAAAGGAAAGCAAAAAAAACAAAAACAAAACACAGAGATGGTGAATAATGTGTTCTAGGAGAAAAGAAAAGTTAAAAGATCTGTATAGTTTAGCCCAGTGGTTCCCAAACTTTTTTGGCCTACCGCCCTCTTTCCAGAAAAAAAATTATTCACCGCCCCCCTAGAATTTTTTTAAAAAATGTAATAGCCATTAAACAGAAAGATATATGTAATAATGCAGTGGTTCTCAACCTTTCTAATGCCGTGAGCCCTAAATGAGGTTCCTCATGTTGTGGTGACCCCATCCATATTTTCGTTGCTACTTCATAAATAATTTTGCTACTCTTACACATTCTAATGCAAATATCTAATATGCAGGATGTATTTTCATTGTTACAAATTGAACATAATTAAAGCATAGTGATTAATCACAAAAACAATATGTTTAGGGGGAGTATGGACAACGGATGATAGGATTTGCAGTACCTTCGACCAATTCTGCTCTGACTTCCACAGCCGAGACCCCATGAAAAACAGACCTGGACCAAACATGGCACACAGAACGCCCATGACCAACAGAAAATACTGGAGGGGTTTCAGAGGAATTGACAGCGATTTAGGGGAGATGTAGTTCACCTACATTTGGAGAGCACTCTGAAGCCAAACAACCCTGGATCTGGACCAAATTTGGCACAAAAACTCAATTTAACCAAAGCTGAACACTGGTGGAGTTGTCGGGGATTGACTTTGTCATTTAGGAGTTGTAGCTGCTGGGATTTATAGTTCACCTATAATCAAAGAGCATTTTGAACTTCCAACAGCAATGGAATTGAACTAAACTTGAGCAATAGAGAATACTGGACCTTGGAAATTGGGAGCTGCTTGCATTTTCCTTCTTGCCACAGCTATCTCCCAGGAGGCGCCTGCAAATGCCATAGCGATTCAAGGGGCGCTTGCAGACATGGAGGCTTTCCTTCTCTGCTGGACCAACTGGCAGACACACACTGCGACTGTCTCAGCTTGCCAGTTGGAAACACCGTGCAGGCCCTGCCTGGAAACCGCAGTGCGCGCCGCTTTCCTCTCCTTAACTCTGCCCAAAGCCCAGTCCTGTATCACCCCTTCCTTCCAAGGGACCCGTTAGATTGGAAGGGGAGATACAGGACTGGGCGGAGTTGAGGAGAGGGAGGGGGCACACACTGCGGTTTCCAGGTAGCGCCTGCACGAGGGTTCCAAATGGCAGGCGCACACTCTCGCGCTTGCGAGTTGGAATCCCGCCACCGCCCCCTTACAGGGCTTCAGTGCCCCCCAAATTCTCCTGAGCCTCCCACCGCTCCCTTGGATCACCTCACCGCTCATTAGGGGGCGGTACCACCCACTTTGGGAACCACGGGTTTAGCCTAATGAAAACATTCAACAGGTGCCTTTAAAAATCTGGAAGACCATCTCATAAGCAAATAAAGCAAATGGTTCTCAACCTGTGAGTCCCCAGATATTTTGGCTTTCAACTCCCAGAAACCCTAACAGCTGATAAACTGGCTGGGATTTCTGGGAGTTGGAGGCCAATACACCTGGGGACCCACAGGTTGAGAACCACTGGTCTAGGGGATACAATCCAAAGAGATTTAAATTTCAAGGTTTTAATTACACTTGAGGAATAATTTACTATTCCCATTCAGCCCTCTGTAACCATGCATTCAATCAACCGCAACTCAAAAATATTTAGGAACAAAAATTCCAAAAAGCAAACTTTGACTTCTCTGTAACCCGAACACTACCTTGATATGTAGCTAGCTACAGTTTACCTATTTCACACAAAGCCTTTCGGTGTCTCTGCGTTTTAGGAAAGGGACAATACTTTACTACGCCATTATATATAGTGTGACTTGAACTCCATGTTCCCTGGGTGCTGTAAAGACTTGAACGTGGATCTTCCGAATCGAAATCCATAACTTACCGTATTTTCTGGTGTATAAGACTACTTTTAAACCCAAGAAAATCTTTTCAAAAGTCAGAGGTCATCTTATATGCGGGAGTCGTCTTATAGAGCAGGTGCTGAAACTTCCAATCCGGATTGAAGAATCTGTGGTTGCCGCATATGGGGGGGGGGGGGAGCTCAAAAATGGCAGTGGCCGTGTCCCTGCCATATGCAGCGACTGTATGAAAGCATTAAGGGCGACTCTGTACAAGTACGGTAGAAGAAAATCCATTCATCAGGATTCATGGACTTAATGCGGTCCCGATGGTGTAGCACAGCAGTTCTCGTTTGTGCCTGGAGGGCAGGGAACAGGACCTGGGGTCCCATTAGCATTAGAACCGGCTGTGCTAGAACTGGATTCTGAGGATGAGCTAGATGACTGGGGCGAAGGGCAGCTTCCCCCGCAAGAGCCTCTTTCACCCACAGAGAGCTTGGCCTGGGAAGAAATGTGTTTTGGTCCAAGGGATGATTCAGATCACCAGGTGCGGTCTGATAGTGAGGCAGGGAGTTATGAACACCCGGGAGGGAGATCTTCCCAGGAGCCCCTGGAGGAAGATATGGAACAAAGCGCATGGGAAATGGAAAGGGAGGGAAAGCTCTCAGAGAGATAACACAGCTGCCGAAAGACAAGGTCGAACCTTCGATAGGAGACGGAGCATTGAGGTTAGTAGGAGGGATTGGTCTCGAGCCCTAGACCGACCGAGGTCCGTCAGTAGAGATTGGAGACGAAGAAGCCTAGAGCGTCGAGGACCTCGGCCGAAGGATTAAGTATAGGATCCGTGGGAACGAATCCTCAGTTCTCCGGCCACGTCTTACTTGATTAGGCGTGAAGCGGAGTAGGACCACAAGCCAAGCCGTGGTCATCAAGCCTTGCCTTGCGTTTGCCTTGCCTTGTTCCTTGATCCGCATTGGATTGCGGAGCCCTGCCTTGTTTCCGAGCCGCATAGGATTGCGGAGCCTTGCCAAGCTTTTAGTCTATTTGCTACGTTGCTTTGGACAAATCTTGCTTTCTATCTTTTGGACATTTACTTACTATTGGACTATATATTCTTTGGAACTGTTTTTATACTCAATAAAGTAGTTAGCCTTCAGTCTGGCTCTGTGTGTGTGATTAAGGGGCCCGCCAAGTCCGTGCATTGTGACAGATGGTGAGGTGAAGGGGTGCCTCATCGGGAAGGTGTAAGGGTGGAGCAAGCTGCAGGCATCTGGGGCACCCGGGGTATGGAGAATATAGATAAATTGGCTCTGGGCCCAGAAAAACGCACCTCTTTGACCTCTCTGGCCTTGTATCCTATTACCGTACCTCCTCCTCTGCCTCTCAGATCTCGCTCCTGAAGACTGCAGTGAAGCGGTGCAGGTGCGCATGTGCGAGATCTGAGAGGCAGAGAAGGAGGAACAGTAATAGGAAAATTACCATACTGAAATCAGATCTGATGCTTTTTAAATTTTTATTTGGTGTGCATTGGAAGAGAGATAGTCTTATACAGTGAGTATATCCCAAACTCTATATTTTAACTGGAAAAGTGGGGTCGTCTTATACGCCCAGTCGTCTTATATGCTGGAAAATACGGTAACAGTTCTGGCAATGAACAAATTGCCTTCCAAAGGGACAGAGATCTTTCAACCAAGGTTTGATGGCTATATACCAGGAATGTGATTTTGGCAAAAGACTGCAAATATAGCCCTTGATGTTCCTTCCAATTCTTTGATTAAAATTTGGCCAGTTCACTAGTGGCCTCCACCTCACTGATTTTGGCCTCTGGTCAGCCAGATGGCTATTCTGCACTCCAGGGTTTGTTTTAGATAGTAGAATATAGGTGGCTACTCCAAATTTCCTTCCTTTGTAGTGTGATTCTGGCATTTTACTTTTCCAATAAAATCATCAATTTAAGATAGAAAAGTTCATCAGAGCCATGTGAAAACACTGCACAAGAGAATCACACACAAATCTTTGCACACTGAGGAAATGTGGCTCATTATTGGCATGCTTGCATGTATTAGATAGAAAAGAAAAAATCAAATGAGCTAAACACAGCTTTCATTAATTTTCCTACAGAGAAGTACATTGAGTAAAGAAAATCTTCTGAGACTTCCCATATAATGGGAGAGTTGGTGTGGCCAGAGTTATACCACCAATAATAAAAACGAAGTATTGTCGAAGGCTTTCATGGCCAGAATCACTGGGCTGTTGTGAGTTTTCCGGGCTGCATGGCCATGTTCCAGAAGCATTCTCTCCTGACGTTTCACCTGTATCTATGGCAGGCATCCTCAGAGTTTGTGTCCCAGAACTTCTGAGCAGTGTTTTTCAACCTTTTTTGAGCCACGGCACATTTTTTACATTTACAAAATCCTGGGGCACACCACCAACCAAAATGACACAAAATGACACTCTAACACAGTAATACATATAGTTAACATGTTTTTAAATGTATTTATACATTCAGTGTGAAACCTGGGCCTGTTTCGATGAACACAAAATAGATATCCTGGCAGGAATGGTAGAACGACACACACAAAGCTCTTGCTCAACAGCTGTCAGTCTCTCTCTGTGTTTAGTTTTTATCACAGTCAAGCTTGAGAAGCTCATCTCACACATATATGCTTGGCACCATGGCGCTACTGGACAGCTTCTCACCACACACCAAGCACAGCGGAGTCGGTGCCGTCGCATCCCCGGTGAAAGTGAATCCAAATGAAAGATAGCTTTCGCTGTATTGCCTCGAGCTCACCGTCTTTTCTTTTTGTCCACCACTCATATTAGGGCCTTCATCTGTGTCATAATTTTGTCCAGGGCCCTGTTCGGCATATGCATTTTTCCTTCTCAAAAACTTCTCCATCACTGTCACTCACTTGTCTTGCTGTGGTCCCAAATTGCCACTGTCACTTGACGCGCAGCTGCAGCACTAACTCTAACTTTGTTTACTTAGCCGCGTCTGAGTGAATCCAAGATGGCGCGACCATAGCACTCTCGCGTCACTTCTTAGGTGACGCAAGAGTGCTATGGTTCCATTTCTTAAAGGGACAGATGCGCCTTATAGGTTATATATGAATGAAGTTCGAAAATAATTTCCCACGGCACACCTGATGATCTCTCATGGCACACTAGTGTTCTGTGGCACACTGGTTGAAAATCACTGCTTCTGAGGATGCCTGCCACAGATGCAGGCGAAACATCAGGAGAGAATGTTTCCGGAACATGGCCATACAGCTCGGAAAACTCACCACCCAAAGAAAACAAAAAACCACCGCAAAGTTACGTACTTCCTGTCTCTCAACCAAAGAACTAAAGTTGTTTGATAGAAGTTACTTATACCCCTTTCCCTCTTAGTGAAGTATTTCTTAGCTTTCCATCAAGCAATCTAATATTATTCTCCTAGGCTGGTAACATTTTATTAGAGTTTTTGAAATGTTAATATTGCCGGTATACATACTGCCTATTGATGCACCAAGTGCACTTTTTGCCATTACTGCGATCTTCCCTGCCAATAAGTTTTGAATTCTGTTACAAATTCCAAGGTTTGTAATTGACAACGTAAGACAGGAACATCAACCCTTGGCCCTTTTCATTTGCTAAATGTGGATGTTTGTATCTAGTTGATTGTTTCAATCAGACCGCCCCAACTTTGTGATCTCCAGATGTGTTGGTCTGGCACTCCAGACTCACAAAAGAATCATAGAATTATTGAATTGGAAGAGACCTCATGAGCCATTCAGTCTAACCCCCTGCCAAGAAACAGGAAATCACATTCAAAGCACCCCTGACAGATGGCCATCCAGCCTCTGTTTAAAAACCTCCAAAGGAGGGGCTTTCCACCATGTGGAAAATTATTTTCTTAAAACAAAAGCACAGTGCACTATTTTTTCTTTTTAGCACCTTGAGTGGGTTTGTCTTGAACTCCTGTCCTTAATTATGATTGTGGATACAGTCAGCCCTCCACATTTGCTGCAGGGTTAGGGGCTCAGGACCTCTGCGAAAGTAGAAAATCCAAGTAGTATTTTAAAATAAGTCATTTTTCACCAGAGATAACACTGCTCTAGGAATCTCTAGGTCCTCCAGTGCTATTCTGTAACCAACGCCTGCCGAATGGTGACCACTGAGCATGACTCTTATGGTCAACTTCCATTGGAAACGGACTATAGAGTCTCACTCGAGGATCTAGAGACCTATACCTCTATCTATGTATAACTGTCCTGTTTGTGTATAAAACAGCATTTAATGTTTGCTGCATATGTATGTTCTGTGATCCACCCTGAACCCTCTTTGGGATGAGAAGGGTGGAATATAAATACTGTAAATAAATAAATAAGATGTTATCTCTAAAGTAATAATAATACACTTTATTTATATTCCGCTCTTCTCATCCCGAAGGGGACTCAGAGCGGATTACAGGCACACATACTTAACAGACAATCCCTGCCGTTTCCACATAACACATATAGACGAACAGAGGCAAACTCTGGCCACCAGGGGGAACTGACGCACTCCTCATCTCTCAGCGGTCCAAGCGTCCCTTGTTGTTCCTTCCGCATTCCTCAGCGTTCCTGGAGTTCTTTAATGGCCTCATAATTCAGTCAAAATTTGCCTCCCCACTTAATGTGGCACCTTTATCTCCTACTTGACAGATGCAACTGTCTTTCGGGCTGCAAAGGTCGACAGCAGGCTACACTTAAAGGTCGAGCACCCACCTCGACCCGGGCAGTCCTCGAACTCATGACCTACTGGTCAGAGAGATCTTATGCAGCTGACACTTAACCAGCTGCGCCACATTCCCGGTGCTTTGTTGGAAGCACCGGGAATCTCCTTAAAAATCTCTAAGTCCTCCAGCATGACTGAAGAAAGTTGACCATAAAGTAACTCTAGGATCTAGAGATTCCTAGACACCATAATAATCAAATCCATGAATAACCACTCTACAAAAAGTCAAACCCATAAATATAAGAGGATGACAGTAATCACAACCCAGCCACTAGAGCTAAGAAAGGCATTTGGGGAAGGATAAGGGGAGGTTGTGGGTGGGATTTTTGGGGAGGATTGTGTGTTTAAAAATGTATCTTAAATTGTATTTATACTTTTTTAACTGCATTTAAACCTAACACACGGTACTGTTTGATTGATGTTTTGTTTTGTTTTTTTTACTTTTGTGTTAACTTTGTTTTTAATTGACCAAAGTGTGCAGTTGTTAGCTGCCTTGAGTCCCCTCAGGGAGAAGGGTGGTGTATAAATAAAGTAAACAATAAATATCTATATACGTAACTAAAGATGAAACTTGGAGTCTAACATACTGCCTTGGGTCTTGATCAAGAAAGAAAAGTTGAGTATACAACAACAACAACAACAACAACAACATACCTAAAAGGGGATTGGAAGAGTCAGCCAAACAACATTCTAGGCATCTTTCTCCCAGTCATCATTCTATAGGTATATTGGTCTGACAGAACAATGTGAGTTGCTTCTATAAGTCCATTTCCACACTGCCTTGCCAAGTCATCTCTGTGGGAAGAGAGTCCTGGAACCCCCTGGCCATATTCCTGAGAAGGAGAAGCTACCTCTCCAGAACAGTATCCCATACCTTCAGTGTAGGTTAATTTCAGTGGATTACTTTCAATATGATTATTGTATTGGTATCTGTACAGCATTTTAACCATTTCTGCATGTTCTTTCATACATCCCCTATAAAACTTAATAGTATGTACCAAGCATGGGAAAACTTCGGCCCTCCAGGTGTTTTGGACTTCAACTCTCACAACTTGTAACATGCCTGATATATACAGTAAGATAAAGGTAAAGCTTTCCCCTGATATTAAGTATAGTTGTGTCTGACTCTGGGACCTGTTATTCAATTATATGTATGATTTATATGAGATGGTTGTGATATACAGATTATAAAATGAACTAAAATTGATATATTAGATACACAGGATTGCATAGTGTTTTTTGTAATTTCTGGGAGGTGGTGCTCATCTCCATTTCTAAGCTGAAGAGCCGGTGTTGTCCATAGACACCTACAAGGTCATGTGGCCAGCATGACTCCATGTAGCGCCGTTACCTTCTCACAGAAGCAGTACCAACTGATCTACTCACACTTGCAAGTTTTCGAACTGCTAGATTGGCAGAAGCTGGGGCCAATAATGGGTGTTCACCCTGCTCCCCAGATTTGAACTGCCAACCTTTTGGTCAGCAAGTTCAGCAGCTCAGTGATTTAATCCGCTGCACCACAGGGAGCCCTCTGGTATATATAGTAAGACCCCCATAACCGCAGAACCCATACCTGCAACTTGATTTCTCCATACCCAGGCTAAAAATGGTCTCTAGAAATGTGCTATGCCCTTCAGGTAATTCTATGGTATACTTCCTCCACAACTCTAAGTATAATGGGGTCTGAATGGAGGTGATTCAATGGCATTTTGTTATAACCACAGTTTCACATAACTATGGTCCAGCCGGGAACGTATCTCCTGCGGATAAGGAGGTCCTGTGTATGTTTTCATCTCCTGGTGTCTAGATACCATTACTTGCAGCTAAGATACATATGATAAAGGAATTGAGAGAGAAAGGCAGTGTTGGGGAGGCTGTATTGAAGATGCTCTTTGCCCTGATAAACCTCCCTCCATCTCACAACAGACCTAATACCAGACGATAGGAACTGGGATCAGAGATCGCTTTCTTTGAATCAAAGCCCATCCACTGCTCCACTCCAGTTGTTTTGCAGAGAAGAGTTCACCTTTCCTACCCTGTGTGCAAGTTTCATCCACAAAGCAATCAGTGACAAAAGAAGAAACAAGGCTGGAGACAATGCATCAAAGAGACATATCTGACTTAGAAAGTCTGAAAGGAACAGAGGGATGATTTTCACTGGTTGCGTGAAGCTACTTTCAAATAGGTTTTATGAGGGCAGGTAAGTCCATAAGAAGAGCTGTGCCAGATGAGATCAAAGGCCTATCTAGGCCAGCGTTCAGTGCCCAAAAAGATGCTCCCTGAAGCCTACAAGCAGGGCAATAACACCCCCCCCCCGGGTCATTTTCCCCAGCTTTTGGTATCAAAAAACATACTGCCTCTGAGACTGGAGGCAAAACATATAATTCATAAGTATATTAAAATGGAAATCTTTGAAATATTTCCAGGTATGGTTTCAATCACTATTTTATAAATCACTAGGTGAATTAACAATTTATGTGACTATAAACAAACAAATGAATTCCCAATGTTTCTATTAGTTTCATTGAGAAACCTGTAAGGAAACGTATGACAAATGATCATTTACACTACCTTCCCTATGCATAGTCAAACACTTCAAATCTAGGAGGAATTTTGCTAACAAGGTTGTTTATACACTTCAGGTGGATTGGGTTGCAGAAAATTAGCAAAAGTGGAAAAAACGTAAGGAAAAATAAAATTTTTCCTCATTTCTGTAGGAATTCCCAAGCTCCTCTAGTACAGTTCTTATGGTCAACTTTTAACCATGCAGTCTTCATGGAGGAACCTGGACATGGAATCACACTGAAGGACCAACAAATGCCTAGAGAAATGTTCTAAGAGTCTCAAGGTCCTCCAGCTTGATCGTATGGTCAACATCTAGCAGAAATCAATCATAGGGTTGTTCTGGAGGATCTAGTGCAGTGTTTCCCAACCTTTTTTGAGCCGCAGCACACTTTTTACATTTGCAAAATCCTAGGGCACACCACCAACCAAAATGACACAAAATGACACTCTAACACAGTAATACATATAGTTAATATGTTTTTAAATGTATTTATACACTCAGAGTGAAACCTGGGCCGGTTTCAATGAACACAACATAGATATCCTGGCAGGAATGGCAGAAAAACACAAACTTCCCACACAGAACTCCCATAACCAAGAGAAAATGCTATAAGAGTTTGGTGGGCATTGACCGTGAGTTTTGGAGTTGTAGTTCACCTATATCCAGAGAGCACTGTGGACTCAATGTTGGATCAGGACCAAACTTGGCATGAATACTCAATATGCCCAAATATGAACACAGATGGAGTTCAGAGGAAATAGACCTTGACATTTGGGAGTTGTAGTTGCTGGGATTTATAGTTCCCCTACAATCAGAGCATTCTGAACCCCACCAATGATAGAACTGGGCCAAACTTCCCACACAGAACCCCCAGGAGGCAAGAGGAAGACCTCTACTTGGGGAAAGGGAGGTGGGCCTTCCCAATGCATGGAGAGAGAGAGACCAAGTAGACAACGAGTGGGGAGGGGGGTGTTTGTAATTTTGTGCCTTTATCGAGGTAGGTTTCTTAGGATTTTTATACTTGAATACACTAGACACCCCCGAGGTTCAATTTCCCACGGCACACCTGATGATCGCTCACGGCACACTAGTGTGCCCTGGCACACTGGTTGGGAAACACTGGTCTAGAGATTTCCTAGAGAGAATATATCAATTAATCCAGAATGATCACATATACAAAAATTAAACCTGCAAATGTGGAGGGCTGATTTAGGTTAGATCGCACATTCACTGAAATGCCACTGAGATTTGAGGATCAGAAAAAAAACAAACCTTTTCACTTTCTGCGGTCCTCTTCTGTGATTTCGGAAAGCACTGCCTGTTGCCAAGGTGCTGTCTTCTGCTGCTATTTATTTTGATGGCTGGCTAGAAATGTTTCCATGGCAAGTTGTGCAGTGTTGCCCTATAGGTGGATTTTTGGAAAGGAGCGCAGGTAAAACAGTGGAATCAATGGATGAGATAAAGCCAAATAAGGGGGATGCTGACCCTCTTGCAGACTAGTTGTAAGTGCTTATATCAGAGCTGTATACCTAATAGCAGACAAGCCCCAATATTTCAAAAGGAAGATGTTTCCCATCTAGCTCCATAAAACAAGCAAAGAAACATCACAAAGGGCAGTGATTTTTGTTTTTACAAACTTTTTTGTCCAAGTGTTGTAAATGCTATGGGATTCAAAACAATGGTGAAACAAAAAAGGCAGCAAAACAGACACAGAGGGGTTGGAGCAGGTGATAAGTTCTAAGAGAAGAAACATTACAATCACTTTCTGGGCCCATCTCCTCTGTTCCAAAATCAAAATCACTCATTTGTCATAAATCACGCAACTCAAGCCTTGAAATGAGAAGGGAGCACGGGTTCATCAATTGGCTCCATGGTAAACACAGGCAAAGATGGCAAAATGAAAAACCTTCTTAAATCTTATGGATTGTAAAGCAGCACTAATAAGTGCAAATGGCCATAAACGGCTGGCAATCCTTGGGAGATTGCGAACACCTTTGAGAATCTGACCAAATCCATGGACCTTGTCCTTAGAAAAATACACACACACACACACGAGGGTTATCCGGAAAGTAATGTTACAAGATTTTTAATACAAAGAATAAATAAATATATTTCAATAAAACTTGTGTGGACTGTAGCATAGGTATTACATTATTTTTCAACATAATCACCATTTAGTTCAATACATTTTGTCATCCATGGGATGAGTTTTTGATGCTTGTGTCATAGAAGTTTCCCCACTGCCTTTTTCTGGGAGTTCATCACGTGGATTTTCACCTCGTTGTCGGAAAAGTGTTTTGCACCCAGGCAGGCATGTAGGGGGAAGGGGGCTTGAGGGGCTTAACCCCCTCCGAAATTCTCAGGGTGGTCTGCAAGAAGGCCTTAATGGTACATTATTTAAACTGTTATGTTTATTTATATCATGACCTGATCACCATGCTCAATATATCCTATATGCATGGGGGTATTGGGATAACAATACAAAAGGTTTGCTAGGGTAGATCCTCTCTCACTCAGACTCAGCCCCCCGAATCAAAATCCTGGCTACGGGCCTGCATCCAGGTGTTTCTTCAATTTAGTGAACGGATGATAGTCACTGGGTCCAGGATTGGGGCTGTGAGAGGGGTGGCTTAAAACATCCCAATCACATGAAGTCAACAACTCTTGTGTTACATGAGTGGTGTACGGATGTGCATTGTCGTGAAGAAGACAGACTTCCACCTCAGCATCCCACGACGTTTGTTTTGGATGGCACTGTGAAGTTTCTTCATGGTCTCACAATATATTCACCATTTGCCACATGCTGTCTTGACATTGCGTCTTCTCTATAAACTGAAACAATTTTGTGATGAATCGCAGCTGCGTTTATGCCCTTAACATTTAGATCATGTATTACAGCACAATTTTCACATTTGGAGGGAAATGGAATGAGGATGCCTTTTTCTAACCTTCACCACAATGCCAGTCGATCAGCTACTGACAACTGGCACTGCTCGTTCGCTTCCGCTGGCTTCTCGTTAGGCGGCAGTGATACCAACTTGCCCCAAGAAAATTCCCCGCAAGCAGGGGCGGTCTAAGGTAATTTGACATGGTAGGCGAACATTATTTTGGTGCCCCCCCCCCAAAAACATTATTTTGCCGCCCCCCATGTAAAACAAATACACAATAATAAAAACACAATACCATTAGTATTATATTGTATCAATGTATATAAAATATATTATACCATACTCATACTATATTATATCATAATTATATTATACTACATTACAATATAATTATATTATAATATATTGACATTATAATACAATATAACATTCTACTATATTATTATTATAAAATAATAAATAAAATTATTTATTTAAATAAAATTATCATCTACTAAATATTTTCATGACTCCTATAAAACTCAAATAACCCAAAATAAAGTAAAATAAAATATTATATATTACTATTTTGTACAATACTGCAATATTGTTTGTATTATTACATGTAATATAAAATATATCATCATTCTATTGTTATATTGTATTTGTATTATATTGTATGACAATATTAAGCAGAACTGTATAATAATCAACAAGAAATGCAATGTAAATGCATCAAAATCAGAATATATTACCTACCACCCGTCTCATAATTCATAGGAGTCTCCCATAAGTCCAAAATTAGGATCCCAATGTAAATGTAAATAGAAAAAGAGCCAAAATGTTCAAATGAGGTCGAATACAGGCAGCGTGGCCTGGGCAAACTTGGGCCCTCCCTCCCTCTAAGTGTTTTGGCCTCCAACTCCCACAACTCCTCATAGCCTCAGGCCCCTCAGGTCTAGACAGAAATAGAGCCGAAGAAAGGAAGGAGGGTGAGAAGAGGTCACAGAGGAGGAGGAGGAAAGCCCTTCATTCACTCCTTCACTTACACTTCCTTCACTGATTCTTTTCTCCTTCCCTGCAAATGCGCGCGCGGCGGAGACAAAGGGAGAGGGGAAGCACTCCCTGCCTGCCCAATAGGGAGTGCTTTGCTTACAGGCTTCTGCGCAAGGGAGCTACTGGGCATGCGCGGAGGTTTTCGCGGATGTGCAGTTGCTCCTGTGCTCAACTTTAGCTCTGGAGCAACTGCGCCTGCGCGAAAACCTCTGCGCATGCCCAGAAGCGGCGTTGGAGCACACAAGGCCGGGGCCCAAAAGCAGGCAGCTGCGGCACTGTCTGAGGAACATCAGCAGGGCCAGGATGGCGCCCCATGCAGCCAGGATGGCGCCCCCCTCCGAGATGGCGCCCTAGGCGGCCGCCTACTTGGCCTACCTTGTAGGACCGCCCCTGCCCGCGAGAGCTACGCACCTTGTAACCTTACTTTCCGAATAACCCTCATACATACATACAAAATTGTGCACTCATTTTATTGCACTGGACAGTGATTTCCTCCACATTTGCCTAAGAAAATACAATGAACAATTGAAAAGTATAAGTTTTTAATCCTAGCATCATAGAATAAACAAAGGAAATCGAAGAGGAAAGCATCATTTTATGCATCCAAGTCAAGGACCCCTAAGACTCACAGATGCAACTTTTTCTAAATCAATTTTTTGACATTGTAGTCTGGGCTTGGAATACAAGTAGGGGCAGAGCTACTTCTGTTACCTCTCTGAAAATCTCCTAGTCAGCATTGGTCATTCTTGCTGGTGGATCCTAGCCGTTGAATCCATTTTAACCAAGTTCTCAAAGGTGGAAATATGTACTGGGAAGAGTACTGGGTCAATGTTCTTTTCTGTATTACACTTCAAAGATTTTGTGTGGCACTCACTAAAATATAGCACAAGAAGCAGAAGTTCTTAGCTAAAGTGCAACATACATACCCTTTACTGCAATTTGCTAATTTCAAATGCCTCAATATCCTCAAGAGCAAGTGAAAGAACTGACAGTATCTCTTTTTCTCTAGTAGAATCCCAAAAGAACTCGCACATGTCAAGATCCCGCTTAAAATGCAATATATGATTAATAACATTCATAATTTCTTGATGGTGAGAGCAGTTTGCAGTGGAATATGCTGCCTCCGAGTCTTCTCTGGAAGCTTTTAAACAGAGTCTGGATCTTTATCTGACAAGAGTGCTTTGATTCCTGCATGCAGAATGGGGACTTGGTGGTCTTTGAGGTCTCTTCCAGTGCTTGGCGTCTATAAGTCTTGGCGTCTGGATGCTGAAAAAATGGCACATGTGGATATGTGGAACTGGCACTCAGCTGCAAAGATCTAAGCATAGCAGGTTAATCACCAGCTGCAGCTGCAATAAATCTCGCCAACTGAAAGGTTGATAGTTCGAAGCCTGGTTAGGGTGAGCTCCTGACTTTCAGCCCAGCTCCCCTGCTCATCTAGTGGATCGAAAACAGCAATTTATCTTCGGCGTTGAGTATTTATGTCACAGCGGATAGGCAACAGAAATATAGAAGTTTAATTCCCCATCGGCCCAAAAACTCCAGTCTCTGTTCGAGTGAATAATGAAACTCTCATTCAATTCACAAGGTAAATATATAACTTTGTATTGAATTGTATTTAACAATAACTGGCAAAACATCGAAAAACGTCAAGGAGTCAAAAGAGACGGGTATATAAGGTATATTTCAATGGTTTATTCTTCAAATAGTCTTTATATGCTAAAGTAAATGTTCATCCAAAAGTCAACTGAGAAGTGGAATGCAAATAGTTGTTGGTCACTATGTGTGCACTCTCTGGCCATGAAAAGTCCCAAAGGAAATCATAGGTAAATGTCACATCAATAATACATTCTTCATGGGACGGTCAGAGAGAGGAAATGGGTCAACGGTCTGAGAAAGACCTCGCCGTTTCGCCTATAATTAGGCTTCTTCAGAACCCAGGTGTGTGAAAACAAATAATGTGACCATTCCACTGATCCGGGTATCAATATTATAAATGCATATACATGGTCATCATCCTGGTATAGGTGGACGCAGCCACCGGTGGAACCAGACGCCCGGTCCGGGCGTCTGGTTCCACCGTGGCTGCGCCCACCTATATCAGGATGATGACCATGTATATGCATTTATAATATTGATACCCGGATCAGTGGAATGGTCACATTATTTGTTTTCACACACCTGGGTTCTGAAGAAGCCTAATTATAGGCGAAACGGCGAGGCCTTTCTCAGACCGTTGACCCATTTCCTCTCTGACCGTCCCATGAAGAATGTATTATTGATGTGACATTTACCTATGATTTCCTTTTGGGACTTTTCATGGCCAGAGAGTGCACACATAGTGACCAACAACTATTTGCAGTCCACTTCTCAGTTGACTTTGGGATGAACATTTACTTTAGCATATAAAGACTATTTGAAGAATAAACCATTGAAATATACCTTATATACCCGTCTCTTTTGACTCCTTGACGTCTTCCAAGTACACCCAGTCTCTTTTCCAAAACATCGAAAAACAACAGCCATCACAGCTACCTTTCTAAACATCCTTTCCTCACAGATATTAAATCCCAACTGACAAATCCCAACTGTCACTTTGTAACTGACATTCCTCAAAGTTCCATTTAGCAGTCTTGAGACAGCGCCATCTGGTGTCAAACATGTCACACTGCAGGTCATCTCAAACTGCGAAAATATATCTTGTGCTGACTCATGAATTGCTATTCAAAATGCAATAATCTGACAATTTATTTATTTGCCATGCTTCTATACCGCCTCTCTCAGCCCAAAGGCGACTCGAGGCGGTGAACAAGCGGCAACAAGTGCCCATATACAATACATCACAAGATAAAAACATTCATATAAAAACATATAAAATGAACATTTAAAAACTACAAAATAGACCGAGAGCAGGGCCTCTCCAGGTGATCTTAAGCATCTTGATGGTTCATAGGGAGAGTTATGTTTGGACAGGTAAGTTGGACCAGAACCGTTTAGAGCTTTAAAGGCCAAAACTAGCACTTTGAATTGTGCCTGGTAGCAAACTGGTAGCCAGTGGAGCTGGCACAACAGGGAAGTTGTACGCTCCCTGAGTGCCGCTCCTGTTATTAACCTGGCTGCTGTCCGTTGAACCAATTGAAGCTTCCGAGCAGTCTTCAAAGGCAGCCCCACATAGAGAGTGTTACAGTAATCTATGAGTATATGTGAGTAGATGAATAGGAACCACATTAAGTGGGAAGGTATTTTAGGCACAGCTTTTTCAGGGAGCAACAGTACCCCCTGTGATCGGAACTGATCACAGCCTCCAAAAGATGCTGAATTATGAGAAAAAGCCTATGTATACCTCTATCTGTTGTCCGTCTTGTCATTGAATAACTGGCATTAAATGTTTGCCGTATATGTGTTCTGTGATCAGTACTGAGAATATAAGTACTGTAAATAAATAAATAAATAAATAATAACTAAATAAATAAATTGAGGCTTATATATACCTAATGGACTAAAGCAAATAGGTGTATCAAACCTATGTGGTGGAAGGGCATGAAATGTCAATGCCTTCTAGGAGGGCTTTTGGAGGAGAAGAGTACATGCTTGAATGATGAACAGAGATGATGATGCTGATGATGATGTGACTGTGCATTTCTATGAATGGATTGTAACAAATTCACTGCACATGTATAGGAAAAAGAGAGAAAGAGGTTAACAGAAATTCAATGCATTTTAGGAGATAATCCAAAAGATAAGCAATGATTCTTCTGTGTTTGTAGTGTGAGAATCCCAGGTGACAGCAGGATTGACGAGAAACAACTGGAAAAGCTGAGGATTTAAAGATTGAACTGCAAAGACTCTGGCACAAGGCAGTCAAGGTGGTCCCAGTGGTGATCGGCACACTGGGTGCAGTACCTAAAGAACTTGGCCTGCACTTAAACACAATCGGCGCTGACAAAATTACCATCTGCCAGCTGCAGAAGGCCACCTTACTGGAATCTGCACGCATTATTCGCCAATACATCATACAGCCCTAGACACTTGGGAAGTGTCCAATGTGTGATCCAATACAACAGCCAGCAGAGTGTATGCTGTTGACTCACCTTGTTGTGTTTCAAATAATAATAATAATAATAATAATAATAATAATAATCTAAGATAAATTAACTTGGAGAAATATCCAGCTTACGTTTCTGCAAAAATTGGGAATCTCATTAAAGGGCAAAATATGAGGCTAAGCCTTCGTTCCTGCCTTGTGCTAAGCTTCTCAAATGATCTGTTTTATTTGCACCACTGGTTACATTAGCTGATAGATTCTGGGAACTATAGTCCAAGCTAGTAACTTTTACCAATCTTGCCTACAAGCTATGAAAGGAAGGCCTGATGAAAGAAAGAGAGGAACTAACAGATGGCGGGGAAGGGGGGTGTCATAGCCCCAGGGGAGAATACATGTTTGGCATGCAAAGAGATCCCAGGTTGAATCCTTGGCATCTCAACACTAATATTATAAGGCAGCAGGTGATAGGAAAAATCCACCACCAGATAGAAAGGTGAGCTGGTGACCATGTCAGGAGCAAATACTGCAAAAAGGACAAAAATCAGAACAATCTGGGGCAAGGCCGCTTCCCACATTGCTGTGACAGGCAGAACTAACAAGGGTTTCCAGCTCTTGCCTGGAGGTAAAACATAGGCTTCTCAGCTGGAACCGTCCCAATCTACAAAACGGGAACAAGGACAATGTGCCTCTCACATCCTTGTCATCTTTTGATTATTGTAAGGATCCCTGAGATCTCCTGTGACAAGCGAAAACATCCGAAAGGCTCAGAACCTTCCTCTGGCATTCACCAATCACCGCTTGGTTCATCAGGATTCCTTGAAGCAATGGGTAACTGTTTATAAACACTTTAAAAACATGAATAATATAATAATATACTTTATTTATATTCCACTCTATCTCCCTGAGGGGACTCAGAGTGGATTACAGCATACATATATGGCAAACATTCAATGCCATTATACAATTAACAAAGACAGACAGTACATAAAGGTTTGCCTCTTTTTCATCTCCGGCATCTGGAGGCTGTGCCTCTTTTCCAACTCCGGCCATGGGAAGGTGCTGTTGTTCCATTTTTCCAAGCCAAGGAGCCTGTTGTCCGTGGGCGACTTACTGATCAAATTGCTGGCATGGCTTCAGGGGTTCCTTTAACCTCCCCACCAAAGCAGTACCTATTGATCTATTCACTTTGCTGTTTTCAAAGGAAAGCTAGGGCTGACGGCAGGAGCTCACCCTGACCCACGGCTTTGAACTGCCAACCTTCTGGTTGGCAAGATTTTCTGTAACTGGCAGTTTAACCCACTGTGCTAACTGCAGCCTCTATATACTTATATATAAGTCATGTATAAGTCGATGTGCATGTGTTGAGACTAAAAATACAGATTTCAGTATTACCTGTGTGTAAGTTGAAGGTCATTCAGCTCTGGAATGGCCTGCCTAAAGAGACCCGACAGGTAAAGCAGCTGTCAAAATTTAAGGTGCAATTGAAGACTCATATCTTCCGGCAGGCCTATTCAGTCAATTTTAAGTTGTGGACTTCAATCTGAATTTCACCAGTGAATTTTACCTTATATTTTAATTCCGTATATCTTGTTGTATGTGTTTTAAATAGTGGTTTTAATGATGCTGTAACCCCACCTTGAGCTGCAAGGAGAGGCTCGAAATAAATTCATTATTATTATTATTATTATTATTTTACTGACACAAAAACAAAGTATGACACAGCAAATGAGAGATATATGCCTGATTTCGTATCACAAAATCACAAGTTGAACACTTCCCAAGCATTTAGGACTGTGTGATGTATAATTTGTATTATTAATTATTTGTATCAATATTATTAATTATTTGTATTAATAATTTGTGTTATTATTATTATCATCATCATCATTATTCTACAGATAAAGGAAAGCACAAATGTTGCTTGAAGGGGCAAACTGTCCCTGGTCATTGTTGCCAATTCCCTGCCCAGGCTTCCAAAAAGCAGCAGAGAGACTAGAGGGAATAGATAGGTGCCTCTTTTAGCTTATTCGGCAATGAGCTAAGTTCTCGCCTTTCTCTACCCTTCAGAGAAAATTCCTTTTTGTTTGTTTGTTTGTATTGTTTTGTTTTGTTTTTTTGCCAAAGAGTCAAGTTACAGTATTTACATTGACCCATAGATAGGCTGACCCCAATTTCTGGGTAGTTTTCTTTACTACATTTTTATACTTATACATGAGTATATACACTGTATAACTAACGAGAATCAAACTCTTCTTCTAAATAACAGACACAGAGTTTTCAAAAGACGGCCAGAGCAGAAAGTTCACAGGATCCCCCGGGGAACACGGTCAGGCGAGTCTGGGAGCATGTGCAAAAATAGAGAGATGGAGAGAAATAGGGAAAGAAAGAAGTGCAAATTTTTCATAGTTTCTGAGCTAAAGATGGAGTCTCACCGCATTGCCAAGCAGAAACAAAGCAGGAGACCAGCGGTCCTTGGTACCCAATAAGGTTTGGTTCCAGTATTTCTTGTGGATTCCAATATCTGTGGATACTCAAGTCACATTATATACAATAGTGTAGTACAAAGGTTTCCCTTATATAAAGCTTTGAATTTGGGATATTTTAATATATATATTTTCAAACAGTGAATGGTTGAACTGTGGATACAGACGCTATGTACTCTTCTTGCTCATGCGACATGCGGAACTTGACGAATCAAGGCTGGAGTTAAAATTGCTGGAAGAAACATTAACAACCTTAGATACGCAGATGATACCACTTTGATGGGCGAAAGTGAAGAGGAACTGAGGAGCCTTCTAATCAAAGTGAAAGAAGAAAGTGGAAAAGCTAGGTTGCAATTAAACATAAAAAACCCAAGATTATGGCATCCGGACTGATTGACAACTGGCAAGTAGAGGGAGAAAACATGGAGGCAGTGACAGACTTTGTATTTCTAGGTGCAAAGATTACTGCAGGCACAGACTGCAGCCAGGAAATCAGAATAGGTTTCCTTCTTGGGAGGAGAGCAATGACTAATCTCACTAAAATAGTGAAGAGTAGAGACATCACACTGGCAACGAAGGTCCGCATAGTTAAAGAGCAATAGTATTCCCCGTAGTAACCTACGGATGTGAGATCTGGACCATAAGGCTGAGCAAAGGAAAATAGATGCTTTTGAATTGTGGTGTTGGAGGAAAATTTTGTGAGTTCCTTGGATCACGAGAAGATCCAACCAGTCTATACTTCAGGAAATAAAGCCCGACTGCTCATTGGAGTGAAGGATATTAAAGGCAAAGATGAAGTACTTTGGTCACATCACCAGGAAAGCTTAGAGAAGACAATTATGCTGGGGGGAAGGAAGGAAAAAGGAAGAGGGGCCGACCAAGAGCAAGATGGATGGATGGTATCCTTGAAGTGACTGGCTTGACTCTGAAGGAGCTGGGGGTGGTGACGGCTGACATGGAGCTTTGGCATGGGCTGATCCATGAGGTCACGAAGAGTCGGAAGTGGCTGAATGAGTAAACAACAAAAGCAACAGATGCTGATATTTACCTTAACAGAGCCAAGTAAAGGACCCAAACTAAACAAGAAGTATATAACCACAAAGATTGTAAATTGTCAAATAATGTTATTGTTATTATCACACATAGAATACTGTACTCACGGACCCCAGTCGTATATATACATTTAGTACATTTCCACAAGGTAAATTTCAATCCACAATTTCATAAAGAATCAGGTCCGGAGGCAGGCAAATTCCAATCACAAGTTCATGAAAATCGTCCAAAGTTCATTACATAACGTGCATATTGCAAAGAAACATAAGTTCATAGTAGAAGTCCCAAAGACATCAACAAAACGTGCATATTATGAGCGAAGTCGCATCAAGTGGAGCCAAACATAATTTCATCCAAAGCCAGGTTGACGGAAGCATAAGAATTCGTTCTCCGTTTCGCACCAATAGGTGCTTTATCAAAACCAACATAACAATATGGCTAGTGGGGCATCCACTGATCACAATCAAGTAGATAGTGAGGCACGGGCCATACTCAAGGGAAATTTGGCCCAATTGTATCATTGGTGGGGTTCAGAATGCTCTTTGATTGTAGGTGAACTATAAATCTCACCAACTACAACTCCGAAATGTCAAGGCGTGTTTTCCCCAAAATTACAGTCATGAAGTAGCAACAAACAGTTGGGGGTCACCACAACATGAGGAACTGTATTAAGGTGTCGCAGTTATTACGAAGGTTGAGAACCACTGTTCTAAATAAAGGAGATGGGAAAGCTTTCTCCCCACACAGGTAGTAAGTGCCTTGCAGAGATTGCTCTACATTGCCTCCATTAGTCAGTTACCCCTGTTGCAAACTGAGGCTAAGGCTTCTGGGAAGAGAGTAATGACTTAAGCCAGCAGAATATCTGGTTGGGAACAGAGAGAGAGAAGGAATAGTCTGTTCAGCCAAGTCTTTCAATTCCCGATGTCCTCCCTGCCCCCTTCCAAAACGGCACCGACGCAAGAGACAGCTGCAGCTTATAAGGAATGTAAGAGGCCCAGCCAGGGACTCCGGGGAGGGAAACCAAGCCTTATATGGCCACGGAGGCAGAATCAAATTTTTATCAATGAGCCTGAGCACAGAGACGCCCAAGGAGAGATAACGGGGAAAACAGAGCTGTCCCGGAATGGAAGGAGGATGGCATCTGTCACTCCCCATCCATCACAGGAATGTCTCCAAAGCAAGACCAGGCACACAATGATATGGTCCTGCTTCGGCACTGAACAAGCATAACCACTGGAGTCCTAGAGAAGGGGAGCGAGGATGGAGAGAGGGAGAAATCGCCCAGTGATCAAAATGCCATCTGAATCCAAACAACGAAAGCTCACTGTTCTTTCTCCTGTCAAAAGACTTTGTTTATCAAAACTGGATAAAATTTATTTGTTCGTTTATTTATTTATGGCATTTCTACCCTGCCTTTCTCACCCCAGGGGAGACTCATGGCGGCTTTACCTACAGGCAACCATTTGATAATACAATGCACACTTAAAGAAATATTGAAATAGAATTAAAAAGTACATTAAAAACAATTAAAAACAATACAGAGTTAAAAACATAATCCACAAGCGTAATCCGGGCCGTCCCAATGGTCATTGCACATTGAACAGTCTTCAAAGGCAACCCCACGTAGAGTGCATTGCAGTAGTCTATTCGGGATGGAACTATCTACTTCACAAGTTCTCTAAAGGTTTGGTTACAAAGCCACGTTTTCACTCTCTTGCGGAAGGTCAGGAAGAAGAGGGTTGATCTAACATCGCTGGGGAGGGAATTCCGAATTCAAGGGGCCACCACTGAAAAGGCCCTATCTGTCATCTCCGTCAAACTCACCTGCATGGGAGGCAGGACCGAGAGCAGAGCCTCCCCAGATGAGCTTAAACTTCACGATGGTTCATAGAGGGAGATACCTTTGGACAGATAAGCTGGGCCAGAACCATTTAGGCCGCAGACCTGGGCAATTGCCGGACCTCCAGGTGTTTTGGACTTCAACTCCCAGAAATCCTACCCAGTTTACCAGTTGTTAGGATTTCAGGGAATTGAAGTCCAAAACACCTGGAGGGCCGGCAATTGCCCAGGTCTGGTTTAGGGTTTTATAGGCTAGAACTTTGAATTATGATCAGTAGCAGATTGGCAGCCAATGGAGCTGATGTGACAGTGGGGTTGTATGCTCCCTGTACACCGCTCTGGTGAGCAATCTGGTTGCCACCCGTCGGACCATTTGTAGCTTCCGAACATTTGTAGCTTCCGAAATAATAAATGTAATCATAATAATAGAGTAAAATAATGGAAATGTAATAACAGTAATAATAGAGTAAAACAATAAATGTAATAAAAACAATAATAGAGTAAAGTAATACGTGTAATAATAACAATAATAGAGAAAAATAATAAATGTAATAAAAATAATACAGAAAATAATAAATGTAATAAAATAATAATAGATTAAAATAATGTAAATGCAATAATAATAAATAGAGTAAAATAATAAATAACTTTGACTCAAGTATGAGCCAAGGGGGGCTTTTTTAGCCTAAAAAAGGGCTGAAAAACTTGGCTCAAGTATGTACAGTATATAAAATAGGTATAAAAATAAAACATTACATGATAATAAATCAGCATTTGCAAAGCCTGCTAAAGAGACTGATTTTACTTTTTGTGGAGTAGAGCTGAAGCATTTTCTGCAGAATCCACTGTAAACATGGTGCATTGCTACTAACAGATATATGTAAATTGGTGGTGTTCAGAAACCTTTTAATGTTACCAATTTTTTGGGGATCCAGGCACTGAGCTATGGGACCCCATTTGCGGTCAGGACCCATAGTTTAAGAAGAAATGATCTAGACAAGGAAAAACATTTGAAACAAATTTAAAAAAAAGGCAAAAAACCCCCCATCAGAACAATATTGAAAGTCCCTGCAGTCAATTCCTAACGACCTAATAGAACAGGAATATTGATAGTAACTGACAGAAGGATAACAAAGTAAAAGCCATCCTGACTTTGCTTTGGAAAATATTCCAAAACCTGGGAGCAGCCGCCGAAAAGGGCCCTCCTCCATTTTCCATTCAGGCAGATTTGTGAAGGTTTAGAGAAAGGCCTATTCCTCCCTTAACGCGAAAAGACTCATATAAGAAGGTACTGTAATATACAAATTATTCAGCAGAAAAAAAGGGAACTCACACTGGTGATTATATAAAGAGATTTCCCACCTTTGTGCCCCCATCAGTGAACTTACATACAACACCACCCAACTCCTATCCATGCCCTTAGCTCTTATTTATACACCTGAAGCATCAGAAGATTGGTATTGCTTTGAGAATTGACTTGAATCACACAAGCATGTAAGAGGATTGAGTGGTACTGATATGCCACTGTTCTGTAGCAAGAAAAGAGCCAATATAGCTTATTATTGTACCACACAGAGAACAGTCTTCAAAGGCAACCCCACGTAGAGTGCATTGCAGTAGTCTATGCAGGATGTAACTATAGCTTGGACTACCATGACCAAGCCTGACTTCCCAAGGTATGGGTGCAACTGGTGCACAAGTTTTAATCATGCAAATGCTCCTTTGGCCACGGCCAAAACCTGGGGTTCCAGGATCAGCGATGAGTCCAGAAGAACTCCAAAGCTGCAAATCTGTGTCTCCAGGGTGAGTGTAACCCTGTCCAACACAGGCTGTAATCTTATACCCTGTTTGGCCTTACAACTGACCAGGAACACATCTGTCTTGTCTGGATTCAATTTCAATTTGTTCGCTCCCATCCAGACCGACACAGCTGTCTAGCACCGGTTCAGGACCCGAACAGCCTCCTTAGCAGCAGGTGGAAAGGAATGACAGAGTTGGACATCTTCTGCGTACAGGTGACATCGAACTCCAAAACTCTGGATGATCCCTCCCTACGGCTTCATGTAGATGTTAAGAGACATGGGGGCCAATATTGAGCCCTGCAAGATCGCTATGCTCACCAAAGCCCTTCATGCAAAGAGATGCTTCATGCTCAGACGTTGCTGTGTGCCTTCAAATCATTTCTGATTTATGGTGCACTTATCACACAGAGGTTGTTTTTTTTAACAAGATTTATTGGAATTTTTACACATATTGGGGGTGGAGAGAGCGGGGATGGGGTGATTCTGAGGAATAAGGGGGGGTTGAGGGAAGAGGGGGGGAGGGGAACTGGGAGAAGTACGTTGGCTCCCGGCATTTCCTTGCAGTTCCTTGTGTTCAACTCTTTCTGTCAAAAGAGGGATGAGGGGGATGAGAGGGAAGGGGTCGAGAAAGCGTTCCAAAGTGTCAATTATTGCAGTTGTAAAAATCTATGTTTTTGATTGGTTAACGAGTTCATTTTCCCGTCTGGCCTCTCGGGGGTGGCTGATTTGTAGTCCAGGTCTTTAGGTAGGATGTGAAGAGTGTCCAGTCTGTTCTTCGCAGCCCGGTTCCCTCCGATTCGCTCATGTAATATGAGAGTTTGTCCATGCTCATGATGTCTTGGACTTTGGTCATCCATTCCTCAATCCGAGGCGTTTCTGTGGATTTCCACTTTTTTGCATACTCCATCCTCGCGGCTGTGGTGAGGTACATAAACATTCTTTCGGCGTTCTCATTCGGAAGTTCCCGTTCGTCCACCATTCCCAGCAGGCAGGCTTCTGGCGTTTTTTCTAACGTGATCTGCAGAACCTTTTGGATGTGGATGTGTATTTCCTTCCAATATCTCGAGGCTGCCGGGCACGTCCACCACATGTGGTAAAAGGTGCCTGTCGGGTCTCCGCATTTCCAGCACTTGGCCTGGGCGGTTTTGTACATCAGGCCAAGCTTGTGCGGCGTCAACACCTGAAGAACATCTTGTACCAGTTCTCCTTTAGGTCGATGGCATAGACAACTTTTAGTTTTTTTCTCCATATTTTTTCCCATTCGTCCATGGTGATAGCGCGATGTTTTGTGCCCACTTGATCATGCACGCTTTCACCTGCTCTGTTTCTGTTGACCATTCCAAGAGTTTTAGGTAGGCCTTCGAGATAAGTTTCTTCTCCTTGTTCAGAAAAGTTTTCCAAAATTGGTCTCCCTCCTCGAAGCCTATCCGTCTGTCTTTTTGGAAGCACGCATTGATGTGGAGGAAGTGTAGCCAGGTGAGGGATTTATATTGTTGTTGCAACTGGGACTTTGGTTTTAGACGTCTCTCCCCTCCTACTTTGGTCGTCATTTCTTCATAGGTCGGCCATTTGCCCCATCCTAGTATTTTCCTTTGGTGGGCTTCTAGAGGCAACACCCACAGTGGGATTTTTTGGTAGAATCTTCCCTTGTATGTTTCCCATATCTTTATTAGGGCTGCTCTCACTGGATGTTTTGTGAATCTCTCGTTTGCCCCCGTTTTTCCATATCCTAGGTGTCCGTGCCAGCCTCCGTCACACAGAGGTTTTTATGGCAAGATTTGTTTAGTTTGCAGTTGCTTCAGGCTGAGAGAGAGAGTTGCCCAAGGCCACCGGGTGCATTTTCAGAGCCGAGCAGGGATTCAGACCCTGGTCTCCAGAGTCACACTGCAAAGCTCAAACCACCAAACGATACTGACTCTCCAACACAACTAACCAAATGGTCTCAATGACTATAAGAATGTATTGGTGGCGGCGGCAGCAGCAGCAGTAGTTTCTAATTCACTTACAGCACACCTTTTTCTAAACCAGAGTATCAATGCAACTTACAAAAGTTAAACAAAATACATACAAAAAACATACAAAGTTTCTCATTTTTGGCTTAGAGAACTGTGGATGTTCAACCTGGAGAAGGTAAGGTTAAGAAGTGATGTGATAGCCATGTTCAAATATTTAAAAGGTTGTCATATTGAAGATGACATATTGAAGGCTTGTTTTCTGGTGCTCTAGAGACAAGACAGGAAGCAATGGATTCAAACCACAGGAAAAGAGATTAAGAAGAACTTCCGGCCGATAAGAGCTGTTCAACAGTTAAATATGCTGCCTCACACTGTGGTGGAGACTCCTTCTCTGGAGGTCAATAAACAGAGACTGGATGGTCATCTTTGGGGAGTGCTTTGATGGTGCCTTCCTACTTGGCATAGAACTGGACTGGAGGTATTTTGTGGTCTCTTTCCAACTCTAGTATTCTATGATTCTAAGTTATTGCTAGCATATGCTTAAACTATCAAGACTATGGCATCTCAGCAATGGTTCCCTGGAACCCCAGATTTCCACAAGACGGTCATTAGGCGTTCTGTGAGAGATCATGACCTTGGGGGCAGGGAATGACTTTTTTCTCTGTAAATATCCTTTTTGTACAAGACTCCCCTGAGACTAAACAGATTCCTCTAGAGTAAAAATGTTAGTATTATTATTTTTTCACTTGTGAGCCCTTTCTGTTCAATACATTTTTATGCTGACTCCGGAAATGTGGATACTATATATACTCGATTTTAAGCCAACCTAAATATAAGCCGAGACACCTAATTTTATCACAAAAAACTAGGAAAACGTATTGACTCGAGTATAAGCCGAGAGTGAGAAATCCCACAGCTACTGGTACATTTCAAAATAAAAATAGATATAAATAAAATTACATGTTAAATGTTTTGAATATTTACATAAAACTGTTAATTTAAGGTAAAACTGTCCAACTCTGATTAAATCTTTATTCTAACCTTCTTCAATGTAAATGTGTGCACGTATCCTTCCCATAATAATAAAGAGTAAAATAATAAATGTAATCATAATAATAGAGTAAAATAATGGAAATGTAATAACAGTAATAATAGAGTAAAACAATAAATGTAATAAAAACAATAATAGAGTAAAGTAATACGTGTAATAATGACAATAATAGAGAAAAATAATAAATGTAATAAAAATAATACAGAAAATAATAAATGTAATAAAATAATAATAGATTAAAATAATATAAATGCAATAATAATAAATAGAGTAAAATAATAAATAACTTTGACTCAAGTATGAGCCAAGGGGGGCTTTTTTAGCCTAAAAAAGGGCTGAAAAACTTGACTCAGGTATGTACAGTATATAAAATAGGTATAAAAATAAAACATTACATGATAATAAATCAGCATTTGCAAAGCCTGCTAAAGAGACTGATTTTACTTTTTGTGGAGTAGAGCTGAAGCATTTTCTGCAGAATCCACTGTAAACATGGTGCATTGCTACTAACAGATATATGTAAATAGGTGGTGTTCAGAAACCTTTTAATGTTACCAATTTTTTTGGGATCCCAGCACTGAGCTATGGGACCCCATTTGCGGTCAGGACCCACAGTTTAAGAAGAAATGATCGAGACAAGGAAAAACATTTGAAACAAATCAACAAAAAAGGCAAAAAAAAAAACCCCATCAGAACAATATTGAAAGTCCCTGCAGTCAATTCCTAATGACCTAATAGAACAGGAATATTGATAGTAACTGACAGAAGGATAACAAAGTAAAAGCCATCCTGCCTTTGCTTTGGAAAATATTCCAAAACCTGGGAGCAGCCAGGGCCCTCCTCCCATTTTCCATTCAGGCAGGCCCTCCTCCATTTTCCATTCAGGCAGATTTGTGAAGGCTGCAAGGTTTAGAGAAAGGCCTATTCCTCCCTTAACGCGAAAAGACTCATATAAGAAGGTACTGTAATATACAAATTATTCAGCAGAAAAAAGGGAACTCACACTGGTGATTATATAAAAGAGATTTCCCACCCTTGTGCCCCCATCAGTGAACTTACATACAACACCACCCAACTCCTATCCATGCCCTTAGCTCTTATTTATACACCTGAAGCATCAGAAGATTGGTATTGCTTTGAGAATTGACTTGAATCACACAAGCATGTAAGAGGATTGAGTGGTACTGATATGCCACTGTTCCGTAGCAAGAAAAGAGCCAATATAGCTTATTATTGTACCACACAGAGACTAAGGACTTTCAAGCTGTGAGCAGTACAATAGACGGTAGAACGTCACAGTGCACAACACCTACCTATTCCTTCCTGAAATCCATCAAAATAATCTCAACAAGCCTGCCACAGACAGAATCATGGAGGCAAGAAGATTTACCTTTGTTTCTCCGCTGCTATCCGATTCGGACACCTGGTAAGTGAGGTCTGTCTCCTCAAAGCCAGTTGCGCTCATGCGCTGATCTGTGGTCGGGTCCGACCGAGGAGGGGAGTCAGGAGAGTTCAAGCATGTCTGGATCAGTGCTTTCCCCGTCTCGCTGGTGATCATGGGTTGCAGCTTCCGCGTGGCGAACGTGTATACATGGCCCGTCTCGCTGGCCACGAGCAACAATACTTGCGTCCCCGTTAGGGTGGAAAGTTCATAGGCCTGCAGGGTAGCATCAAAGAGAGGCGGAAAGAGGAGAAAAGAGCAACAGTTAGGCACAGGTCATTTACAGATCCCACACGAAAGAACACAACTTGACACATCTCAAAACGTTAGGCAGGCCCGTATTGATCTGTTTTGGCGCCCTAGGCCACTTTGGAAAACTCGCCCCCGGGGGCAGGGCTGCTGCTGCCGCGCATGCCCAGAAGCGGCCATGGGGACAGGGCTTCCCTCCGCCTCTTCCTCCTCCTCCTCATGCGTGGCAGCGGCCACGGGGACGGGGCTTCCCTTCGTCCTCAGAGGAGGAGGAAGTGGCGAAAGGAAGCCCCGCCCCCGTGGCCGCTGCCGCGCATCCGCGACCTCCTCCTCCATGTTCCTGGGTGCTGCAGCGGCCCCGCGGCTTCCCTTCCTTCCTTCTCCTCCGAGGAAGGAAGGGAAGCCCCGGGGCCACTGCGGCACCCAGGAACATGGCGGAGAAGGCAGAGGCCGCAGCGCTCACGCATGCCCGGAAGCAGCCACGGGGGCGGGGCTTCCCTTCCTCCTCGGAGGAGGAAGAGGCCCCAGGGGCTTCCCTCTGCCTCCTCCTCCTCGCGCCCTCCTTCCTTGACACAGGGGCGAGGGGGGGCGCCATTCCCTCCTCCCCGCCCCCTCACAGCGCTCTCCCCCGCCCTCCCACGAGAGATTGAGAGAGAGAGAGAGAGAGAGAGAGATGCCATGCCGCACGTTGTGGTTTTGTCTGAACATATTTTTTTTGGTCCTTGATCTGGCGCCCCCCTAGGCCTGCGCCCATAGGCCATGGCCTAGTGTGGCCTTATGGGTAATCCAGGCCTGACGTAAGACAATGTTTCCATGAGAGTCCCACTGAATTCTTCCTTTGTCGTGTCTTAACTTTGGTTCTAAATTCACTCATGAAAAACAAAATCATGAAAAGTTCAAATCCAGTTGTGGGAATCTTTAGCTGTAGTCCAAAAAAAAAAAAAGAACTCATGCAAGTTTTAAAATCCAGTGCTATCACTCAAGGAGTCCTGGTCAAACTAGTACCCTAATATGCTCTCCAAACAAATTTCCAGTGAAAGAAAGCTCACTCCTCATGGTCTTAAGATTTGGGCAGATTTATATAGGAGGAGACAGTCTTTCACATACAGGGAAATATCCTTCTCAAACTGTCATTCTTCATGTTACCCAACAACTCCCTTTATTCCCAGTCAGGAAAATAATGCAAAGACAACAATACAAAACCTTAATAACTGTGGTATAGGCACAAGAACTGGGAAGCCCTGGCCCTTGAGTGCTCTAACTGCTGGTCAGCTGTGACCAGAAGTGATGTGGAATTAAAAAAAGGAACGAATGGAGGGCAAAAGGGAGAAAGGTGCCAAGTCTTCCACCTGGAAACTGATGCCCTCACTGTGGAAGAAGATGCAGATCAAGAATAACACTCCACAAGTCACCTACATATCCACCGTCAAATCACTACACTTCGAAGGCCATCATACTCGGACAAAGAGGGATCGCCTACGTCAGTGTTTTCAACCTTTTTTGAGCCACAGCACGTTTTTTACATTTACAAAATCCTGGGGCACGCCACCAACCAAAATGACACAAAATGTCACTCTAACACAGTAATACATATAGTTAATATGTTTTTAAATGTATTTATATATTCCTGACTGTGAGAGCTGTTCAGCAGTGGAACTCTCTGCCCTGGAGTGTGGTGGAGGCTCCTCCTTTGGAGGCTTTTAAGCAGAGGCCATCTATCAGGGGTGCTTTGAAGGCAATTTTCCTGCATATTGGGTGAAAGAGGCCCATGAGGTCTCCTCCAACTCTAGGATTCTACGAATCTCTTACTATCCCAAAGGAATTCCAGCCTGTCAAGGCCAGAGAGCAGAGCTAAAGAGGCAGGAGGGGTCAAATGGCCATCAAAATGGTGGCGGCGGCGTTTGCTGCGAAGGGGACGGGGTCAGAGTGACGTCACTCCCTCCCTCCCTCCTCCGGAGAAGATGAGGCCAATGGAAAGACAAGGGATGGGGCCCCTGCGCTCCCGATTTGTCACCGGCTGCCACTCTTCGCCCCGCCCCTCCGCCGGGCTCATTTCCATGCTTAAAGGGACAGAGGCCAATTTCCCAAGGCACACCTGATGATCGTTCACGGCACATCGGTTGGGAAACACTGGCCTAAGTAAGTAAGTACTTAGTTCATTTTAAAGGTGTAATTGAAAGGGCCAATGGCACATGCCGTGAAAGGGAGTCTTAATAGGGCAGGAACTATTACCAGGAAAGACCTGTCATTCATACTCAATATAACTTGCCTTTAAGACAGCAAGGTGAGTATACCTATCTTATCCAATCTGATGTCTTTCAGCTCAGTTGGTCTACTCAATAACCAACATCCCCAAAAGCAATGGAGTTTGTGATTTAACACCTCTAAAGAATGCCAGGTTGGGAGAGGTTGGAGTAAGGCCTCCGATGTGTACAGGCAGAGTGTTCCTTAGCCAAACAGTTTGGAAGCAGAAGTGTTTTGGATCTGGGATTTTAAAAAGATTTTGGACTATGGTATTTGCATAAACATAAATAGGGCTGCGGTGGTACAATGGGTTAAACCAGTAGTTCCCAACCCTTTTTTGACTATGGACCACTTGACCAGGGACCACTCTCCAACATTAGTACCAAAAGGGTTACAAATCAATTTTTAGTCAACTTTAGATTTGGTTTGGGGTGCCGATTCAGAAAATTGCATTGGATAGACCACATCAGCTCTAGTTTCTGATACAGAACATATGCCATGGTCAGTGATAGGGAAGAAGTGGCAGGCAGCGCGAAAGGAGTGGAAATAAAACAAAATAAATAAAGTGGAAAGATGCTCGCGGATAGGATTTTTGTCCTCGCGGTCCACTGGTGGACTGCGTCCCACAGGTTAAGAACCACTGGGTTAAACCCTTGTGCTGACTGAACCGCTGGCCTGAAGGTCGGTGGTTCAAATCTGCGAGATGAGGGGAGTTCCCACCTGTCAGCTCCAGCTTCCCATGCGGGGACATGTGAGAAGCCTTCCACAAGATGGGAGTCCCCGGGCAACGTCTTTGCAGACGGCCAATTCTCTTGCATCAGAAGCGACTTGCAGTTTCTCAAGTCGCTTCTGACACAATAAAAAATACACATAAATGAGATACCTTGAAGACAGGATCCAAATCAAAACGCAAAAACTCATTTGTATGTACCTGAAGGTACTTTTACACACAATATTTTCAGTAATGGTACGTATGAAACAAAGTGTACACTGAACCATCAGAAAACAAACTATCTCAATTTTGAAGCATTTCAAATTTCCACGTACTCAACATGTTTTGTTAAATAGATAATGGTACTGGGAAATTATTTCCTGATTACAATATTATAATGTAATTCAGGGCAATGTTTGACATTTGGGCATGTTTGGCTCCATTCCATCACAGCCCATTCTAATCAAATCAAAACACTCTGGTAAACCAGAACTGTCATCTAAACAAAAACAACATATTTACCCTGCAACAGGGTTCAAGGGGGAGGGAAAACTTAAAAATAGAGAGTACATTGCACCGTGAAGACAGAGTGATGATAGGGCATCCTGGGAGAAGACGAGAGAGGACACAGCCTTCAGATAAAAAAAAAGACCCCCTACTTTTCATGAGCCAGAAGTGTAGCCTCCAAGTCTAAAAGCTTTCGATTCTGCCAAGGAAGGTATAAATAAACCCCATTTAGCCACATTTCCAAGATGCCACACTTCTTATCAGCCATTTGCCAAATGGGTTTCTCCCTCTTTATCTGCAGCACTTGTGACACTCTCCGCTCTTGCCACTTTAGCTTTAAATTGATACCAAAGTGCTGAATACTTCACAAACTTTTAAACCTTCAGCCCAAACTTTGGGAAAGGAACATTTCTTGTATTACACTTCCCAGAGTCTCCCACTTAGTATGGTCAGTGGTCCTTTCCTAACCACAATCTCTTCAAAACTCTGCCTCTCTTACCAACGCAAAAGGCAGAGGACTTGAAAGTGGGGGCCCTTTTGGAATACTGTTGGCCCTCTGCATTTTTGCAGTATTTACTTTTGCAAAATTGCAGTTTGGATTAATCTCTAGGTCTTCCGGGCAAGTCTAAAGACAAGATGCAAGTGAGTCATGCTGGAGGAACTATAAATTCCTAGAGAGAAGACTTCTCTAGAAAGCTGCATGTTATCCAGTGCATTTCTAAGGTCAATTTCCAATGGAAGCGGACCATAGATTCATGATACAGGACCTAAAGATTCCTAGGGAAATGCTGTCCCAGATTTTTAAAAAGTGTTTTTTATGTGTGGTATATACACAAATATATACACACATATACACACACAAAGCACATATACAGACTGGGCCACAGCAATGTGTGGCAGCGGACGGCTAGTCTATATAAATAAAAATGTAATGTTCGCCTGTGGGATTAACATAACTTAAAAACCACTGGACGAATTGACACACAAATTTGGACACAATACACCTATCAGGGCAATGAGTGAACATCACTCATAAAAACACTGAAAAACACAGCAGAAGAGACTAAATTACAATGCATGTGCAAAACCACATATATACACAAACACACATATATACACATATACACAAATATATACACACACATATATGCATATATACACACGCAACACATATACACCGACTGGGCCACAGCAACGTGTGGCAGGGGATGGCTAGTATAGAAATATAATCATATAGCAGATCATGTTATGAAGTAAGCAGAGCCTCAGAAAAAGAAGCTTTTTATAAAATCTTTTAATACCTGTGAACGCTTTCATCAGCACTGTCTTTGCACAATCCTAAATATACACTGGACCAACTACGTGACGAATGTTGCTGTCCTTGAGCAAGCGGGGATCACCAGCATTGAGGTCATGCTATTGGCCATGCTATTGGGAACACAGCTGCGCATCTCTAGGATGGAGGACCATCGTCTCCCAAAGATACTACTCTATGGTGAACTCGCCATGGAGACCCATTCGGCGTGACCCTTTTGTCTTTCCTTCCTTCTCTCTTTCCTCTCTCCCTTCCTTCACTTCCACCCTTCCTTCCTTCCATCCTTCTTTTCCTCCATTCCTCCCTCCCTTCTCTTTTTTCCTTCTTCCTTTCCTCCTGGGGGAAGTTTAGGTGGGAGAAGAGAGCTAGAGAGGGAACATGGGAACCATGTTTTAAGATGCCAAAGGGTGTTCCATTGAGGAGGAGGAGGACGGGGGAAACTAACTTTCTGCTGCTCTAGAGACTAGGGCACAAGGGAGCAATGGGTTTAAATGGCAGGGAAAGAGATTCGACTGAAAAGATTAGGAAGAACTTCCTGAGAGTAAGAGCTGTTGGGAGAGTGGCATAGGCTGCCTCAGAGTGTGGTGGAGTCTCCTTCTCTGGAGGCTTTTCCGCAGAGGCTGTCTATTGGGAGTGCTTTGATTGGCGGAAAAGGCACTTCTTGCATGGCAGAGGGTTGGACTGGATGGCCCTTACAGTTGTCTCTTCCAGCTCTCGGATTCTATATCAAGCGTAAGCAATAAAGGGTCTAATGCAGTGTTTCTCAACCAGTGTGCCGTGACGGACCTCCTGCTGTGTCGTGAGAAAAGCTCTCTGCCCCCCTTCCTTCCCCGCCCCTCTTGCCGAACTCCTGCTGCTTGAGGGAGGAGGAGGAAGGGCCGGGCGGTGGCAAAGAAAAAAAAGGGGCCAGGGCGCCACCTCCTTCGGCCGTTTTTCCAGCCAGCCTCCAATCCGCCATGACTCTCGCCCCTCGCTCGCTGAAGCCGCGTGGAGCCCCGCCCACTGAAGCTCATCCACCGCTCATGCTCCTCCGTGGGAGAGCTGAAGCTGGGGGGGGGCGGGGCATGGTGCAGCCTGGCTCCGCCCCTCCCTGGCTTTGTCACTCCCAGCAGCTGCCCCAGCCTTGAGGAGACAGTGCGAAGCCACCATTGTCCTGGCTCTGGCACCGCTGGCTTGGCACTGCCCCCTCAAGGCTGGAGCAGTTACTGGGAGAGGTGAAGACAGGGGGAGGGGAGGGGAGGGGCATGGCACAGCCTGGCTCTGCCCCCTCCCCTGGCTTTGTCACTCCCAGCAGCTGCCCCCAGCAGGCCACCACCCCCCAGCCGTTCTTTACTGTGTTAGAGTGTCATTTTGTGTAATTTTGGTTGGTGGTGTGCCCCCAGAATTTTTTAATGTTAAAAGTGTGCCGTGGCTCAAAAAAGGTTGGGAAACACTGGTCTAATGGATACACTTTTTCTCTCCCTTCCACCATCTCATCCTGACGAAGGCTAATCCTTTTGGGATCCAACCATTTCCAGTCTTCACTTTCTGCCTCTGAAATAGAGAAGGAAGGGGAGGAAAGGGAAGGGAGGGAGCTTGGGGAGAACTCCCTCCCTCCAAGACCTCCCACCCTGCTTTGGCCCTCTGGTATATAGAACACAATCAGCCTTTCCAGAGCCTCCCAATAATGCAGCAGGTTAAATCGCTGAGCTGCTGAACTTGTTGACCATAAGGTTGGCAGTTCAAATCTGGGGAGTGGGGTGAGCTCCCACTGTTAGCCCACTGTTAGCCCCAGTCCTGCCAACCTCGCAGTGCAAAAACATGCAAATGTGAGTAGATCAATAGTAGAGTAGTGAGTAGATCAATAGGTACCGCTTTGGTGGGAAAATAACGGCGCTCCATGCACTCATGCCAGCCACATGACCATGGAGGCGTCTACGGACAACACCGGCTCTTTGGCTTAGAAATGGAGATGAGCACCACCCCCCAGAGTCGGACACGACTAGACTTAATGTCAGGGGGAAACCTTCACCTTTTTATCAGCCTTTCCAAAGCAAAACCAACATCAACACTCTCGTAATTTTCACAAGTGGGAGACACTTGGAGACACTCTTAAAAGGGACTCTATTTGAACTTGTCAACAAGCAAATGTAATGAAGTTCTAATACAGTGTTTGATCAACTAAAACGCAGGTGATTAATCAAATACAGTACATATAGTGAACTATTAACACTTGTGATGAAAAGTATAATAATGTCATCAGAAAAGATGGCCCCATACCATTATTCTGTTTGGTAATCCCAACTATGGAATATCTGTTTGTCCATTATCTAATTCCTCCATGTTATGTACATTGTTTACACTTCGATGATATCTCCTCCTTCCTCCCTCTTTTCTCGAAATAAAGAACATCAGATTTTGATAAAACTGGAATAAGGTTCTTTATATGACAATGAAAATAATGCTGATGACTGGTATACCAACACTGTAATAAACACAACTGTTTTTACCATTTCCTAATATGGTAAAGATACATCAAGAAAAGAACTGGTGTACATCCAAGCTAGATAATTGCTCCAATAAATGAACATAAAGTAACATTCAGCCTCACAGAAAAAAAACACACAATTATGCCTGGTTCTATTCATTTTGGGAATAATCATGTTCAATGTATTACAGCAGTCTTACGTGTTCCTTCCTTCCTTTAGGAAACAGTTGAATAAATGGCAATCTTCATGGAAAACAGGCAGCATTGGCTGAGACCTTTTTAGTACAAACATATAAGGAGACAGCTAGGGTTCAACAGCTTTAATTCACTGGGACTGGACAAGTCTCAATTAATTGTGCCCAATTTTAGCATTTTTACGGTGGTGGTTTAAGCTAAACCGTGGCTTAATAGTATATATTCATTCTCCATTTTAAAACACGCTTTCCCCTTTACAACTCAGCTTTTAAAACTAGATAATATATGTATGATAATATGTGTCAAGCTTACGGTCCAGAGAAATATAAATCCTACCTGTGCATGAAAGGAAGGATATAACACTCTAGCCAGGTAACAATCTCCAAGCTAGAACCGTCCAGATATTTTTACCCACCTATCTTGATCAACGGTAAGGAATTATGGGAATTAGAGTCCAAAATATCTGCAGGAAAAGTAGTATCTGGACCAGGGGCGGGCAACCCACGGCCCGCGGGCCATATCTGGCCCGGCAGCCAGTTCTGTCCGGCCCGGGAGAAGGGCGTTGGGGGCGGGGCCAAGAGGAAGGGCTGCTGCTGCCGCCATCCAATCGCAGGCTCTGTGGGGCCTGTGTTGGGCTCCATTGCGGGCTCTGTGGGGCCTGTGTTGGCAGGCCCCACAGACAGGCCGGAGGAGCGGCTGCTTTGGAGTGCCTGCCATCCCTGCAGGCGATCCGCGCCTGCAGCGGGAGCACTCCACGACCTGCGGCGGCTGATCGGCGTGGCGAACCGGAAGACTTGATCGTCTTCCGGGTCGCCACAGCGATGAGCCGCCTCAGATTGCCGAGTGCTCCCCCTGCAGGCCAGGATCGCCTGCAAAGATGGCAGGCACTCCAAAGCAGCCGCTCCTCCGGCCTGTCTGCCAACACAGGCCCCACAGAGCCCGCAATGGGATGGCGGCAGCGGCACCCCTTCCTCTTGGCCCCGCAGGGTGATCAGCTGGGGAATGGCTGGGGGCGAGTGCGGGCGGAGGCCTGCAGCCTCCGATGGCCTGCTGCTCTGCTCTCCTCTGCTGCTGAAGCGGCTGGGTCCGCTTTGCCATCCTTTGGGCTGCGTCCATTGGGCCATTCCATCTTGGGATCCTTCCTCTCTTCAGGATGTCAGCCTTCATCTTGGTTCGCACCTTGTCTTCTTGAATTTAATTCAATTTAATTTTAGTGGGTTTTATTATTATTGTATAATAATTTTATTATAATAATATAACAATATAATAAATGATATAATCTAATGTAATATTATATTATAATTTCAATATATTATAATTTCAATATATTATAATGTCTATATATATAGCCTATATACTATAATAATTATGATATTAGTACTAATAATATTTCTTGACATATTAATATGTTAATATTAATTATGTGTAATATATAGTAAATATAGTAAGTAAATAAATAAATAATGTAGATTAGAATGTAGTCCTGCCTTTAGGTGCGGCCCTCCATAATATTTTTTGGCTCTCGTGTGGCCCCTTGGAAAAAATAATTGCCCACCCCTGATCTGGACCCTGAGACAAGCTATATAGTAGGCATGGACAAACTTGGACCCTCCAGGTGTTTTGGATTTCAACTCCCACAATTCCTAACAGCCTCAGGCCCTTTCCTTTCTCTGCTCAGCAGCTTACGCCAAGTTGCATACTCTCAGCTCCACAAAACCCCATCATAGGTTCACTTTAGAATGTCATATGTCAGCTAAGTTGAATCATAGAGTTGAAATAGACCACATGCACCATTCAATCCAACCCACTGCATCTCCGACAGATAGCCATCCAGCCTGTTTAAAAGTCTCCAAGGAAGGAGCTTCACCATACTTTTGAGACAGAAAGTTCCACTGCTGAACAGCTCTTACAGGCAGGAAGTTCTTCCTAGTGTCCAGGTGGAACCCAAGGCTCCCAGTCCTAGTTTCCAGGGCAGCAGAAAACAAACACGCTCCCTCTTCTTTATGACAGCCTTTCAAATCTCCATTGGCCATATAGTACTGGGGATTTGGGGGGTAGTAGTCCCTAAAGATTTTGAGGGGTAGTTCCTTGAGGTGTCTTGGATTTCAACTCCCACAATTCCTAACAGCCCCAGCTTAAGCATCTGAGAGGGAAAAGGAAAGGAAAGGGTCCAATGCTGTTCAAAATTGTGGGAGTTGAAGTCCAAAACACCTGGGGGGCCCAAGTTTGCCCATGCCTGTTCTAGTCAGTACCAAGGTCAAATTCATCATTGCTAGGTAAGGATGCAAATAAACTCCTGCAAGGGAACTGTGGAAAGTGGCATAGGCACCATCTACACTGCCATATAATCCAGTTTTTAAATCCAGATTAGCTGATTTGAACTGGATTATATGGCATGTAGATCCAGCCATAGACAAGAGAAAAGACTGAACTAGACCAGGGCTGTCCAACTTCTACCGGGTCCAGGGCCGGAATAGAGGTCACTGATGACCTCGGGGGCCGCTCGGCCCCGCCTCCAGGCCCCGCCCCCAGCCCAGGCCCCGCCCTCTCCTAAAGCTGTCATTCTCCCTCCTCTTCCTCCTCCTCTTTCCCGGGCATCGTGGCTGTCCCGAGCACCATGGCGCCCGGGAAAGGCACGGCGCCCAGGAAAGAGGAGGAGGAGGAGAGAGCAGAAGGCGGCGCCAAGGGCAGCGCGTCACAGGCCTGGCGTGACTCGCTGCCCTTGCGCGCCTGCTTCTCCCTTTTCGGCGGCCCCCGCCCTTCCTAGGGCGGGAGCCGCCGGGCAGAAGGCGGCGCCAAGGGCAGCGCGTCACAGGCCTGGTGTGACGCGCTGCCCTTGGCGCTGCCTACTCCTCCTTTTGGCGGCCCCGCCCTTCCTAGGGCGGGGAGCCACCAGAAAAGGCAGAAGGCGGCGCCAAGGGCACCGCGTCACAGGCCTGGCGTGACGCGCTGCCCTTGGCGCCGCCTCCTCCTCCTTTTGGCGGCCCCGCCCTTCCTAGGGCAGGGGAGCCACCGAAAAAGGGCAGAAGGCGCGCGCCAAGGGCAGTGCGTCACAGGCCTGGTGTGACGCGCTGCCCTTGGTGCCGCCTACCTCCTTTTGGCCCCCCCCTTCCTAGGGCGGGGAGCCGCCGAAAAAGGGCAGAAGAGGGCGCCAAGGGCAGCGCGTCACAGGCCTGGCGTGACGCTGCCCTTGGCGCCCGCCTACTCATTTTTAGCCCCGCCCTTCCTAGGGCGGGGAGCCACCGGGCAGAGGCGGCGCCAAGGGCAGCGCGTCACAGGCCTGGCGTGACGCGCTGCCCTTGGCGCCGCCTACTCTCCTTTTCAGCGCGGAGAGAGGGACGGAGGGGGCGGTGCAGGGAGGAGCCAGCTCTCTTCCTCCTCCCTGCCCCACCTCCCCCTCCCCCCGGCCACCTTTTTAAAAAAAAATTAGAATTTTTTTAAAAAATTTAAAAATGGCGGCTGGGGGCATAGCTGGGGCCGTGCCCAACAGGCTGGGGGGCCGGATCCGGCCCCAGGGCCGCCAGTTGGACAGCCCTGAACTAGACAAACCAATGGCTTGACACTAAGGGCTCTTCCAAACAGGCCCTATATCCCAGGATCTGACCCCAGTTTTTCTGTTTATCCCAGATTATCTAGCAATGCGGACTGATATAATCCAGTTTAAAGAAGAAAACCTAGAATCAGATCCTGGAATACAGGGTCTATCTGGTAGGGCCCCAAGGGTGCATCTACACCAAACATGGGCAAACTTTGGCCTTCCGGGTGTTTTGGACTTCAACTCTCACAAATCCTAATAGCCTGTCAGCTGTTAGGAATTGTGGGAGTTGAAGTCCAAACACCTGGAGGGCCAAAATTTGCCCATGCCTGGTCTACGCTGTAGAAAGTAATGACATTACTTTAACTTCCATGGTCCAATGTTGTCGAATCACAAAAGTTGTAACTTGGTGACCACCATTCTTTGACAGGGAAGGATAAAGACCCTTTAAAACTACAACTCTCGTAATTCCACAGAACTGAGTCATGGCAGTTAAAAGTGGTGTCAAACTCTAATTTTACAGTGTAGACGCACTTTAAGACAACTTTCACGCAATGCTATGGTGTTAACATTTTATTTCCAAAGGTACAGTTCTGACCTAGGCTTCATTTCTAACCCACAAGCCGGACACTTTAGGAAGAACACAGGGAAAGAGGAGTTTAATCAGCTGTTTGGCTGAGTTTATAAATATCCACACATAGGCACCATCGCAGCCCTAACATACTGTCTCCTTGCCATTCAGTGAGCTATGAGAAAAATGCCACCCCATCACACTGGCAGGAGCAGAAGGATGGGGCCAATGTGTACAGTCAAGAAAGTTATAGTGCCAAGACTTCCTCTTACTCATTCCTCTTCCCATCCAGGGAACGGATGCACAGAATAGTATATTATCACCTTGATCTTGGCACACTCACTACAAAACACACACACACCTAGGGATTTGTTTGATATTATGTCCTTAATGATAACTGATTCCTTCCAAAAGTGCAAGGGGAAGCAGGCCCAGATGGTAGGGAGTGAAATTACTTTGCACATGCTCAGAAACCTGGTCTAGATCCAACTGCCTAGAACAGTGTTTCCCAAGCTTTTTTGAGCCACGGCACACTTTTAACATTAAAAAAATCCGGGGGCACACCACCAACCAAACTGACACAAAATGACACTAACACAGTGAAGAACAGCTGGGGGATGGTGGCCTGCTGGGAGCAGCTGCTGGGAGTGCCGAAGCTGGGGGAGGAGCCAGGCCGCACCATGCCCCGCCCCTCCCCCAGCTTCAGCTCTCCCACAGCTTCTCCAGCCTTGAGGGGGGAAATGCCAAGCTAGCGGTAGCAGAGCCAGCACAATGCTGGCTTGGCATTGCCCCCTCAAGGCTGGAGCAGCTGCTGGGAGTGCCGAAGCTGGGGAGGGGGCGGAGCCAGGCCGCCCCATGCTCCGCCCCCCTCCCCCGGCTTCAGCTATCCCACAGCTTCTCCAGCCTTGAGGGGGCAATGACAAGCCAGCGGTGGCAGAGACAGCACAATGCTGGCTTGGCACTGCCCCCTCAAGGCTGGAGCAGTTCCTGGGAGTGCCGAAGCCAGGGGAGGGGTGGGGCCAGGCCGCGCCATTCCCCCGCCCCCTTCCCCCGCCCCCTTCCCCCCGGCTTCAGCTCTCCCACAGAAGAGGAGCATGAGCGGTGGACGGGCTTCAGTGGGCAGGGCTCCTCCTCCGCACGGCTTCAGCAAGCAAAGGGCGAGAGTCATGGCGGATTGGAGGCTGGCTGGGGAAACGGCTGAAGGAGGAGGCGGCGCCCCGGCCCCTTCTTTTTCTTCACCGCCGCCCAGCCCTTCCTCCTCCTCCCCCAAACAGCAGGAGTTCGGCAGGAAAAGGGGGGAAGGAAGGGGGGGCAGAGAGCTTTTCTCTCAGCACAGCACTAGTGTGCTGTGCCCCGTCACAGCGGTTGGGAAACACTGGCCTAGAACATAGGTGGAAATCACTTGGCATATGGGCCACATGCAGTTGGGGGGATTTCAGTGTGACCCAGGAAAGCTCCACTGATCTCCCAAATCACCCCCCAAAATACAAAATGCAGTCAGAAATATTTAGGGAATCTCTAGAAAAGTCAAGGCCTTCCAGTGCCATTCAATGGTCAATCTCCAGCAGAAGGTTGTCCATAGAAATAATGACAGAGCCACACAGTACTAGATATTCCTAGAGAGGTATTCTCTCAGGTTAAAAAGAGATGGTGTTTCATAATTTGTGGTTTTATCACTTTCACAGGTGGCCTGCACCTTCCAATTCACGTGAAACTGGAGAGCCTACTATATTTGTTGCCATCTCACGAAAATCATAAAACTCGCTCTAGGGAGTACTACACTTTTTAAAAGACTATTAAATACTCTATCTTCCCTTAGTGTACTTGGGCCATATACAGACAGAACTAAAACACCACACTCAATATTTTTCAGAGTTTGGAAATACTACTATTCTGCATTAAAACTATCAGATTCCCCTAACTCAGTGTTTCTCAACCTTCCTAATGCCGCAACCCCTTAATACAGTTTCTCATGTTGTGGCGACTCCCAACCATAACATTATTTTTGTTGCTACTTCATAACTGAAATTTGACTACTGTTATGAATCGTAATGTAAATATCTGATATGCAGGATATATTTTCATTCCCTGGACCAAATTTGGCACAAATACTTGATACGCCCAAATTTGAATACTGGTCGGGTTGGGGGGATATTTATTTTGTCATTCGGGAGTTGTAGTTGCTGGGATTTATAGTTCACCTACAATCAAAGAGCATTCTGAACTCCACCAATGATGGAATTGAACCAAACTTGGCACACAGATTTCCCATGACCAATGGAAAATACTGGAAGGGTGTAGTGGGCATTGACCTTGAGTTTTGGAGTTGTAGTTCACCTACATACATAGAGCACTGTGGACTTAAACAATGATAGCTCTGGACCAAACTTAGCACAAATACTCTATATGCCCAAATGTGGACACTGGTGGAGTTTGTAGAAAATAGACCTTGACATTTGGGAGTTGCAGTTGCTGGGATTTATAGTTCATCTACAAAGAGCATTCTGAACTCCACCACTGATGGAATTGAACCAATCTTGGCACACAGAACTCCCATGACCAACAGAAAATGCCGGAAGGGTTTGGTGGGCATTGACCTTGAGTTTTGGAGTATTAGTTCACTTACAGCCAGAGAGCAGAAGGAGGGCTTTTAGTGGGAGGATTCACAGTATGTTTCCAAAAAGGAAGAGAAGGAGAGGCGGAGAGATCTTCAGCTTTCTCTGCCAAAGGGGTTCCTAAGACCATCAGAGTTTTCTGATGGTCTTTGGTGACCCCTCTGAAACCCCCTTGTGACCCCAGTTTGATAAACACTGTCCTAAATAGTGAGCTAGGGTTCTAGGATTTAAATAGAGATATCCTTCAACAGAAAATTTGGTATCGGAGGCATAAATAACATGGAAAGAAAAGGGATAACTTTCCGCATCACAAAAAACAAAAGAAGCCAAACCCATGTTCTACTTAAAAGTGTTTCCTAATAAGCATCAAGGGATTAATTTTCCTTTCACCAGCCTCTACTTCTCTAAGATTTCAATTTTGGAGGCCATGTGTATACATCTCTATTATTTTATTTTACATGCTGGGGGTAGCTGATGAAGGAGACTCAGGGTGCATCTACACTGCAGAATTAGTCCAGTTTGATGCCACATTAACTGCTATGGCTCAATGCAATGACATCCTGGGAGTTGTAGTTTGGGGGGGGGGCACCAGCGTTCTTTGGCAGAGACCCTGCAAAACTACAACTCGCAGGATTTCACAGCATTGAGCTACGGCAGTTCAAGTGGTGTCAAACTGCATTAATCCTACAGTGAAGAGACATCCTTATTCGGCCCACTCTGGCCCCAGTGGAAGCTGCCTTGGCGGCCCTCTCTGGCCCTGAAGAAGTCTGTGAGTAACTCTGCAACTCAAGTCTGTTATATACGGCATTCCCTCGCTACTTGTATTTTAAATTAATGTTTTGAAAAGCCGCAAAACAGCGCGTCCGCGGTTTTTGAACCGCAAAGTGGCGAGGGAACACTGTATATCTTTGTGTGTGTGTGTGTGTTTATCTTTTTGGGTGAGTGACTCTCCTCATAAATGTACAACACAGTAATTTATTAGCAGCAATGTGACCCAGCACCAGTAGTCACTATTTACAAAAATAAGGTTTCCATAATGCAAATAAACAATACATAGTAGCTTTACACGCAGCAGCCTTCACACTGGTGCTTTCTCACACGAGGCTTCTCTCATACAGAGGTGACACTAGTGACACCTTGGGATGACACTAGCTTTAGCCCACTAACTCTAACAGACTTTGGCCTACTCACTCTTTCAGTGCTTGACTCAAACGTTTGTAATAAAAAGTGCCTAGTTAATATTTAATATTTCTGACAATGTAAGGATACAGGTAATTAGAACAGAGATGTATGTTGGTAAGGAAAACTATGTAGTTACTTCCGTAATTGTAGTTCAAGTATGTTTATGTATGTATAAGCATTATTGTGTTCCTTATTTTTCTGTTAAAATTTGCATTAAAAATGAGGTGGGGGGGGGGGGGGAGATCTTGTAAAAAGAGAAGCTATGTTAAGTGATTTCCAAACGGGTAACTTTTCCAAGCTCTGGTAATTGCTTTCTCACCTCCCAAAACAGTGACAATAACCTTTCTCCGAGAAGCAGAATAGTTTTGCTCTCAACCCAAGGCACTCACCTCAAGCCTTTTGTCTCCAGGCCAAAAGCAACGAGAAAAACTTGGAGGGAGGGAACACAGTGGAAACAGACCAGGACTGACAGTTCGACACAGAACATCGTTCAGCAAAAGCTCTCAGAACGTAAGCCAAACTCATTACAGAGCGATACTCCGTGATCTGACCTGCCTGGAGAGCCAACGCAGACCCCACAAGCGGAGTCACTGACATGCACGTGCCCTTTAGCCCCAATCGACATGGAGGAGGCCAGAGGGCAGGGACGGGGCAGATCAAGATGTCCTTTGGAAAATTTGCTGCTAGAAGCTTTTTTTGTACAGCTTGGATCTAGAATCGAAAGAGACCCAGTTTCCAGGGGCCAAAAGTCCACCCATCCCGTTCCTAAACTGTAGCCAAGGACATGCCTCTGGCAAGCTCAGAAACAGATCAGGAAAGAAACAGCCCAAGATTTTACTCGTTGCTTTGTTTATTTGTATTTGCAAGCCGCATCCCCATTTCTTAAATGAACACACTATCAGTCAAGGGGCTGTTTGGTTTAAGGCAATGTTCCCAATCTTTTTTGGGGGCACACTTTTAACATTAAAAAAAATCCGGGGGCACACCACCAACCAAAATGACACAAAGTGACACTCTAACATAGTAAAAACGGCTGAGGGATGGTGGCCTGCTGGGAGCAGCTGCTGGGAGTGCTGATGCCGGGGAGGGGGCGGAGCCAGGCAGCACCATGCCCCGCCCCCTCCCCGGCTTCAGCTCTCCCACAGCTTCTCCAGCCTTGAGGGGGCAGTGCCAAGCCAGCGGTGGCAGAGCCAGCACAATGCTGGCTTGGCACTGTCCCCTCAGGGCTGGAGAAGCTGCTGGGAGTGCTGAAGCCGGGGAGGGGGCGGAGCCAGGCAGCGCCATGCCCCGCCCCTCCCCCGGCTTCAGCTCTTCCACAGCTGAAGCTGAAGCTGCGCGGAGGAGGAGGAGCAAGAGCAGTGGACGGGCTTCAGTGGGCGGGGCTCCTCCGCGCGGCTTCAGCGAGCGAGGGGCGGCAGTCATGGCGGATTGGAGGCTGGCTGGGGAAACGGCAGAAGGAGGCAGCACCCTGGCCTCTTCTTATTTTTTTTGCCGCCGCCGGCTCTTCCTCTTCCTCCCCCAAGCAGCAGGAGTTCGGCAGGAGAAGGGGGGAAGGAAGGGGGGCAGAGAGCTTTTCTCGCGGCACAGCAGGAGGTCCATCACGGCACACTACTGTGCCGCATCACAGCGGTTGGGAAACACTGGCTTAAGGAAAACGGAGACCAAGCCAAGGATATGCTAGTGTGAACAGGGAGAAAGTTATACCTCTATTCCCTCTGTATTATTATTATTATTATTATTATGGAGGGTTAACTTACTAATAAAATTGTGGCGTAATGTAAAATAAACCACGTGTAGTTTACGTTTGATCAGCCAACAGTCTGCCTTGCCAGAGAAAAAAGTATGCCACGCAGGTGAACAGTAAAGAACAAGTAGTTTAGTCTTATTAATTCAGAACAGCGTATGTACAATGTGATCAGTTGCATCAACTCACATAATGTCCTTATAGGAGAGATTTAAAATGATCATTCTTTTGTCCATGTGGATAAACTCCTTCAGCAGCTAATGAAGCAAGAACACACTCCAAACTCTGTCTCTCTCTGCTTCGCTCTTCTTTCTGAGCACCTGCATAGCTCAAGCCTGAACAAGCACGTAACAGTATCCAAAAGTCCCAGGCTCAGCCATCCCCATGGGCATTGCCCAACCAATCAGTTTAATGCATCTTATTTTACAGTTGACACACACACACACACTTATTCCTTGCAAATATTACTATAATTAGCTTTAATTATTCCCTATTTTTCATGAAAACTGGGGATCAAGGCAGTTTACAAATCAAAATACCATACATTAGAACAGTGTTTTTCAACCTTTTTTGAGACGCGGCACATTTTTTACATTTACAAAATCCTGGGGCACACCACCAACTAAAATGACACAAAATGACACTCTAACACAGTAATACATATAGTTAATATGTTTCTAAATGTATTTATACACTCAGTGTGAAACCTGGGCTTGTTTCGATGAACACAACATAGATATCCTGGCAAGAATGGCAGAAAGACACACACGAAGGTCCTACTCAACAGCTGGGAGTTATAGTTCACCCGCAATCAAAGAGCATTCTGAACTCCACCAATAATGGAATGGAATCAAACTTCCCACACAGAACTACCATAACCAAGAGAAAATACTGTAAGAGTTTGGTGGGCATTGACCTTGAGTTTTGGAGTTGTAGTTCACCAGAGAGCACAGTGGAGAGGAGGGAGGAAGACGTGGGGCGAGTCTGCGCAGTAGCGCCCGCATGGGTCACGTCTTCCTCCCTCCCCCCTCCCGCAGAAGCAGCAGCGTGAGCAAAGCGAGGCAAAGCAAGCAGAGCAAGGCTGGGAAGAAGGGAGCCCGAGTGGAGAAGAAAAAGTGTTCAGCAGGAGGGGGAAGAAAGGGTATTGGAGGTTCCAATTTCTCACGGCACACCTGATGATCGCTCACGGCACACTAGTGTGCCACGGCACACTGGTTGGGAAACACTGCATTAGAACACACAATCAAAGTTAAAATGGGATTAAACTAGCAAATGGCTAAAGGCACTCTTTCTAAAGCGATCTTTTGTGTGAGACTGGCAAAGTTCCCCCTCTTGCCAGTCTGCCAAGATCAAGCACCATATTGTTGCCCATTGGGTAACACCGTCTCTTCCATTTGTGGAAAATCACAGTGGATCAGCAGGCAGTTGGCCATTGCCTGAAGATAATGCTGTGCTAACTACGCCTTCCGTGTGAAATAGCATAAGTCTTTATATGTCATCAATAGCATACATGCTTACCGTCATTATATGGCCACACCTTTTGGGATTCTGAGTACCGAACATATATCTATTTCCTTCTCACTGGCCGTAACATGTTTAGTGTTGAATATATAAATGCAAAAACCAGTTTTTCCCCCTGTTTGCGCAAGACAAATGGGGGAAATAACCTTCTCTCCTTAAAATGTCAGCAAAGGATAAGCACTGCTGACAGTTTGGTGCTAACTTTCTCCTGTGTTTAAAGACCTGATGAAAGCATCCAGGTTATTTCAAGAACCTCAAACTCTTTAAGAGGGCTTTTCGAAGACTAGGATGGCTGGCTTTTACTCTGCCAGTGAATAAAACTGGACCGAGGCACGAAGCTCACAAGACAGACAAACTCACATCTTGGTTCGTGGGAACATAGAATCATCTCTTGCAACCAAATGCAGAAAGCTATTCAAGCTTCAAAATAGGAGGAAAAGCGCATCAGATTATCCAAGACACACTCAGTATTTCAAGCTGACATCAATACGACAGCGGGTCATTAAGTCTGTGACTTTTTGAATGAAACACAGGTTTTTGGATAAAAAAATCATTTTATTTTTCAATGTAGTCTCCTTTGAGCTTTATACAATTTGTCCAAAGTTTCTCCATTTTTTTTATCCCTTCCAAAAATAAGATTTGTGGAGGTCATCAAAATGGGTATTTGTTTGTGAGACGGTTTCATCGTTGGAGTCAAATCTCTTTCTACCAAGCCATTTCTTCAGGTTTGGAAACAAGAAATAGTCACTCGGGGCTAAATCCGGAGAATAGGGCAGATGAGGGAGCAATTCGTATCCCAATTCATGCATTTTTGCCATGGAAACTGCACATGTGTGCACCCTTGCATTGTGGTCGATTGTGAGCAAATGCGGCACCCATCTTGCGGAAAGCTTTTTCATACCCAAGTGATCATTTAAAATTGAAACCACTGAGCCATGTGAGATGCCTATGGCTTCCACAATCTCTCGCACTTTCAATCTCTGATCAGCCAACACCCTATCATGAATTTTTTCAATTGTTTTGGTTGTAGAGACCTCAACTGGGCATCCAGAATGTTCGGCATCTTCCATGCTTGCACGGCCACAACGAAATTCAGTAAACCACTTTTTTACCATTGACATTGATGGTGCAGAGTCCCCATAGTATTTATCGAGCTTAGCCTTGGTTTAAGTGATGGTTTTATTCCGCAAAAAATAATGCTCAATGAGCACACAAAATTCACTTTTTTCCGTTTTCTCCTCAAATCACGCGGTAGTCTGCTATCAATGGCTGTCAAACACAAACTAAATGACGCAGCTTGTTCAAATTTTGTCAGGAGTCAACTGACAGGTGCCTGTTGGCAGGAGCAGTGTTGCCCTTTCAGTTAAGAGGCGGAAAATTCAAAAAGTCATGGACTTATTGACCTTCCCTCATACACTGCTCACAAACTAAGATCCATTGAATGACCTTGGGGAAGTCACAGTTTGGGTGCATCCACACTACAGAATTAATGCAGTTTTGACACCACGTTAACTGCCACAGCTTTTTTTTCATGTCAGGAGTGACTTGATAAACTGCAAGTCGCTTCTGGTGTGTGAGAGAATTGGCCGTCTGCAAGGATGTTGCCCTGGGGACACTCAGATGTTTTGATGTTTTACCATCCTTGTGGGAGGCTTCTCTCATGTCCCCGCATGGAGAGCTGGAGCTGACAGAGGGAGCTCATCCATGCTCTCACCGGATTCAAACCTGTGACCTGTCAGTCTTCAGTCCTGCTGGCACATTGTGCCACCTGGGGCTCCAACTAATCAATGCTGTGGAATTCTGCAATTTGTAGTTTGGTGAGGCACCATCACGCTTTGCAAAAGACCCTTGTAACACTACAATTCCCATGGTTTCATAGCAACAAGCCAAGGCAGTTCAATGAGTGTCAAGCACCATTAATTCTCCAGTGCAGATGCACCCTCTCCCCAGTCTCAGAGGAAGGTAAACGCAACCTCCCTTTGAACAAATCTGACAGAGAAGACTCACCTTAACGATAAGTTGGAAACGCCAAAGATGCACAATAACTACTACAGAGCCTGCCATGCTTACTATTATTTGTGACGCTAGGATAGTGGGCACAAGTCATAGAGCTTTCTAAGCAAACACAATCCAATTGTGGAATTCCCTCCCAAAGACAATCAAACTAGTCCCATCCCTCGCGAGTTTCTGGCAGCACTAAAATGATGTTATTTCTATTGACCTTAACAGCAGGAATTTCTGCTATGATGGTTTTCAACTGTTTTTTAATTGCCTTTGATCTCAGAATCATTTTCAAAGAAGAAATTTTGAGTTTGTTTTTAAAAGGAAATCATATATTTACTTATGCTTTTAAATATGTTTTAGTCATGTATTTACTATTTTAAGTGTTCTTATCCATTGCTCATCACTTTGAAGAGACTGTAGGTTGTGCGATAATAAACAAATGCCTTATATAATAAATGACTATTATCACTTTTTCTCCAAACAGCTCAAGTAAAAAAGTAGATGGTTAGACACATAAAATGCCTTGATCTACTGAAAATCTGCGGTTAGCTCAAGGTATTAGTTGAAGGTGATTTTACGTCTCGTTAGCGCTGATTCTGGAACTTGGGAATGATCACATTCAACTACAGATCCTAGAAGGACACAGCCAACAATACTAAGACAGACAGACAGACAGACAGACAGACAGACAGACAGACAGACAGAGACAGAAAGAAAGAAAGAAAGAAAGAAAGAAAGAAAGAAAGAAAGAAAGCAGGCAGCTTAAATGCAGAAGTTATTACACAGCATCTTTCAAAGCATAGATCTTCTAGACCAGTAATACAGTTCCTCATGTTGTGGTGACCCCCAACCATAACGTTATTTTCGTTGCTACGTCATAACTGTAATTTTGCTACTGTTATGAATTGCAATGAAAATATCTGATATGTGGGATTTATTTTCATTCACTGGACCAAATTTGGCACACATACCCCTTACGCCCAAATCTGAATACTACTGGGAGGATTGATTTTGTCATTTGGGAGTTGTAGTTGCTGGGACTTATAGTTAATCTACAATCAAAGAGCATCCTGAACTCCACCAGCAATGGAATTGAATCAAACTTGGCACAGAGATTTCCAATGACCAACGGAAAATACTGGAAGGGTGTGGTAGGCATTGACCTTGAGTTTTGGAGTTGTATTTCACCTACATCCAGAGGCCACTGTGGACTCAAACAACGATGTATCTAGACCAAACTTGGCACAGAAACTCAATATGCTCAAATGTGAACACTGGTTGGGTTTGGGGAAAATAGACCTTGACATTTGGGAGTTGTAGTTGCTGGGACTTATAGTTCACCTATAATCAAAGAGCATTCTGAACCCCACCAACAATAGAATTGGGCCGAACTTCCCACACAGAACCACCACGGCTTGAAGGGACTCGCTGGTGTGAGCCTCCCTCCAGCTTCACACGATCTCTCTCTCTCACCCACACATATGCACTACACTGCCATGCGCTGAGCATGCCTGCTTTTCCCTCTCCACTTGGAGTCTCAGAAACAGATCTCCCCTTGGCTGAGGGGCTGGCCATTCATAATAGAGGAGGGCTTTTGGTGGGAGGATTGGCCATCTGTTTCCAAAAAGAGAAGGATAGGTGGAGAGATCTTCAGCCTTCTCTACCAAAGGGGTTCCGAAAACAATCAGAAATACATGATACTGACTGCTTGGAACTACGGGAGTTGAAGTCCAAAACACCTGGAGGGCCATAGTTTGCCCATGCCTGGCTTACCGGGAAAGGGGTGCTATATCCAACTCCTGACTAGAGCAGACTCACTGAAAGAATACAATTGACTTCCAGTAAGTGTTGACCTACACTCATCAGTTCATTCAATGGGTGTACTGTGATTTGGGCTCCAATAAAATTAAAAAAGTAATACCTACACACTAAAAAAGTAATACCTACACACAACACAATACGCACATAACACAACCTTGCGTCTACTGCTCAACCCATTTGTATGCCATTCCTTCCTTCCACACAGGCATAAGCTGACCCAAAAGACAAGCCATGCCTCCTAAAAAGAACAGCATCGGACGACACACTCGCAACGCTACATACTGTACATCACACAAAAAAGGGCAGAACAAACGCCAGAACAGAAAGACACTGCACTACACTAGCTTTTGCCATTACCATAAACAACGCTCAAGGACAAACACTACAAATCTGTGGCATAGACCTTGACACAGAATGCTTCTCCCACGGACAACTCTACGTAACGTGCTCCAGAGTTGGGAAACCACAGAACCTCTACATCAACACAGCAGACGGAAAGACAAAAAACATTGTATATCCACAAGCAACACCAAACACCAACAACTCCACAGGACTTCAACATCCCACCCACCAGAACAACCCACAACGACACAGCCATGACCCCACCAAGACCATAAGTAACATCAATTCCAACCCTTACATACTCAGACTTTCTCGCATCTCCTAAATAGGGCACAGCAACGCGTGCCGGGTACAGCTAGTGTTAAATAATTTTTATAGCTCTTGTGCAGAAAACCTTTTGCAAAAACTGTGCATCGAGGGGAAAAAACTATGTTAAAATGTGGCGCAGCTGCCGAAGTGTCAGCTGCATAAGATCTCTCTGACCAGTAGGTCATGAGTTCGAGGCCTGCCCGGGTCGAGGTGGGTGCTCTACCTTTAAGTGTAGCCTGCTGTCGACCTTTGCAGCCCGAAAGACAGTTGCATCTGTCAAGTAGGAGATAAAGGTACCACATTAAGTGGGGAGGCAAATTTTGACTAAATTATGAGGCCATTAAAGAACTCCAGGAACGCTGAGGAATGCAGAAGGAACAACAAGGGACGCTGAAAACGTTGAGAGATAAGGAGTGCATCAGCTCCCCCTGGTGGCCAGAGTTTGCCTCTGTTTGTCTATATGTGTGTATGTTGGAAACGGCTAAGTATGTGTACCTGTAACCCACTCTGAGTCCCCTTCAGGCTGAGAAAAGCGGAATATAAATAAAGTAAATAAATAAATAATAAATAAACAAAATAATTGCTGGTATCTGTAAAGTAGTGGTGAAGGACCATGTTTCTAAGCCCTGAGTCACTAGAGCTGTATCCAACTTGACAACTTTAAATCTGCCATCCCTGAATACGTAAGACAGCCAAAACCAAGTGGTTTGAATCTGGAAAGCCTCTCCCAGTTGTCACAGAGGGCCGCAGCTGTGCCCTCCTGCAGACCTTGCAAACAGCTGCTCAACAGGTTTCCTACAGTTTTGTTCCCCCAGCAAATGGGTAGGATTGCTAAGAGCTTCCCATTGAGAGCCCAGCTCTTCCTTCCTTCCCATTCAGCCACTTGAAAGAAGGAACAGCGAGTACTACGAGTAGTGATCTCTACCGGTGCTCTGACTACAAAGCCGGACAGCTGAGGAGGAGTCAAACAAGAGCCTTGTTCAACTTTGTCCCAATGACAAAACAGCTGCTCTGGTCTTCATTTCACACCAGCAACTTGAAGAAGGAAAGACCAGCTGTTCAATAGCTTCTCAAATGGCGACGATATACAGAGACCCCACGACTACACCCACCCCTGACTCAGAGTATGGTTTTCTTTATAGAGCAAAACTAGCCACAGAATAGTGAATAAACAGTCCCTGTTTTGCATTGTTCCTCCAGAAACTGTAAGTTGGCCATAGCTTGGAGAAGTTACATTTTGGACTGAACTGTCATATACTCCAAACCAACTGAGATTAATTTCTCCCAACTCTTAAGACTTACACAAATAGCTGGTGTTACTAAAGTCTTCATTGAACCAAAAGAGCAGAGGAGAGGAAATAAATTCTTTTCTTTTTTTAAGTGGCATTACAGAAATAAGTATACCTGAGGTTAGGAAATTATCAAAATAATTCTTCCTCCCTCCATAGGATCTTATTTATTTATTTATTCGTATTTGTCTACCGCCCCTCTGATGCCTCGGGGCGGCTCACAACATATTGATAAAAACAGCCAAAAGTCAGAGTTAAAAGCTAAAACCACAATTAAAACAGCAGATAAAATTTCACAATAGGCCGCGCAATAGAGGGCAATCTTGAAGCTGTACACAGTTTAAATGCCACATTAGACAGAGAATTTTGTGAAATTTAGCTATAAACCAGGAATGCTTTGTATTATATGGATTTGTGGTCAGAGGAAGATGGGATGTCTGCAAGTGTTTTTGCACCTCTTAAAAAGTTTCCCCTTGGCATTAAGACGCGTCGAGTCCGATTCTGGGAGGTGGTGCTGCTCTCCATTTCTATGCCGAAGAACAGTCGTCCATAGACATCTCCAAGATCATATGGCCAGCATGACTGCATGGAACGCTATTACCTTCCCACTGGTAACTATGTATTGTCAAAGGCTTTCATGGCTGAAATCACTGGGTTGTTGTCAGTTTTCCGGGCTGTATGGCCATGTCCCAGAAGCATTCTCTCCTGACATTTTGCCTGCATCTATGGCAGGCATCCTCAGAGGTTGTGAGGTCTCACTACCTCTGAAGATGCCTGCCATAGATGCAGGCAAAACCTCAGGAGAGAATGCTTCTGGGACATGGCCATACAGCCTGGAAAACTCACAACAACCCAGAAGCGGTAACTATTGATCTACTCACGTTTAAATGTATTCAAACTGTTAGGTTGGCAGAAGCTGAGGCTAACAACGGGAGCTCACCCCGTCCCATGGATTCAAACCACTGACCTTCCAATCAGCAAGTTCAGCAGCTTAGCAGTTTAAACCACTGAGCCACAATGACACCTCTTATTAATTTATTTTAAATATATACCTATACATTTGGGGGGGGGATAAATTTGAGCTGCAAGCAAATGAAGAAAGTGTATTTAGAAAACCCAAATTATATTTCAATAAAGCTGTTCATTGCAAAGGGATAGCACTGGCTGGAAGTTGAAGTATGGAGAAATAAACAAAAGGTAAGGGCTGGTGGTGAAATGAAGCTGGCTAACCAGCTCCTGGAAATTTCACAGAACCAGTCTTCGCCTCTGGTGTGGTCCAAGGGACATCGACAGTACAGAGCCCGGTGGCACACTTGTGCTGGCAAGACTGCTGACCAACAGATTAGCAGTTTGAATTCGGGGAGCTGAGTGAGCTCCCATCTTAGCTCTAGCTTCCCATGTAGGGACATGAGAGAAGGCTTCCACAGGATGGCAAAACATCAAATGTCCGGGTGTCTCCTGGGCAACGTCCTTGCAATTCTCTCAGAAATGATTTGCAATTTCTCAAGTTGCTCTTGACATGAAAAAAAGCTCCAAATATCACCTGAAATGCTTCCATTTTTTATGTCCTTGCCTCGCGTTTGCTGACTGTTGTCCTTGTGCAGATTGAACCTTGGTCTGCTGTAGCACGCCTCTGAGTTTCCTAAGTTATATTTACTCAAGAGACAGAGAAGTGAGCTGTGTAACACTTTGTTTTTAGAGTTTAGTCAGAGTTACCACTCCCTTTTTGGTGACTTGTCATTGTTTCCCAATATCGGGAGACATTCACTGGCAAGTTATGGCACATCCACACTACAAGAATAAAAGCAGCTTCAAAATCGGCACAACTCCCGTGGATCTTTGGGACAAAGCTAACAAATCTCCTAGTCAATCATAGAACTAGAGTTTCTTACAGGTAAACAATAATCCTTAATCCGTGGGCAATTAATTGAAGTCAGTAGCATAAGCATGTTCAGCATGAGGATTGGTTGTAAAACACATTAGGAAGCAGTTTATCAGTTCCTCTTCTGCACAGTATAAACAAGAACTAGCTATGGTCCTGCAAAGGGCTGTGGAATTAGAATCAGTAGAAACGTAAAAAAAAAAAGGAAAATATTAGAGCAATGTTTAGTAAATATATTACTTTATATTAAATCATTATATCTTCTGTTCTAACTAAGCACAATTGGCCTCCCATATCCATATGTTTAACTTCTGCCGAAAGTTGGCCAAGGAGTCGTGCTGGAAGATCTAAACCAGGGGTGCCCACACTTTTTCAGCATGGGAGCTACTTATAATAAAACCAAATCAGAAAGATCTACCTACCTCCTCAAGGCTGGAGAGGGGAGGGGCGGGGGCAGGGCTTGGTGCAGCCTGGCTCCGCCCCCTCTGGCTTCCACTCTACCAGCAGCTTCTCCAGGCTTGAGGATAGCAGTGCCAAGCCAGCCTTGTGCTAGCTATGCCACCACTGGCTTGGCACTGCCATCCTCAAGCCTGGAGAAGCTGCTGGCAGAGCGGAAGCCAGAGGGGGGCGGAGCCAGGCCACACCAAGCCCCCCCCTCCCCCTGGCTTTGGAGCTCCCAGCAGCTTCTCCAGGCTTGAGGATGGCAGTGCCAAGCCAGTGGTAGCATAGCTTGCACAAGGCTGGCTTGGCCCTGCCTTCCTCAAGGCTGAAACAGCTGCTGGGAGTGCCGAAGCCGGAGGAGGGGTGGGGCTTGGCCCTGCCTAGCTCCGCCCCCTCTGAGAAGCGCCCCATCCGGCTGCGATCGACCTCCTTCGGTCCCACAATCAACTGGTCGATCGCGAACGACTTCCTGGGCAGCCCTGATCTAGAGATTTCTAGAGAAGGCAATTCTCTAGCATTTTAGGCCCTCCAGCATCATGCTATGGTCAACATCTGGTGGAAGTTGACCTCAGATTTCCAATGGAAGACCTAGAGAGCCCTAGAAAAGTGTTTTTTCCCCCCATTTTGATGGGAGTCCTGTAGCGAGTCAGCATGGCGTTGTGGTTTGAGCTGGATAACAATTCTGAGGACTATTTTGGCTATGGAAACCCACTGGGTGATGTTGCATGAGTCACACATTATTAGTCCCAGAAAATCCCGTGTTAGGGTAACTTTTAGGGTTAGTTAGAAAGGGTGTGAAGGCACCCAACAACAGCCTATGCCTCTAACTCAGGCATGGGCAAATTCTGGCCCTCCAGGTGTTTTGGACTTCAACTCCCACAATTCCCAACAGCCAGCAGGCTGTTGGGAATTCTGGGAGTTGAAGTCCAAGACACCTGGAGGGCCAGAGTTTGCCCATGCCTGCTCGAACCCTTGCAAAAGCAGAGGGCCTACTGTAGACTAATGATTATTCATGTGCTGGTGATGAAATGCCTTGCGCTATACCATATTACATTAACATTATTTATTAATTAATATTCATTTGTCATTTATGAAGGAGTCAAAGTCAGACAGTAGAAAAAATAGAGGAGTCAGTGCAAAAGCTTGGCGTGCCAACTCCACCGCCCTTATGCCATTGTCTCAGATTAACCATATCTTCTGCCATTGTCACCTCTCCCACACACGGCACTGCCGTTGCGCAATAGCTGCTTCACACACCTAGTCTGTCTTCTCAACAAAAACTCTGTCTGACAAGGGAATGGAGATCCTACCAGCAGGACTGCAACATTCAACATAGCCTTTTGCCTCCTAAGAGAATGCAATCTCACCACCACGGAATAGCAGTGCACATAGTGGAAAGCAAAAGGGAAACAGGAAAATCACATTACTAGAGGTGAGGAGATTCGGTCACAAAATCCACAGCAGTGAATTTGCAAGATCTGAGCAGGGCTATTGATGAAGGTGACTTGGAGGTCTCTCGTTCACAGGGCTATCACAAGTCGATGAAGACTGATCATCAATTACAGTCAACTCTCCACATTCACCGGGGTTATTATGGGCACCGGGATTCTGTGCACATGAACATTTCTGAATAAATAGATTGTTTGTTATCTGAGAGAACCTCTCTCTAGGAATGTCTAGGTCTTCCAGCACAATTCTGGAAGCCGACTTGTTAAACAAGAGCTAATAATGTGCTGCGGCAGCAAAAAAAGCCAATGGGATTTTGGCCTGCATCAATAGGAGTCTAGTGTCTAGATCCAGGGAAGTCATGCTACCCCTTTATTCTGCCTTGGTTAGACCACATCTGGAATACTGTGTCCAATTCTGGGCACCACAATTGAAGGGAGATGTTGACAAGCTGGAATGTGTCCAGAGGAAAGTAACTAAAATGATCAAGGGTCTGGAGAACAAGCCCTATGAGGAGTGGCTTAAAGAATTGGGCATATTTAGCCTGAAGAAGAGAAGGCTGAGAGGAGACATGATAGCCATGTGGACCACAAAACCACACTGGTGGACCTAGGGATTCCTAGAGAGAACAGTTTTAATCAAATCTACTAATAATCAAATTTGCATTTGGGGATGACTGTAACAACAAAGTATAAATATGGTGTTAGAAACAATTCATGGTTCAAGATAAGCAGCAGTGCACAGGGACTCCATCCATCCTGAACTGAAGCCACCGATGAATGTTAATGTCAACAATCCGCCAGCAGTCAGTACTTGAAGTCCTGGTTACAGAGGAGGCTTTGGAAATTGCCAGTCACTATTTGTGGATATCTAGCAATACTAGCAGCCTTGGGAAGAGCAACAAGTAACTGTTTTAAACAGTCATTTAAAGATGTGAATAGCCATGCTAACTAGAGATGCAGTTCATGCCATCTGGAATTTAGCAGGCTGAGGAAGATTGCTTTAGAAATTGCTGTGGGGTTATTTAAACGGTGTGCTTTCTGACTTGTGTTCCTTCAATATTGAATATTTTTTGTTTTTGAACCGAAGGCAGGAGCTAGGTTAAAATACTTAACGCAGGCTGTTTTTCAATACTGAATACAGATCAGTAAAACCCTTGTGCCGGTAGGGATACTGACCGAAAGGTCAGTGGTTCAAATCCGGGGAAGGGGGTGAGCTCCCATCTGTGAGCTCCAGCTTCTCATGCGTTCCCTGGGCCAGTGTTTCCCAACCGTTTTTGAGCCGCAGCACACTTTTTTACATTTGCAAAATCCTGGGGCACACCACCAACCAAAATGACACAAAATGGCACTCGAACACAGTAATACATATAGTTAATATGTTTTTAAATGTATTTATACACTCAGTGTGAAACCTGGACCTGTTTCGATGAACACAACATAGATATCCTGGCAGGAATGGCAGAAAAACACAAATTTCCCACACAGAACTCCCATAACCAAGAGAAAATGCTATAAGAGTTTGGTGGGCATTGACCATGAGTTTTGGAGTTGTAGTTCACCTATATCCAGAGAGCACTGTGGACTGAAACAATGTTGGATCAGGACCAAACTTGGCATGAATACTCAATATGCCCAAATATGAACGCAGATGGAGTTCAGGGGAAATAGACCTTGACATTTGGGAGTTGTAGTTGCTGGGATTTATAGTTCCCCCCCAATCAAAGAGCATTCTGAACCCCACCAATGATAGAACTGGGCCAAACTTCCCACACAGAACCCCCAGGAGGCAAGAGGAGGTCTCTACTTGGGGAAAGGGAGGCAGGCCTTCCCAATGCATGGAGAGGGAGAGACCAAGTAGACAACGGGTGAGGAGGGGTGTGTTTGTAATTTTGTACCTTTGTAGGTTTCTTAGGGTTTTTATACTTCAACACACTAGACTCCCCCCCCCCCCTCCTGGAGGTTCCAATTTCCCACGGCACACCTGATGATCGCTCACAGCACACTGGTGTGCCCCGGCACAGTGGTTGGGAAACACTGCCCTGGGCAACGTTCTTGCAGACAACCAATTCTCTCACACCAGAAGCGACTAGAAGTTTCCCAAGTCGCTCCTGACACACACAAAAAATGGCAAACACACAGTAATGTGTGCACTTGGTGTATCAATGGGGAATATGTATCAATATTTTAAAAACTTTAATAAACTATTACTAGCATAGGAGAATAATATTATATTGCTTGGTGAAAAGCGAAGAAATAATGCAGTAAAAGGGAAAGGGGTATAAGTAACTTCTATCAGACAGTGACAATATGGGTATCTGGTAGGCATGAGAAAAAAGTTATGAAAATGATTCGTTTCGTAAGAAATTCGTAAGAAATGCTACTTTCGAGTATTTCCGCACCTGGAACGCCAACCAGGAAGTGGACTTTCTTTTTCGAACTTCGGGGCCAGGATTTTCTTAAGTGTCGTTATTAGGTCGTAAGGGGGGCCCACCTTCTCTCACCACCCTCCCGCCTCCCTTGCCAATAAGTATTATGGCAAGGCAAGCCCTAACTCGCTCCTTCTTTTCGGCTGGAAGCCTGGAAAAATGTAACAGAGAGGTTTCATCAGAAGTAAAGCTGCAAAGGAGGGCACTTTGGATGAAGTGCCCTTCTTTGTGGATTTACTTCTGAGGAAACCTCTCTGTTTACATTTTTTCCAGGCTTCCCTGCCTCTCCTGCCTGCCAGGATCTAAAGCATCAAAGAGTATTGGGGTGAGAAACCAACCTAATGTATAATAGAATGAATGCTACTGTAAGTGCCTAATATTATAAGTAATCCAACTGGTCATACCTACATTCCATGCACATGCAATAATACAGCAGTAATAACAATAACAAGAGGTAAAATTCAAACCGAAGTATTCTGACTGGTCTCTCCTCATGCGGTGCAAACGGGCTCTTCTCTTATTAGCCCGGGAAATTAGCCCGGGAAAAGCCAGTGTTTGCTGCTTGGGAGCACACACATACATATTCTTGGGGGGGGGGGTATTTGCTGCAGAATCCCGGGCTCATAGAGAAGATTCTGCAGCAAATCCCCCCCAAAGAATATGTATGTGTGTGCACCCAAGCAGAAAACGCTGGCTTTTCCCGGGCTCACAGAGAAGAGCCCGTTTGCACCGCATGAGGCAGGGACCAGTCAGAATACTTCGGATTGAAATTTACCTCTTCTTATACCCATTGTTATTACTACATGTGCATAGAATGTAGGTATATGACCAGCCTGGGCAAACTTGGGCCCTCGCTCCCTCAGGATCGGGGTGAGAGAGGGGCAGCGAGGAGCCAGGGGGGGGGGGCTCCTCCTTTTCTTTGCTGCTTCCAAGAATAGAATACCCCCCTCCCTCCTCCTTCCTATTTGGAGAGTCCCATCTAGAATTCAGTGTGATTTATTCAAGTTTTGGCCTACAACTCCCAGAAATCCCAGCCAATTTACCAGCTGTTAGGATTTCTGGGAGTTGTAGGCCAAAACCATCTGGAATGCGCATGCGCTGGCATACGAACTACTAACGAGTTTCATTAGTAATTAAGTTACATTTTAGAAATTTTTGAAAAAATTTTTGTAAGTCTTCCTATTACTAATAACCCCCCCCCCCCCCATTAGATTTTCGATTTCCTATTTTTGGGTTCTAAACCATGCCTAGTATCTGGGAGCCTAAATAAATTTGTTACTACTATACTAAATGTATCAGCTTTCTCTTACTTTATTGTATCCCAAAACACTTTTCCTTCATCTGTCTGAAAACTGGCTTCTTTCCTCTCTCTATCAGAATCCTGGTGGCTAATACATGTGATCTTTACCTCTATCAAGTGTTTTTGTATCATACACATCCTTCTGTGCGGGTGCAATAACATGGGTGAAGACGCAGCTGTCCTGCGATACTATTTTATTACTATCTTGCATGCATTGTCAAGGTTAAAGATAGCCAAAAGATAGGGAGCAAACTTTACAACTGTTGCACAGAAAAAGGAAGGAAGACAACAATAAATATGCCACAGTGTGGCTAGGGAGGGCACCAAGGCAGTGCCAAGCACACTGAACAGCACCATCATAGCGGGTGACGACTGGCTATAAAATTTTCGTGCAGTGTTTCAGCAAATATTTGTTATATTTTTTCTATTGAAACATTGCTGTAGTTAGTTATAAACACACAAATACTTTTTTCTTAAGATCATCTTATATGTACTGTGCTGCATTAATATACTTACAAGACCGGGACTGTGGCATAGCTGGCTGGGAGTCAGCTGCATTAAGATCACTACTGACTCAAAGGTCATGAGTTCGAAGCCAGCCCGGGTCAGAGTGAGTGTCCAACCAATTTGTTGTTGACCTTTGCAGCCCGAAAGACAGTTGCATCTGTCAAGTAGGAAATTTAGGTACCACTCTGTGGGGAGGCTAATTTAACTGATTTAGGAGGCCATAAAAATCTCCAGGAAGTATGCAAAGAATGAGGAAGTGACAGCTGCCCTGGTGGCCAGAAGCTGGAATGTTAAATAGCCTCTATATATGTTGTGTATCTATGGCATTGAATGTTTGCCATGTATATGTACATTGTAATCCGCCCTGAGTCCCCTGCGGGGTGAGAAGGGCGGAATATAAATACTGTAAATAAATAAATAAGACTAAAACTCACTATCACTCAGCTACAGTGACACTTTTAATCTCATGGGTTCTGCATACCATTATTTTCCTTGCTGCTGGCTATTCTATAATCGTTGATTTTGTCAAATTTTCTGGCATTTTAGGAGGAGTCCGTTGGGGTGACACCAACACTAGTGATGACACTGTAAATGTCAACACATTTGATGTCCACCTCAATGCATCACTGCCTGGCATCATTCCTTTTGACAAGCTAGCCTTACTACAAGGAAATTAAAGGACACTATTCAATGAGCCAGTGTGGTTGGGTGTCAGGAGCGACTTGAGAAACTGCAAGTCTCTTCTGGTGCGAGAGGATTGGCAGTCTGCAAGAACATTGCCCAGGAGACACCTGGAAGTTTTACCATCCTGTAGGAGACTTCTCTCATGTTCCTACATGAGAAGCTGGAACTGACAGATGGGAGCTCACCCCGCTCCCTGGATTTGAACCGCCGACCTGTCGGTCAGCAGTCCTGCTGGCACAATGGGTTTAACTGGAGGCTTGAGTATTGCTAGTGTTCTAATCATTGCACTTCCATAGAAACTCAACACGAGGAAAATCATACTTCCTCAGCTTCAGAGGAAGGCAATTAGTAAACAACCTCTGAACAAAACTTGCCAAGATAGCCCTATCAACCTAAGTTAGAATCAACTTGAAGACGTGCAATAATTGAATGAGTCACTGACCACATTTCTGATGGATATTCAGAAACCCCATGCAATTGTTGAAACCACTTCCAAAAGCTCTGAGAAGGAGCAGACATGCTCCAACCCAAAAGGAAATGACACATCATAACTTCCCAGCACCAAGAGTGGCCATAGTTGTATATAAGTGAACAAAGAACTGGAGAAGTGTCAAAGGGCTCATCTACACCAGTGTTTCCCAACCAGTGTGCAGTGGCACACTAGTGTGCCGTGAGCGATCATCAGGTGTGCCGTGGGAAATTGGAACCTCCAATACCCTTTCTTCCCCCTCCTGCCGAACACTTAACATAACATTGTTTGAGTCCACAGTACTCTCTGGGTGTAGGTGAACTACAACTTCCAAACTCAAGGTCAATTCCCAAGCAAACCCTTTCAGTACTTTCTGTTGGTAATGAGAGTTCAACATTTTAATGTTAATTGTATTTTAATGTATTTTAATTCTAGTTGTATTTTAATGTATTTTAATCTTAACTGTTGTTTTTATTATATGTATATTGTGTGGCATCGAATTGTTGCCGTTGTGAGGCCGCTCTGAGTCCCCCCTCGGGGGTTGAGAAGAAGCGGGGTATAAATGATGGAAATAAATAAATAAATATGCCAAGTTTGGTTCAATTCCATTGTTGCAAGAGTTCAGGATGCTCTTTGATTGTGTGTTAACTATAAATCCCAAAAACTGTAACTCCCAAATGTCAACGTCTATTTTCCCCAAACTCCATCTGTGTTCACATTTGGGCATATTGAGTATTCATGCCAAGTTTGGTCCTGATCCATCATTATTTGAGTCCACAGTGCTCTCTGGATGGAGGTGAACTACAAGTCCACAACTCAAGGTCAATGCCAACCAAAGCCTTCCAGTATTTCCTGTTGGTCATGGGAGTTCTGTGTGCCAAGATTGGTTAATTCCATCATTGGTGGGGTTTAGAATGCTCTTTGATTGTAGGCGAACTACTAATCCCAGCAACTACAACTCCCAAATGTCAAGGTCTATTTCCCCTGAACTCCATCTGCGTTCATATTTGGGCATATTGAGTATTCATGCCAAGTTTGGTCCTGATCCAACATTGTTTCAGTCCACTGTGCTCTCTGGATATAGGTGAACTACAACTCCAAAACCCAAGGTCAATGCCCACCAAACTCTTATACTACTTTCTCTTGGTTATGGGAGTTCTGTGTGGGAAGTTTGTGTCTTTCTGCCATTCCTGCCAGGATATCTATGTTGTGTTCATCGAAACAGGCCCAGGTTTCACACTGAGTGTATAAATACATTTAAAAACATATTAACTATATGTATTACTGTGTTAGAGTGTCATTTTGTGTCATTTTGGTTGGTGGTGTGCCCCAGGATTTTGCAAATGTAAAAAATGTGCCGCGGCTCAAAAAAGGTTGAACACTGGTCTACACGGACCACTTAATGCAGCTTCAAACCGGTATTGAAGAAAGTAGTTTCGCTGTGAAGGTAATAATATAGGAAATCCTGGAACTAGTTTGTGTCCCCGGTGGTGATGATTACACAAACTACAAAGAACTAATGTGCATTAAGAGCTTTTTTGTGCACTTTTGGGGGAGTTTTATTGAGTTTCGCAGTTTGAAGCAAGCATTAAATGGCCAGTGTAGATGGGGTTCTAGATGTCTCACAACTGGATCATCCTAAATCAAACTTGAATTGACAACCTTTAGTAACCAAATCTATACACCCTTACTTCTAAGGAAACGATCTCTACATCACCTCCACAGCATTTTGTCTGGTGCAACACTTTATTTTAGCACAAGGAATTATCAAGGCCATTAACCTCACGTGTGCAAATAAATAAGGCAGCAGGTGTTCAAATATAAGTGCTGGACCAGTGAGAGATCCACACCAGCTTTCTTCAACAGAAGGAATACAGAAATTCATCTGATCCAATGTTCTCATCCCACTGTGGGGTGGGGTGGGCAACCCCAACTGCGCTTCGTTGGCAATTACTGTCTTGGGCAACTTCTGGCACTCAACACAAAAATGCACTGGCTGAATACAACTCGAGGCCAGAAATCGGAACAGTGTCAGTTACGTTTAATGTGCTAATCCAGATTGAGCATCCTTTATCAGGAATTTCAAAATACTCCCAAATCGTTCACATGACTGGCTGAAAAAGGAACACCTTAAAAATTTTGATGCGTCAGCGTGCACAAACAATGTTTCATGCACAAAGTTATCAAAAATATTGTATAAAATTATCTACGTGTTATGTATATAAGGTATACAGTATATGTTGCATGAATGAATACTGTCTTTAAAACTAGCTCCCATCTGCAAGATATCACAGTATGCATGTATATGAACATACAGGTATTCCAAAAACCAAAACACTTCTGGTTCCAATTACCTTCAGATAAGGCATACTCAATCTGTAATGGTACAGAAAAGGAAATCAAAAACACAGTCCTTCCAAGATATTAAGATTATTCCCACTCATCTTTATCATTTTCTGTGTGAACAGAATACAGAAATAGTCTGACGAAATGGGTTGCTGTGAATTTTCCGGGCTGTCTGGCCATGTTCGAGAAGCATTCTCTCCTGACATTTCACCCACATCTATGGCAGGCATCCTCAGCGGTTGTGAGGTCTGTTGAAAACTAGGCAAGTGGGGTTTATATATCTGTGTAATGATGTCCAGGGTGGGAGAAACATCTCTTGTCTGCTTTAGGCCAGTGTGAATGTTGCAACTGGCCACCTTGATTAGCATTGAATGGCCTTGCAGCTTCAAAGTCTACCTGATTGCTGCTTGGGGATCCTTTCTCGGGAGGTGTTAGTCCCGATTGAGTCTTGTCCGAAATTCTTCTGTTTTTGAGTGTTGCTCTTTATTAACTGTCCTGATTTAGAGGTTTTTTAAATATTGGTAGCCAGATTTTGTTAATTAAATGCTAATCAAGGTGGCTAATTTATTTATTTGAAACTTTTATACTCCGGCCTTCTCACCTCCGAAGAGGGACTCAGACCAGCAAACAGCTAGTATTCAATGCTAACATTTAAAATCTAAAAGCATCATAAATTTACAATAAAATGTAATACAATACATTTAAAAAGCCTTTCGCCAAAGTAAAATCAAGTCCAACTTAATCCATGTATTCGGTCCATATCAAGTGGCTGGCAACTTTAGTCGCTTCGCGATCTCCTCCTTCATTCTGCGAAGGCCTCACTGCACAGCCACGTTTTCACCCGCTTCCTAAAAGTCAGGAGGGAGGGGGCGGATCTAATTTCATTTGGGAGGGAATTCCACAGCCAGGGGGCCACCACAGAAAAGGCCCTGTCCCTCGTCCTCACTAGACGCGCCTGCGAAGGTGGTAGGACCGAGAGCAGGGCCTCTCCAGACGATCTTAGCACTCTTGCAACATACATACTTGCCTCAAACAGACAGGAGTTGGTTCTCCCACCCTGGACATTCCATAGATATATATACCCCACTTGCCTAGTTTCCTCTGAAGATGCCTGCCATAGATGTGGGAGAAACGTCAGGAGAGAATGCTTCTGTAACATGGTCATACAGCCCGGAAAACTCACAACAACCGAGTGATTACGACCATGAAAGCCTTCGACAACACAGTCTTGACTATTTAAATAGTTAAGACCAGCCTGGTGTCCTCCCAGCATGATGGACTACAGAATCCATTATCCCTGCCCATCCTATGGCCTTGCGGACTGTGGATGCTATGAGCTGCAATCCGATATATCTGGAAGGAAATGGGTTTGGGAAAGTTTTAATGTTTGCTCTTTTAATCCCATGGCAGAAGATGTCAACATGTCAAGTAATCATAGTTTCCCACTGTTTCCAATGACACGGAGGAGGAAAAGAGCACTCATTTTGCACTCACTGCTGGACATGGCAACTTGTCACATATAGCAAGTTACGCTAGCACACTTGGTGTGACAGTAATGTTTCCCTCTGGCTATTTTTTAACAAACGTCATCCTTCCAGAAAGTGGGCAAGTGTCTTATTAACTGATATGGTAAAATGTTAAAACGAGACATAGTCATAGCGTCGCAAACCCTGCAGTCTAATCCCAGAGAAGCTGGAAATACTGGGTTGTGTTGCCTTAACTCAACCAAAAAAAGGTTCACTTAAGGACCAATAAACTACATTAGATGCCAGCACAAAAATGTCATTCCTTAAAGGTTATCTAAATCTTTTCCTCGCCGTCTTAAGGTAACACGGCTTCTTCCCTGCAGTTATTTGTAGGAGATCTTGTCGTGTTAATGTCAAACCGTAAAGGTGTTTTCAAAAGAATGCCAGCTAATGACTTTTTAATAATTCTTAAAAGCAAGCCTATAGAGACGTCTCCAAAAATATACAAAAATAAGTGTACTTGGACTTTCTTTTCATGCAGCCCAGAACTGAAACGGCTTTTTTGGTCAATGCATCACACTGTTGTCTTATGCTTACTTTGTGGACTAACAGAACCATTGGATCCTTTTTCACATAGACTGCTTTCAAGCAAGGTATTGCCCGTTTTGTATTTGTACATTTCACTTTCCCCGATTAATTGTACTACCTGAATTATTTCCACCTCTATCCAAGACTGGTATTAAATGCATTTTTATTTGGGAGTGAACACGCCACAGTTGTGCTTACCATAGACTGCCATACCATAAATACCCGATTAGCTCTATGCACCTCCCATGTATATAAATAAAAATGTAAATGTCCATTTGTGAATGACCTCAAAACTCCCAAAATACTTCGATTCCTTCAAAATTTGAACACAGCGTAGCATTCGAACGTGCGAAAGTTTTTATGTATCCATATATCTACGATTATATAGCTGTCACACCTGTGACAGGTATAAACATGCTTGGCATCAAAAACAGCACCATCTGCTGGACGTCCAAGTAACACAATCATAAAGCGACCGCCTCAGGGCCAGAGTCTCCATTAGAGATCATGATCTGGTCGCCCCCAGGCCCAGATTAACCCCTTTTGGCGCTCTAGGCCACACTTTGGAATTACGCTCCCAAACCAACCTCTACCACACACACCCCCACCTCCTCGCAGCGCCGCACGCCCTCCTTCCTTGAGGCAGCGGCCCCGGGGGCGGGAAGCCCCGCCTCCTCCTCCTCGCTTCCTCCTTCCTTGACTCAAGGAAGGAGGGTGCGCCGCGAGGAGGTGGAGGGAAGCCCTGCTCCTGGGGCCGCTGCCAAGCATGCGCAGCAGGAGGGCGCGAGTGCCTCTGCATCCTCCGCCATGTTACTGGGTGCCGTGCATGTCCGGCAGCGGCCCTAGGGGCTTCCCTCCGCCTCCTCCTCATGCCCTCCTTCTTTGACAAGGGGGTGGGGGCGATGGTGAGGGGAGGCGCCACTCCCTCCTTCCCAGCCCCCTCGCAGCGCTCTCCCCCCGCACTCCGCCGAGAGAGAGAGTCATCTCATTGCGGTTTTGTTTCAACTTTTTTTTGGTCCGCATGAAATGCGCCCCCCTTGGTTTGCGCCCCTAGGCCATGGTCTAGGGTGGCCTTATGGGTAATCCGGGCCTGCCCCCACCAAGCCTGCCTGTCTCCCTCTGGAGCAGAATCAGTAGAAGAAGAGCGGAAAAAGGGCAGTGGGGCAAGTAGGAAAATCCAGCCGGGGCAGAGCCCAGATGAGGAACTGAAGTAAGTACGCAAGGAGATAGGCGCAGACCAATCCCCTGGCCTCTGTAGCTTCATGCCCTGCCCGGCACCACCTCACTCCCGTGCCTCCAGAAAGACTGGCAACTCAGAAGGAAGGATTGAATGGTAGGAAGGGAGAGACACATAGCAGGAAAGGAAGGAAAGGTTTCCCCAAAACACACTGATCATTATTATATAGACCAGCATCAGTGTTATTAGTCTCATTATTATATACACCAGTATTATTATTTAAACCATTATTATTTCACAGACAATGGAACAATAAACAATATTATATACCCACAAGCATTATGAAATTATACATTTTAGATACTTTGTTTTTTCTTCTTTTCCATTTAACCGGCCTGGGCCACAGCAATGCGTGGCCGGGTACAGCTAGTCGAGAATAAAAACAATATGCAACACAGGTTCAAGCATGGGTTCTGCGGTGCAATGTACAATGGCAGGCACATATACACGCACCCTTGGACCACTTCCACTGTGCAATGGCTCTACATCAGGTATGGGCAAACTTGGGCCCTCCAGATGTTTTGGACTTCAACTCCCACAATTCCTAGCAGCCTCAGGCTCTTTGCTTTCCCCTCAGCCGCTTGCCGGCTGAGGGGAAAGGAAAGGGCCTGAGGCTGCTAGGAATTGTGGGAGTTGAAGTCCAAAACATCTGGAGGGCCCAAGTTTGCCTATATCTTCTCTACATGCACAACTTTGCTCCCACTTCCATTAAACACAGCTGTTGAACAGTGCTGAAATAAACACTCTACCTGTTGTAGGACTCAAAATCAGGATCGGAAGAGACCAGAAGGACAATCCAGTCTAGCCCTGTTCTCCATGCAGGAGGACACAATTAAAGCACTCCCGACAGATGGCCATCCAGCCTCTGTATAAAAACCTCCAGAGAAGGAGACACTCCGAGGCAGCATATTCAATGACTGAACAGTTTTTTGTTGTCAGCAAATCCTTCCTAAAAATTATGTGAAATTTCATATCCTGCAGTTTGAATCACAATCTCTGAAGAAGCAGAAAACAAAGCTGGTTCCTCCAATACGACATCCTTTCAAATATGTAAACACGACAATCATATTTCCAAAGCTTTTGTGCTTCACTATCAGCAGGCCACTCAATGGGACTTACTTTAATGGAAACAAGGATACGACTGAAGCACCAGTCATGTCAATAAGTTGTCTCCACATTTAGACAAATTGACATAAATCTGCCCAGCATCTGAAATGGGGCTTGGGATTGTATTGCTCTCTAGACTTCGTTGGATTACCATTGCTATAATGTGCACTCCTCGTATACCATTTCCTTCTCTTAGTCAGTTTTTGAAAGATCATTACTAGTTGTCGATTAATTGGCTAGATTCTACCAGGAGTCCAAGGAAGTCCCACTGAACTCTACAGCCTTTAAAAACCTCAGATGGTAATAACTTTGGTGATCTATGAAAAGATGCATGTAATAGCGGCTATGGAACCTGGAGAAGCTGCTGGGGGAGCTGAAGCCGGGGGGAGGGGTCATAGGAGCCCCCGGTGGTGCAGTGGGTTACACCGCTGAGCTGCTGAACTTGCTGACTGAAAGGTCGCCGGTTTGAATCCGGGGAGCAGGGTGAGCTCCTGCTGTTAGCCCCAGCTTCTGCCAACCTAGCAGTTAATGGCAGGAAGGTAACGGTACTCCACGCAGTCACGCCGGTCACATGACCGTGGAGGTGTATACGGACAACGCCGGCTCTTCGGCTTAGAAATGGAGATGAGTACCAACTCAGAGAGGTGGACACGACTGGATTTAATGTCAAGGGGAAACCATTACCTTTACCTTACGTATGGCAGTGTTTCCCAACCTTTTTTGAGCCGCGGCACACTTTTAACATTAGAAAAATCTGGGGGCACACCACCAACCAAAATGACACTCTAACACAGTAAAGAACGGCTGGGGGATGGTGGCCTGCTGGGAGCAGCTGCTGGGAGTGCCGAAGCCATGGGGGGGACAGGGCGGAGCATGGGCACGCCATGCCCCTTCACCTCCCCCCAGTTTCAGCTCTCCCAGCAGCTTCTCCAGCCTTGAGGGGGCAATGCCAAGCTAGCGATGGCAGAGCCAGCACAATGCTGGCTTGGCACTGTCCCCTCAAGGCTGGAGAAGCTGTGGGAGAGCCAAAGGCGAGGGGAGGGGAGGGGACGGAGCCAGGCCATGCCATGCCCCGACCCCTCCCCCCGGCTTCAGCTCCCCCAGCAGCTTCTCCAGCCTTGAGGGGGCAATGCCAAGCTAGCGGTGGAAGAGCCAGCACAATGCTGGCTGGGCACTGTCCCCTCAAAGCTGGAGAAGCTGTGGGAGAGCCAAAGCCGAGGGGAGGGGAGGGGACGGAGCCAGGCCATGCCATGCCCCGACCCCTCCCCCCGGCTTCAGCTCCCCCAGCAGCTTCTCCAGCCTTGAAGGGGCGGTGCCAAGCCTTCGGTGGTAGAGCCAGCGCACTGCTGGCTTGTCACTGCCCCCTCAAGGCTAGAGCACGGGGAAATGGCTGAAGGAGGCGGCGCCCTGGCCCCTTCTTTTTCTTCACCGCTGCCCAGCCCTTCCTCCCCCAAGCAGCAAGAGTTCAGCAGGAGGAGGGGGGAAGGAAGGGGGGAAGAGAGCTTTTCTCGGGGCACAGCAGGAGGTTCGTCACAGCACTCTAGTGTGCCGTGTTACAGCGGTTGGGAAACACTGACCTATGGAACCAAGCATTTGGAGAATAGCACAGGGCTATATAGAGCTACAAAGTGAATGGCAATGTGATCCTGGATTATCATTTTTAGTCTATGTATAATCTTTTAACAACTTATTGATGTATTTATTTATATGTTAGTGGCTAGGTGTTAGCTGCATTAAGATCACTACTGACCGGAAGGTCGTGAGTTTGAAACCTACTGGCCAATTGTGTAGTTTGTTGTCGACCTTTGCAACCCGAAAGACAGTTGTATCTGTCAAGTAGGAAATTTAGGTACCACCTTTGTGTGGGGAGGCTAATTTAACAAAATTTATGAGGCCATAAAAAATCTCCAGCAAAAAGCATATGGGGAATCCGGAATGTACTTCATCAGTGTCGCAGATGGGCGGTGAAGTGACAGCTCCCCTGGTGGCCAGAAGTTGGAATGTTAAATAGCCTATGACTATCTGTCTATATGCGTTGTGTGTCTATGACATTGAATGTTTGCCATGTACTGTATGTGTACGTTGTAATCCGTCCGGAGTCCCCTGCGGGGTGAGAAGGGCGGAATATAAATACTGTAAATAAATAGTTTGTCTTATGTTAATGTGGCATTGAATTATTGCCAATTTAGAAGCCATTCAGAGTCCCGTTCAGGTTTGAGGAAGAGCGGGATAAAAATACAGTAAATAAATAAAATATAGTAAATAAATGGTGTCATGCAGGAGTTTTAAAAAGCCGATGCGATTCTAGGACATTGAGCAAGGCATTGCAATTACAGGAAAAGAGATTCCTTCAAAGCATTCGGAAAATCCTCCTAAGGATAAGAACTACCTTGGAGTGTGGGGAAGGCTTTTAAGCAGAGACTGGGTGGCCAACTGCCAGGAATGCTTCAATTGTGCGTTCCTGCACGACAGAGGATTGGATGGCCCTTGTGGTCGCTCCCACTTTGCACGCTACCCCTGTGGGGACTAAACTCAGAAGGACTTCAATAGACAATCTTTGTATTGTGTTGAAGGCTCTCATGGCCAGAATCACAGTGCGTTTTCCGGGCTATGTGGCCATGTTCCAGAAGCATTCTCGCCAAACGTTTCACCCACATCTATGGCAGGCATCCTCAAAGGTTGTGAGGTCTGTTGAAAACTAGGCAAGTGGGGTTTATATATCTGTGGAATAATGTCCAGGGTGGGAGAAGAACTCTTGTCTGTTTGAGGCAAGTGTGAATGTTGCAATTCGTCATACAAACAAAGAGCAACACTCAAAAAACTGGGGAATTCCAGACAAGAATCAATCAGGGCCAGCAAACATCTCCCAACAAAGGATCCCCCGGGCAGTCACCACCCAGGCTTTGAAGCTGCAAGACCGTTAAATGCTAATCAAGGTGGCCAATTGTAACATTCACACTTGCCTCAAGTGTGAATGTTACAATTGGCCTTTTGTCAAGCATGGCAGTCTCCTTCTTTGGGGGTTTTAATCAGCAGAAACAGGATGGCCATCTGTCAAAGGTACTTTGATTGTGTTTTCCTGCATGACAGAATGGAGTTGGACTGGATGGCCTTTAGGGGTCCCTTCAAACTATATGGTTCTAACTAAACCTTTTTTCCTAGGAATTATTTCATAACGGATTTTGTGTCTTGGTCAAATATCATAGAATGCTTGGAGTTGGAAGAGGCCACAGAGACCATCGGTCCAACCCCATTCTGCCAGGCAGGACACAATCAAAGCACTCCTGACAGATGGCCATCCTGCCTCGGCTCTTTAAATATGGTTTGATTACAATAAGGGCGCCCACACTTTTTCAGCATGCGAGCTACTTATAATAAAACCAAGTCAGAAAGATCTACCTACCTCCTCAAGGCTGGAGAGGGGATGGGCGGGGCTTGGCGTGACCTGGCTCCGCCCCCTTCTGGCTTCGGCACTCCCAGCTACTTCTCCAGGCTTGAGGATGGCAATGCCAAGCCAGTGGTGGCATAGCTAGCACAAAACTGGCTTGGCCCTACCCTCCTCAAGGCTGGAGAAGCTGCTGGGAGTGCCGAAGCTGAGGGAGGGGCGGGGCTTGGTGCGACCTGGCTCCGCCCCGGCTCTGAGAAGCCCCAACCGGCAGCGATCAACCTTCTTTGCTCCCGGGATCGACTGGTCGATCCCGATCGACTTCCTGGCCAGCCCTGGATTACAACTATCATAATCCCAGATTGGCTATGCTAGCTAGAAAGCGAATGGGAATCTCTCGGGAGTGCTTTAATTGTGTATTCCTATGATGGGGGTTGGACTGGGTGGCCTTTGGAGTACCTTTCCAAGTCTAGGGTTCTATGATTTAATGAAGTCTCCTTTAGAAGTTTTTTAAGATACTTGATGGCCATCTGTCAGGAGGGTTTGGATTGTGTATTCCTACACAGCAGAACGATGTTGGACTGGATGGCCTTTGTATTCTCTTCCAACTCTAGGATTCTATGATTTTATGAAGTCTCCTTTCTTTAGAGCTTTTAAAGAGAGGCTAGACGGCCATCTGTCAGGAGAGTTTTGATGGTATCTTCCTTGGTTGTCCCTTCCAACTCTAGGATTCGAGGGATTCCTATGGTGGGGATTGGAATGGATGACCCTTGGAGGACGCTTCCAACTCTATACTTTTATGTGCGTAGTGGAGTCTCTTACCCTGGAGATGTTTAAAAAGAGATTGGATGGCCGTCTGTTAAGAGGGTTTGGTTGGTGTCTTTCTGTATGGGGCTGGCCCTGGGGTGTGCTTTCCAACTCTATGATTTTATAAAGTCTTTTTCTGTGGAGATGTTTGAACAGAGGTTGGCTGGCCATCTGTTGGGAAAGTTTCAATGGTGTCTTCCTGAATGGGGTTGACCCTTCCTTGGGTGTCCCTTCTAACTCTATGATCATATGACATCTCCTTCTCTGGAGATTTTCAAACAGAGGCTGTCTGGCCATCCGTTGGGAGGGTTTTGATGGTGTCTTCCTGAATGGGGTTGAGCCTTGGGTGTCCCTTCCAACTCTATGATTTTAGGAATTCCTATGGCAGGGATTGGAATGGCTGGCCTTTGGAGGACCCTTCCAACACTATGATTTTATAGTCTCCTTCTCTTGAGATGTTTAAACATAGGCTGGCTATCTGTCGAGAGGGTTTTGATGATGCCTTCCTGAAAAGGGATGGCCTTCGGGTGTCCCTTCCAACTCTATGATTTTAGGAATTCCTATGGTGGGGTTGGAATGGATGGCCTTTGGAGGACCCTTCCAACTCTATGATTTTGTTAAATTTTCCTTCTCTGAAGTTATTTAAACAGAGTGGCCATCTACAGGGAGGGTTTTGATGGTGCCTTCCTGAACAGGGTTGGACTGGAATGACCCTTGGGTGTCCCTTCCAACTCTACTATTTTAGGAAGCCTCCTCTGCAGATGTTCAGAGGCTGGCTGGCCATCTGTCAGGATGGTTTTGAATGGGGTTAGCCCTTGGGTGTCTCTTCCAATGCTATGAATGTATTAAGTCTCCTTCTCTGAAGTTGTTTAACCAGAGTGGCCATCTGCAGGGAGGGCTTTGATGGTGCCTTCCTGAGCAGGGTTGGACTGGATGACCCTTGGGTGTCCCTTCCAACTCTATTAGTTTAGAAAGTCTCCTTTGCAGAAATTTGAACAGAGGCTGGCTGGCCATCTCTCAGGAGGGTTTTGCTGGAACAGGGGCTGGCCGGCCATCTGTCGGGAGGGTTTTGAGTGGGGTTGGCCCTTGGGTGTCCCTTCCAACTCTATGATTTCACAAACCCTCCTTCCTCTCAAATTGTTTTAACAGTAGCCATCTGTCAGGAGGGCTTTGACGGAACAGGGGCTGGCTGGCCATCTGTCAAGAGGGTTTTGAGTGAGGTTGGCCCTTGGGTGTCCCTTCCAACTCTATTCTTTCATAACCCCTCTTTTCTCTGGAGTTCTTTAAACAGTATTCATTTGTCGGGAGGGTTTTGATGGAACTGAGGCTGGCTGGCCATCTGTCAGGAGGGTTTTGAGTGGGGTTAGCCCCTGGGTGTCTCTTCCAATGCTATGAATGTATTAAGTCTCCTTCTATGGAGTTATTTGAACAGAATGGTCATCTGCAGGGAGGGCTTTGATGGTGCCTTCCTGAGAAGGTTTGAGCTGGATGACCCTTGGGTGTCCCTTCCAACTCTATTATTTTAGAAAGTCTCCTCTGCAGAAGTTTGAACAGGGGCTGGCTGGCCATCTGTCGAGAGGGTTTTGAGCAGGGTCAGCCCTTGGTTGTCCCTTCCAACTCTATGATTTCATAACCCCTTTTCTCTGGAGTTGTTTAAACAGTGGCCATCTGTCAGGAGGGTTTTGACGGAACAGGGGCTGGCTGGCCATCTGTCGAGAGGGTTTTGAGTAGGGTCGGCCCCTGGGGGGCCCTTCCAACTCTATGATTTCATAACCCCTCTTTCTCTGGAGTTGTTTAAACAGTGGCCATCTCTCAGGAGGGTTTTGATGGAACAGAGGCTAGCTGGCCATCTGTCAGGAGGGTTTTGATGGAACGGGGGCTGGCCATCTGTCGAGAGTTTTGAACAGGGTTGGCCCCTGGGGGGCCCTTCCAACTCTATGATTTCATAACCCCTCTTTCTCTGGAGTTGTTTAAACAGTGGCCATCTCTCAGGAGGGTTTTGATGGAACAGAGGCTGGCTGGCCATCTCTCAGGAGGGTTTTGATGGAACGGGGGCAGGGTTGGCCCCTGGGGGGGCCCTTCCAACTCTATGATTTCATAACCCCTCTTTCTCTGAAGTTGTTTAAACAGTGGCCATCTCTCAGGACGGTTTTGATGGAACAGAGGCTAGCTGGCCATCTGTCAGGAGGGTTTTGATGGAACGGGGGCTGGCTGGCCATCTGTCGAGAGAGTTTTGAACAGGGTTGGCCCCTGGGGGGCCCTTCCAACTCTATGATTTCATAACCCCTCTTTTCTCTGGAGTTGTTTAAACAGTGGCCATCTCTCAGGAGGGTTTTGATGGAACAGAGGCTGGCTGGCCATCTCTCAGGAGGGTTTTGATGGAACGGGGGCTGGCCGGCCATCTGTCGAGAGAGTTGTTTAAACAGTGGTCATGTGTCAGGAGTGTTTTGATGGAACAGAGGCTGGCTGGCCATCTGTCAGGAGGGTTCGGATGGAACAGAGGCTGGCTGGCCATCTGAGGGGCCCCTGGCCAGCCTATTATTTCATAACCCCTCTTTTCCAGAGGCTGGCTGGCCATCTGTCAGGAGGGTTCAGATGGAGCGGGGGCTGGCCGGCCATTCGTCAGGAGTGTTTTGATGGAACAGAGGCTGGCTGGCCATCTGTCGTGAGGGTTCGGATGGAACAGGGGCTGGCTGGCCATCTGTCGGGAGCGTTTTGAGTGGGGTTGGCCCTTGGGTGTCCCTTCCAACTCTATGATTTTATAAACTTGCTTTCTCTGGAGTTGTTTATCCAGAGTGGCCATCTGCAGGGAGGGCTTTGATGGTGCCTTCCTGAGCAGGGTCGGACTGGATGGCCCTTGGGTGTCCCTGCCAACTCCATTATTTTAGGAAGTCCCCTCTTCTTAAAATAGAGAGGCTGGCCGGCCATCTGTCGGGAGGGTTCGGATGGAATGGGCGCTGGCCGGCCATTCGTCAGGAGTGTTTTGATGGAACAGAGGCTGGCTGGCCATCTGTCGGGAGGGTTTTGAGTGGGGTTGGCCCTTGGGTGTCCCTGCCAACTCCATTATTTTAAGAAGTCCCCTCTTCTAAAATAGAGAGGCTGGCTGGCCATCTGTCAGGAGGGTTCTGGGTTGGCCTTTGGGTGTCCCTTCCATGCCTAGGATTCCATGAACCCTCGTTCTGTGGAGCGCCACCTGCAGGGAGGAGGGCTCTGTCGGGAGCCTTCCTGAGCGGGGCTGGGCTGGATGGCCCCGGGGTTCCCTCCCTCCCTCCCTTCCCTTCCCTGCCCGGCTGGCTCCTGCCGGCGGCTCACCTTCTTCATGATGCCGGTCTTCCTCTTGCTGAAGGTGGTGTAGCGGCGCAGCTTGTTGTCGATGAATTCCATCTTGATCTTGACGCGGCCGCGGGTCTTCTTGCCGGGCTTGGCCCCGCTGGCCGCGCCGCCGTACCCTCCTGCTCCTCCTGCCCCACATCCTCCGGGGGCTCCCGCAGCCAGGGCGGCCGAGCAAGGCGCCTCTTGCCCCGCCACGGCCGCCTGCCCCGCCGCCGCCGCCGCCGCGCCCAGCTCCGCCTCCACGAGCGCCCGCTTCACTCCCCGGCGGTCGCCCAGCGGCTCCTCGTCGTCGCCCGAGTCGGAGTCGCCCTCGCTGCCGCTGCCTCCGCCTCCCAGCACGGCGTCGCGGTCGAAGCGCGGCCCGGTCCCGTTGCCGGGGCCTCGGAGCCGGTGCGGGGCCGACGAGGAGGAGGGCGGCCGCGGCAAGGCCATGCCCGGGCCCCGGGGCAGCGCGGCAGAGGCGGACCCGTTCCCGGCCTTGCTGGGCAACATGGTCTCCCTTCTACGAGGCCGGCGCTGCCATGGCTCTCCCCCGGCTTGGCTTGGCCTAGCCCGGCCCCCTTCGCTCGCCTCGGCTTCCCTCCTCCCGCTCCCTTCCCTCCCTTCCTGCCTGCCTCCCGCCCTCCCTTCCTCCAAAAGCCCATATAAAGCGAGCCGAGATCTCCTTTTATGGCGAGGGCGCTCCTTATATGGCGCGAGGCGCCGCTCGGCTGCCATTGGCCGCCGCCCCTCGGCCACGTCACAGCGCCCGCGCCGCCATTGGCTGGGGAAAGGAGACCGCTCGGCTTCCGGTTGGCCGGAGGGGAGAAGGCAGGAAAAGGGGGAGGGGGGGGAGTCGTCTATTTGCATACATTCCAAAAGGCTTTCGTGGTGACGTCAGCCGGAGGCGCTGCTTCTTAAAGGGGAAGAGCCCTCACATTTCTGGCAGAGAGGAAGAGAAGGCTGTTGTGGGACAGCTCTGTGCAAACTTCAAGGGTTTTGGACTCCAACTCCCAGCATTCCCAACAGCCTCAGGCCTCTTCCTTTCCCCCCTCAGCTGCTTAAGCACAGGTCTGGGTACATTTGGGCCTTCCCTCCAGGTGTTTTGGACTCCAACTCCCAGCCATTCCTAACAGGCTGTGACTTGAGGTTGAGTCCCAGCCTGAGTTTCTAATAACTAATTGAGTGAAACAAGTCTGTGTTCTTGCACCAACCCTATTTGCAATCTTCTTCAGCATGATGCTCCAAAGGGCTATGGCAGATCTCGAAGAAGACAACGCCATATATATACGCTATCGTACTGATGGTTGCTTGTTCAACTTAGGCCATCTGAGGGCTCACACTAAGACTCTAAACTATCTAGTCCGTGAGCTGCTATTTGCAGACGATGCTGCCCTTGTCGCCCATTCAGAAGCAGCCCTGCAGTGCCTAACATCCTGCTTTGCTACAGCTGCAGAGCTGTTTGGGCTGGAAGTCAGCCTGAAGAAAACAGAAGTCCTCTACCAGCCCGCACCACAGGAAGAACACCACCATCCTCACGTCAGCATAGGCAAACCTGTGCTTAAGTCCGTTCAGCAGTTCACCTACCTGGGAAGCATCATCTCTTCAGACGCCAAGATTGATAAAGAGATAGATCACAGATTATCAAAGGCATAGAATGCATTTGGAAGGCTTCACAAAAGAGTCTGGAGCAACAAGCACCTGAGGCAAAGCACCAAAATCAGTGTGTACAGAGCTATCGTACTGTCTATTCTCCTCTATGGGTCTGAAACATGGGTCACCTATCGCCAACACCTACGACTCCTCGAACGCTTTCATCAGCGCTGTCTTTACACAATCCTAAATATACACTGGACCGACTATGTGACAAATGTTGCTGTCCTTGAGCAAGCAGGGATCACCAGCATTGAGGCCATGCTATTGAGAACACAGCTGTGCTGGGCAGGGCACGTCTCTAGGATGGAGGACCACCGCCTCCCAAAGATACTACTCTATGGTGAACTCGCCACAGGTCAGCGCAAGAGAGATATAAGGACTCCCTGAAACAACATCTCAGGCTCGGCCAGATTGATCACCAACAATGGTCCACCCTGGCCTCACATCGGGAGGCATGGAGACGCACTATCCACAATGCTGCGGCCTCTTTTGAGAAGACACGCCGAATGGGTCTCGAAGAGAAACAACAACGCAGAAAGAACTGCAACTTGGAAACAACATCACCCAAGGAGACTTTCTGCTGTGCTTTCTGCAACCAAACTTGCCTATCTGAGATTGGCCTTTTTAGTCATCAACACGCTTGTAAAAAGCATGGGATGAGTCCTTCCTAAGAATCTTGGTTCGCGAAGTAATGCCGAGAGTCCTGCTTTGAACTGGAATATATGGCAAATATCCCAGTTCATTGCAGATATTGTGGGATTTCCTTCCTTGATATTCTGGGATATAGGGCTGTGTGGAAGGGCCCCAAGTTACGTATATGGCTGTGTGGAAGAGCTCTGGGTCTACGCTGCCATATAATCCAGTTCAGTGTGGGATTTTATACACCTCTAAAGCATTTTATCGTAGGAGATTATTCCTGACAGAAGTTCACCCGGAGGCACACTTTGCTTATGCACAGAAGCCCTGCACTTCTTCTTCCTCCCAGCAACAGAGATGTGTGATAACATAATTACATTGTATATTAGCCGCCAAATATAGGGCCGTAGTCAAAATCTAATTATTGTAGTTTAGAGATTGGGAAATAATTCAGCTGCAGGTCCAATTGGCTGGCCACGCATGGAAGCGAAAGAGCAAAAGTGTTGATAAAAGCCTTGCGGCTCAATTAATTTGCAAGTTTTTTAAAAAAACAGACTCAAACGCACTCATTAAAGCTTTCTCCTTGCCTCCAGGCCTCTCCAGCTCTTAAGCACCAGGGCTCCTCCTATTCTTTCCTTTTTGGGTAGGGATCCTTTTGACAGCAAACTTCAATCCTCTTCTCTTTAACTATCTTCCTTGGATCCCAGGGCCCTTCCACGCAGCAACATAACCCAGAATATCAAGGCAAAAAATCGCATAAAATCTGCTTTGAACTGGGTTATCTGTGTCCACATTGCAGATAATGTGGAATTTTCTGCCTTGATATTCTGGGATATAGGGCTGTGTTAAAGGGCCCTAGGACATGGAGCGATGGGTTCAAACTACAGGAATGGAGATTCCACCTGAACATAAGGAAGAACTTCCTGACAGTAAGAGCTGTTCAGCAGTGGAACTCTCTACCGCAGAGTGTGGTGGACACTCCTTCTCTGGAGGTTTTTAAGTTGAGATCGGATGGCCATCTGTCAGGAGTGTTTGATTATGTGTTTCTGCATGGGAGTTGGACTAGATCAGGCATGGGCAAACCCAGGCTCGGGGGCCGGATGTGGCCCCTTTGGGCTTTTTTCTCGCCCCCTCCCCCACCATCCTATCCTTCTTTCTCTCTTTCCTTCCTCCTCCCTCCCTCCCTTCCTTACCACCCTTTCTACTTCCCTTCCATCCTTCCTTCCATCTATCTTTCCTCCCTTCTATATCAGGAGTAGGCAATATGGGGTCTAATGCAGGGCTGTCCAACAGGCGGCCCTGGGGCTGTACACGGCCCCCAAGCCCCTTCCCTCCGGCCCCCTAACTTGTTTTAATAAAATACGAATAAAAAATAAAATAAAACCTATTTCCGGGTTTAGGCAAGCATCGCGAGACTACGCCAGCCACAGACGGGATTTCGAGGGAGGTCGAAATCCCGTCTGTGGCTGCGTAGTCTCGCGATAGCTGCCGAAATCTCGAGTCCCATGGGATTTGCGGCCGGCCTGGGTGCATGCCTCCTCCCTCGCGACTGCTTCCAGGCCAGCCCCCATTCCCTCAGAGAGAGGGAGGAGGGGAGTGAGGCAGGGAAAGCCCCTCCTGGCTCCATCCTCTTCCTGTGGATGGGAGAGCCGCTGCGCCCGGCCTGAGCTTGGCCTCGGCTCCAGCGGGGCTCTTCGGGGACGGCGGCGGCGTTGGCGCTTCGGCCCTGTGGCGGGGCTCCCGCAGTATGGGTAAGAAAGGGCCTGACTCGAATCAATCAATCTAAGAACAGTAGGACGTTGGGTGAGGGGGGGAGGGGTCCCTCAGTGGCGGTTTCCTTGGCGACGCTTTCTTCCCCTCCTCCGCGTCCCCTCAGGGAGGGAGGGAGCTCTTTGGGCCTCCTCCACCCACCTCTGGGAAAGGAGGCCCCATCAAGCCCTGTGACGGCATTGAGGTGTTTGGGTTTTTTTGGTGTGTCCCAATTTGAGTGTGGACTCAAATAACTCAAAGGTATTAGGAAACATTCCCCCAAATTCACCAGTGTTCCCATTTGGGTATATTGAGTATTCATGCCAAGTTTGGTCCAGATCCATCATTATTTGAGTCCACAGTGCTCTCTGGACGGAGGTGAACTACAACTCCACAACTCAAGGTCAATTGTAAGTAAATTGGAGCCGGGGAGGGGGCGGAGCCGGGGGAGGGGTGGGGGATGGGCGGGGCGGAGCCGGGGCAGAAGCAGACCCTTCAGCCCCCCAGGTGATCAGTGACCTTGGGCCCGTAGAAGTTGGACAGCCCTGGTCTAATGGATATACTTTTTTTCTCCTGTCCACGCCCTCTACGTGGGCCTTCCTTTGTCGACAATTCGGAAACTCAAGCTAGTGCAGAATGCCGCCGCTCGCTTACTGGTGGGAGCACCGGTGAGAGAGCACATTACTCCCATCTTGCGGCAACTGCACTGGCTTCCTATTGAGTACCGAATTGCCTTCAAGGTGTTGGTTATGACCTTTAAGGCCTTATACGGTCGAGGGCCTGTGTACCTGAGGAACCACCTTACCCCGTATATTCCCCCGAGATCACTGCGCTCAGAGGAGCAAAACTTGTTAGAAATACCATCAATCCGTTCCTGCCACCTGTCCACAACCAGGCAGCGTGCCTTTTCTGTGGCTGCCCCTACTTTGTGGAATTCTCTTCCTCCCGACACCCGTGTGACCCGAGAGCTTGCTCCTTTTAGGAGAGCGTGCAAGACTGCCCTCTTGGTACTCGCGTTTGGCTAATTCCCGGTAATTTCTATATGACCATGTGTTGCGTTTTTAGAATTTGTAATCATGTAACCCTGGTTTTATCACTGTTGTATTCTGTTGTTTTTATTGAATGTTGTTGTGATCCGCCCCGAGCCTGCAGGGAGGAGCGGAATATAAAACTGAATAAATAAATAAATAAAATAAATACATCTTATCCAGACCAAGACTAACCCGTTTGGGATCCAAACGTTTCCCGTCTTTCCTTCACTTTCTGCTTCCAAAAAAGAGGAAGGAGAGGAAAGGGCAGTGAGCAGGCTTGGGGAGAACCGTCCCCCCCCCCAAGCCCACCCACCCCACCCACACATTCTGGCCCGCCATGTGGCCCCCAAGTTAGAACGTTTGCCCATGCCTGGACTAGATGGTCATTATGATCTCTTCCAGGCCTTTCCTTGATTGAGTCATCTTTCTCTTTTCCTACTGCCTTCCTCTTTCCCAGTCTTTTCCATTTAGTCACAAACAACAGCCTCCCTCTAGTCATCTGGGCCTCTGGGGAGAATTGGGCCCAGCTGTACTTTACAATCCATACATTTGTCTTTTTTAGTGGTTCTTGGTATCTGTACAACTAACTCTCTTACAAGATCATATTTCAAATGCATTGAGCATGATTGCTGTCTTCTTTCTTCGTCGTCCAGCTTTCACACTCCCTAGAAATTAATAAAGACATTTGTATCGTATCATTTCGGAACATATTATGTAATTGGGATTTTTAGAGCAAGCTATCAGATAAGAAAACCGACTTTTCAGATCTTAGATCTGAGCTCTGTTTCAAACTTGGCAGCGGTTATCTCATGTTGCAAAGTGCCCAGCCTTTGATCACGGTTTGCGAAGTTAAGGGGTGGTTTTTACAAAAAGCAGCCCCTCTGATGTAGGAGGCCAGGTCTGAACAGCTTGCTATGGTTCAGCAGCAAAGGCTTTTCTGTGAAAGCCCCATTCTTTGCAAAACAGCTGTCTTGCAAGACAAAACAATGGAAAATCAGTTTCTTGGCTAAGAAACTCCGCTATTAAGTCCTTCGTTTCGACCCAACAATGTATTTCCAAATATTTCAAACCAGAAAGGTGGGGAAATGCCAATGAAGATAATACCAGACATGAGAAATAAGATGTTACCAGATAGCTGGGAAAGTCCCTCCTTCAAAGGAACTTATTTTTGTTACTTTTCATCGTGTTTGAAAAATAATTAACTGATTCACAACGCTTAATACTTGTTACATTGCTTGCTATTTTCCAGTTGCATTTCGTTTCATGAGGATAGGTTGATGACTAAAGTTGAAGTAGAGCCATCATGACGTAGTACAGGCATGGGCCCTCCGGGTGTTTTGGACTTCAACTCCCACAATTCCTAACAGCCTGCCGGATGGAACCATGGTGGTTGAAGTGGTATAACTGTATATAACCGTAGAGTGCAAAAAAATGGGGTCTAGATTTTTATAATTAAGATTAACAAAAAGAAACAGATCTGGTCTGATCTTGGAAGCTAAGCAAGTTCAGCTCTGGTTAGTGCTTGGATGGGAGACCACCCATTAAGAAAGAAGGAACTGTCAAAACCGCCCATGGGATTTCCTAAGGCTGGATTTACACTGCCCTATATCCCAGAATCTGATCCCAGATTATCTGCCTTGTACATGAGTCTACACTGCCAGATAATCTGGGATAAGTAGATAATCTAGGATCAGATCCTGGGATATAGGGCAGTGTAGAAGGGGCCTAAAAAAGCCCTATGAAATTCATGGGGTTGCCATAAGTCAACAGGTGACTTGATGCTAACATTCACAAATACGGCATTCTTGCTTGAAGACCAGAAATTGTTATTTCTGCACATAAGCTAAGGCCACATCTACACTGACTATTTGATGTAGTTGCAAACTGATACTGAAAAAATGTTTAATTGTGCAGATGATTATACAAGAAATCCTGGAACAAGTTTGAGGCCCGGACTATTGTGATTACACAAACCCCAGAGCACTGATGTGTATTAAGGGCTTGCTTTTGTGGGTATTCGTTGTCTCACTGCTGCTTTGTAGCGTTGAACTGCATTAAATAGTGTAGACAGAGCCTAAGAGAATTACAATTTAGGGAAAAAGTGAACATTATGTAGCCCTCCAGGTGTTGATAGATTTAACCTCCTAGCATTCCTCATCACTAGTTGCAGACCAATAACATCTAAAAGAGTGTTTCTCAACCTTCCTAATGCTGTGACCCCTTAATACAGTTCCTCATGTCGTGGTGACCCCCAACCATAAAATTATGTTCATTGCTACTTCGTAACTGTAATTTTGCTACTGTTATGAATTGTAATGCAAATATCTGATGTGCAGGATGTATTCACTGGACCAAATACCTGATACGCCCAAATTTGAATGCTGGTGGGATTGGGGGGAATTGATTTTATCATTTGGGAGTTGTAGTTGCTAGGATTTATAATTCACCTACAATCAAAGAGCATTCTGAATTTCATCAACGATGGAATTGAATTCCCACGTTCAACAGAAAATACTGGAAAAATTTGATGAGCAATTGACCTTGGGTTTTGGAGTTGTAGTTCACCTACTTCCAGAGAGCACTATGGACTCAAACAATGGTGGATATGGACCAAACTTGGCACAAATACTCGGTATGCCGAAATGTGAACACTGGCGGAGTTTGGGGGAAACAGACCTTGACATTTGGGAATTGTAGTTGCTGGGATTTATAGTTTACCTATAATCAAAGAGCATTCTGAACCCCACCAAAGGGAGAATTGGGCCAAACTTCTCACACAGAACCCCCATGATCAACAGAAAATACTGTTTTTTGTTATGATCTTTGGCGACCCCTCTGACACCCCCTCGCAACCTCCCAGGTGTCTTGACCCCCAGGTTGAGAAATTCTGATCTCAAGGGCTGCAAGATTCCCATCTAGGACTTAGAACCTCAGGAGTTTATTCTTTTTTTAAAAAAATGTTAAAATAATACTTTTAGGATAATGCACCACAGAGCTTTAGCATCTCTTTATCACACTCTCAATATAACTTACAGCAATCAGAAATGTGGAGTGTGTTGCCCTTGAGATGGAACTTGACCCTAAGTCCCATCAGTCTGGACAATGGTGTCCGATGGTGGGAGTTGTAATCCCGCATCATCAGGCTAGCCTCAGGTTTCCAGCTGTAAACAATAAAAGGATATTAACCAAACCTCTTTTGGGAAGTGTGCTTTTAATATGAAGATGCAGGAGTCTATTAAAAAATAAATAATAGTCCAGTATTCTCTCTAGCCTGTCTTTTGGGGAAGAAACATGGCCTTATTTAGTCTGCTCTGGGGAGAAAATCGACTCCTTTTGGTTGGCTGCGTTCATACCAACCTCAGACTGTGATTTATGGGAAATCTAGCCTACAACGTTGTAAGCAAAACTGCGTTTGCAGGCCTGAAATCAGTAGGACTCATAACTATATTGATTCAGCAGGTCAGGCCCTGGATTTTGTTTCGGGGGGATTTTGATTCGGTGGGCTGAGTCTGAGTGAGAGACCCTACCCTAGCAAACCTTTTCTATCATTATCCCAATATTCCCATACCCTTTGGAGGCAGCATATTAGTAGCATAGCTAACTTCATTTTATCACTGTATTTTCCACATGTGGCCCGCTCCTTTTATTTTGTTTGGTTGTTTGATTCTATTTGAAATGTTGTTTTATGTTTTTATGTTATTGTATTGATATGTATTTGTGGGCTTGGCCTCATGTAAGCCGCCCCGAGTCCCTTTCGAGGAGATGGTGGTTGGATACAAATAAAGATTATTATTATTATAACTGAATAATAATAATAATAATACAGGGCATTGAACCAAGCCAATGCTGGATCTGGACCAAACTTGGCACATAGAGTGAATATGCCCAACAGTGTATACAGGCAGAGATTGGGGAATGATTGCCCTTTTCAAATGGTAATTGTTGCTTACCTGGATGTAGAAAGCACTGAAGACAGCCAACATCATCTCTGGACCAAACATGGCCAACTGTGCATACAGGACAGGCAGGGATTGGGGGTGATTGACCTTGGATCTGGGAGTTGCAGTGTGCCCTTATCCAGAGGGCATTGAACCAAGCCAACACTGGATCTGGACTAAACTTGGCACATAGAGCCAATGTGCCCAACTGTGCATAGAGGCAGGGAATGGGGAATGATTGCCCCTTTTCAAATGGGAGTTGTTGTTTACCTGGATCCAGAGAGTCCCAGAAGGCAGCCGACGGGCTCGACGCACTCAGGCCTGGATCAATACCTTTTGGCGCCCTAGGCCACAGTTCAAAATTACGCCCCCCCCCCATTGGCTGCCGCCACTGCGCCAGTCCTCCTGCTTCTGCTAAGGCATAGCAGCAGGAAAACCTAGCGCCGCGGCGGCAGCCAATCGGGCTCTTTACAACACGTGCTGCGCAATGGTAGCTCCCTGGCGCAGAGGTGGGTGGGTCGCTTCTGGGTTCTTCTTTTCCATGGGCTGGAATCACTGGGAGGTGGAACTTCCGTGGGCGCGAGACTACATTAGCCAGAAGTCTTGTGGTACCGCGGCATAGGCAATAAAATAATATTAAAATAAAATATTTATTTTTCACCCGTGATTTTTGCGCCCTCCCCGAGTAACGCCCCTAGGCCGTGGCCTAGTGTGGCCTTATGGATAATCCGGCCATGACTCCACTCCCAGCCACGAGTGTGTCGAGACTTCAATGCACAGGCACAAAAGCCTGCCAAGTGCATGGGCGCCTCCGAATGGTCTGTGGTGAGACGGCATCCTCTTTGGAGCCTGGGCTGTTGGCGCACTCCCCTTACTCTCCCAGCACCGAAGGCTAAAACCAGGGGCACCGAAAAGAGAGTGCACTGAAGGCCCAGGCACGGACAAGGACTCCACCGTGCCACATACCAGTAAGGCCTTCTCGTGGACCATCCTGAGAATTTCAGATGGTTCGGATGCCCCCCCGGGCTACATGCTTGATTCAGGTTATATAGACTGGGAGATTTTCTAAAATTATGCTAGTAGAAATAGGCAGGCTGTAATCTGTGCCCATAAACTGAAGTTAAACTGCATTAATTCAACAGTGTAGACACACATTTTGTCCTTCCTTCTTTCCTCTTCTCTCTTTTTCTGCCTTTGACTTTAATGAACCAGGGTCCCAAACCAGGCTGTGGTTGCCGCACCCACACAACTACACAACCCAGCTCTACAGGAGCTCAGTGTAAGTACGCATCCCCATTTGGGGCCATTAGGCTGTAACTGGTTGCATGAGGATAAACACAGATCAGAGCCGTAAGATATAAACGCTTTGTTCAGTGTCTGTGTCTGCTTCGGAGACGGAGGCAGGGCTTGCCAAGAACACATCACAACTTGGCAGGGCCTTCACGACAGTCTTAGGAAACAGAAACATAATAAACCTTGCATATTATATTTTTGCACAGGGCTCAATGTGATGGAGTACACAAGGGTTGCACCCAAACTTACTCCTTGCGATCAATTACCTGTCGAGTGCCTCTATAACTGCCGAATTAATGCAGTTTGACCCCACTTCATGGAATCACAGAGTTGGAAGAGACCTCATGGGCCATCCAGTCCAACCCCCTGCCAAGAAGCAGGAAAATTGCATTCAAAGCACCCCGACAGATGGCCATCCAGCCTCTGTTTAAAAGCCTCCAAAGAAGGAACCTCCACCACACTCCGGGGCAGAGAATTCCACTGCTGAACAGCTCTCACAGTCAGGAAGTTCTTCCTAATGTTCAGATGGAATCTCCTTTCTTGTAGTTTGAAGGCATTGTTCTGCGTCCTAGTCTCCAGGGCAGCAGAAAACAAGCCTGTTCCCTCCTCCCTATGACTTCCTCTCACATATTTATACATGGCTATCATGTTTCCCCTCAGCCTTCTCTTCTGAAGGCTAAATGTGTCCTGCTCTTTAAGCCGCTCTTCATAGGGCTTGTTCTCCAGACCCTTGATCATTTTAGTCGCCCTCTTCTGGACACTTCCCAGCTTGTCAATATTTATCTTCAATTGCAGTGCCCAGAATTGGACACAATGTGATTCCAGATGCAGTCTAACCAAGGCAGAATAGAGCATGGGTAGCATGACTTCCCTGGATCTAGACACTAGACTCCTATTTATGCAGTCCAAAATCCCATTGGCTTCTTTAGCTGCAGCATCACATTGTTGGCTCATGTTTAACTTGTTGTCCACAAGGACTCAAAGACTTTTTCACATGTACTGCTCTCGAGCCACTCATCCCCCATTCTGTATCTTTGCATTTGAATTGTGAGAGTCCAAAACAACTGTAGGGCCAAAGTTTGCCCATGCATGAGCAAGATGCACCCTAAATGTAGATGTGTCTTCAATAAATCTGTTGATTTGTGTACACAAAGTATAGTATGACCCCGCTATTCTCAGGATTCCATAAGCCTGTTAGACCAGTGTTTCCCAACCAGTGTGCCGTGAGCGATCATCAGGTGTGCCAAGGGAAATTGGAACCTCCGATACCCTTTCTTCCCCCTCCTGCCAAACACTTTTTCTTCTCCACTCGGGCTCCCTTCTTCCCAGCCTCGCTCTGCTCGCTTTGCCTCGCTTTGCTCTGGGGTGAGTCTGCGCAGTAGCGCCCGCACGGGTCACGTCTTCCCCCCTCCCCCCTCCCCTCCTGAACACGCTCGCGCTGCCCCCTCGGATCAAAATGGCGGCAGAAGCGGCAGTGTAGAAGAAAAAGTAAATGTTCGGCAGGAGGGGGAAGAAAGGGCGCGAAGGGGAACGGGGAGGAAGAGGTCTCTGTCGAAAGTTGGCATGGGCAAACCTGGACCTTCCAGGTGTTTTCGACTCCAACTCCCACCATTCCTAGCAGCCTCAGGCTTTTTTCCTTTTTTCCCCTCAGCCACTTAAGCAGGAAAGGGCCTCAGGCTGTTAGGAATGGAGGGAGTTGAAGTCCAAAGCACCTAGAGGGGTGAAGTTTTCCCATGCCTGTTTTAGGGACCTTAAAGTGGTGAGCCTCCTTCCAACATTGTGATTCTAGATAGAAAACAAACATTACATAACATTGTTTTAGTCCACTGTGCTCTCTGGGTGTAGGTGAACTACAACTTCCAAACTCAAGGTCAATTCCCAAGCAAGCCCTTTCAGTACATTATGTTGGTAATGAGAGTTCAATATGCCAAGTTTGGTTCAATTTCATTGTTGCAAGTGTTCAGGATGCTCTTTGATTGTGTGTTAACTATAAATCCCAGAAACTGTAACTCCCAAATGTCAAGGTCTATTTTCCCCAAACTCCATCTGTGTTCACATTTGGGCATATTGAGTATTCATGCCAAGTTTGGTCCTGATCCAACATTGTTTCAGTCCACAGTGCTCTCTGGATAAAGGTGAACTACAACTCCAAAAATCAAGGTCAATGCCCACCAAACTCTTATAGTATTTTCTCTGGTTATGGGAGTTCTGTGTGGGAAGTTTGTGCCTTTCTGCCATTCCTGCCAGGATATCTATGTTGTGTTCAACGAAATAGGTCCAGGTTTCCCACTGAGTGTATAATTACAGTTAAAAACATATTATCTCTATCTATTACTGTGTTAGAGTGTCATTTTGTGTCATTTTGGTTGGTGGTGTGCCCCAGGATTTTGTAAATGTAAAAAATGTGCCGCGGCTCAAAAAAGGTTGAAAAACACTGTGTTAGACTAATGGCTTTAGCCAAAGCCAAATATCGGAAAAAATTAACAATTGGACTGCAACTCCCATCACCCTTAACTAGCTGTTGGTATACTCATGATGACTATGAGTTTCTGGGAACTGTACTCCAAAATTATATTTTTCCAAAATGATATATATTTATAATGGTAGCTATAAAATAAATTAACAATAATCCACAGACTTCCAAGTGCCAAGTTTATTTTCCCAAAAAAGCTTGCCTGTGGTGGCCGTGACAAGTCACCGGAGTGCCGCCTTGCCAGTTTTCTCTTGAAATTCGCACACAAATCTAATGAGATTGGAAGAGCTGGTTCCCACAGCAACTGTCAAGAGCTCCGCTGAGAATCTGTCACTTTGCAGGAGGCTAAAATTATTTCGCGATATGATTTCCTGCTTTTCCTTCGGTGGCAGAAATTCTGCTTCCATGAGAATGTGGGGGAAAGGCCGTGCCTTCAAAACGGAACAAGGACCCCCGGCTTCACAATTTCAGCCGCTAAGAGAGACCCCCAGTGCTTGAAAAGGGTGGAGAATTAGGGCAAAATAAATAAAATGTCCACCGAATCAGACAACATGCCACTTTAGCAAGGATTCGCTTAAAATAGCATTTCTTAAATTCCCTAGTGGCCAACGTTCCATAGAAATTATCCAGATGTTGCTGGTCTGTACCTCCCATTAATCCTAGCTAGTATAGTTGATGGTGAGGTCAATAATCATGGGAATACTGTACAACTTTTTTAAACCACAGATTCAATATCCACAGTTCCACTTATCCATACTCCATAAATAGTCCTCCCCCTCAAAAGTGTTTGTAGGCATTTCTAGGTCCCCCACTGCTATTGCTGTATGCTTCTGGCCCAAGTATATATCCAAATTACACTATTTTCCATGCTTTCAGGTATCTAGGGAAAGTCTTAAAATGTATCCCCTACAGCAGTGATTTCCAACCTTTTTTGAGCCGCGGCACATTTTTTACATTTACAAAATCCTGGGGCACACCACCAACCAAAATGACACAAAATGACACTCTAACGCAGTAATACATATAGTTAATATGTTTTTAAATGTTTCGATGAACACAACATAGATATCCTGGCAGGAATGGCAGAAAGACACAAACTTCCCACACAGAACTCCCATAACCAAGAGAAAATACTATAAGAGTTTGGTGGGCACTGACCTTGGGTTTTGGAGTTGTAGTTCACTTATATCCAGAGAGCATTGTGGACTGAAACAATGTTGGCTCAGGACCAAACTTGGCATGAATACTCAATATGCCCAAATGTGAACACAGATGGGGTTTAGGGAAAATAGACCTTGACATTTGGGAGTTACAGTTTCTGTGATTTATAGTTAACACACAATCAAAGAGCATCCTGAACTCTTGCAACAATGGAATTGAACCAAACTTGGCATATTGAACTCTCATTACCAACAGAAAGTACTGAAAGCATTTGCTTGGGAATTGACCTTGAGTTTGGAAGTTGTAGTTCACCTACACCCAGAGAGCACTGTGGACTCAAACAATGTTAAGTGTTTGGCAGGAGGGGGAAGAAAGGGTATTGCAGGTTCCAATTTCCCACGGCACACCTGATGATAGCTCACGCCACACTAGTGTGCCACTGCACACTGGTTGGAAAACACTGGTGTAGATGAGCCCTTTGACACTTCTCCAGTTTTTTGTGCACTTATACACAACTATGGCAACTCTTGGTGCAAGGATGCTATGATGTGTCATTTCCTTTTGGGTTGGAGCATGTCTGCTCCTTCTCAGAGCCTTTGGAAGTGGTTTCAGCAGATACGGCAAATTCATGCACTCAGCATTTGAGTCAGGGTACAGTATGTAAAACCTGAATTGGTGAATGCTGCTTTTTTTGTATACAACAGGATTTGTTTTCTTCTCATCAATCCATAAAAAACAAACAACTCACCTTTATCATCAAGCAAAGTGACAGCAAAAACATCTCTGTCTTTATTTGATGCGGATAAAGAGGTAGGTGATTTCCGATAACTATAATTGCATTGGCACGGCACCGACATACTCAGAGGGAATTATTTTTCGGGAGCACAAGCCACATCCGGAAGTCGTCATTTGACGCGGAACAAGCTTCGCGATGCCCGAGCTTCCCCATAGGGGCTGTTATACCTGTATGAGTTAGGAGGACGCTCACAGTAACGGGGGACCATTATTCATTACCCTGTATTTTAAGGGACCGGTGTGTATTTCCGCTAGTGTGGAGACCTCATTCCCCCACATAGGAGAAGGGAGCCCGAGTGGAGAAGAAAAAGTGTTTGGGGGAAGAAAGGGTATTTTCCCACGGCACACCTGATTGCTCACGGCACACTGGTTGGGAAACACTACCCTACAGCACATGTGTGAAACCCAAGCAAAATCTGGACCTCCGTGGGCTTTTATGTGATTCTCCAGATGGTGGATTACAACTCCTATTTTCATCACAACATAGGGCTGATGGGAGTTGTGATACAGTCAGAATAATTATTATTTGTGATAGTCATTATTTATTTCTATATCGCCGTCCCAAACAAGTCTTAGAGAGATATACAACAAAAGATCGGCAAACATTCAATGCCTGAGAAACGTAACATAGTAAAGCACTTAACAAACTAAAAATCAAATAGATAACATCTGGAAGGCTGCAGTTTGTTCTTTTTTAGTCTGAGTAGTAGGGTTTGAATGAAGGTACAAGGCTTGTGGGGATAATGTCTGATGTTGCAATGGGCCGTGCTTTAGCACAGCAGGCTAATCAACAGCTGCTGTAAATCTTGCCAATCGAAAGGTTGACAGTTCAAGTCTGAGTCAGGGTGAGCTCCTGTCATGTCGTACCCCCTTCCCAATCTGCCATCCCTAGCTACCCTTTACCTCCCCCGAAATGTTCAATAAAAAAATGTATTAAAAGGTTGACAGTTCAAGTCCGAGTCAGGGTGAGCTCCTGTCATGTCATACCCCCTTCCCAATCTGCCATCCCTAGCTACCCTTTACCTCCCCACCCCCCACTTCTCCCCCTCCCCTATGTACCTTTCTCCCCCCCCCCTTCAATGTGTGATAAAAATGGAAATGTTCAATAAAAACATATTTTTTTAAAAAGAAAGGTTGACAGTTCAAGTCAGAGTCAGGGTGAGCTCCTGGCCATCAGCCCAGCTTCTGCCCACCTAGCAGATTGTTAACAGCAACGTGAGTAGATTAATAGGTACCGATGTAATTGTATAACGATACTGAATGTTTGCCTATATGTCTGTATAAAGTTTGTATGCTGCTCTGAGTCCCCTGCGAAGTGAGAAGAGTGAGAAGAGTGGGACAGAAATGATGTACATAAATACCCTTTCACCTTTCCCCCCAGCAAAGGCAATGTGCGGGGGGCAAATGAAGCCCCCCTGTGCACCATCCCCATAGTCTCTTAAATAACAGATGGGGACACACTGACCTTTGTGTCAAAAAATATATAGTTGGCCGTCTGCATCCATGGGTTCGCTATCCATGGATTCAATGGCCCTTTCAAGGAAACCATAAAAAAACAGAATTGTGTTCATCTGTGCCTTCAGTTCCTTTGTTAATTTATGGTGACCACACGAATTTCATAGGGTTTTCCTGGTCAAGGAACACTCAGAGGTGGTTCAGTTACTTCCTCTGAAATATAGCCTACAGCACCTGGTATTTGTTGTTTGTCACCCATCGAAGTAACAGCCAGAGTTGATTGTGCTTAGCTTTGAAGATCCAATGGGATCCGGTGCCTTCAAGCCACTGGGCTACATTTTGCACCTGCCTAATCCAGCACTTTGTTTGCATGGTGATCAACTACAGGCCTTTTTCCACTACACGGTAGCTCAGGCATGGGCAAGCTTTGGCCCTCCAGGTGTTTTGCACTTCAACTCCCACAATTCCTTACAGCCTTATGCCCACTTCCTTTCCCCCCTCAGCCGCTTAAGCCCATGCCTGGTGTAGATGCATCTCTCGAGCCTCTGAAGAACATCACTTGAGATGAGCTGCGACTATCCAACTAGATCTTGTTGCTAATGGTGAGTTAATGAACTCTGTTGTTATTCACCAGCACTGTTCTTAATCTCTTCCAAAACACACAACGGCTTTTAATTCCAGAAGCCCATCCCAAATCCTATTAATTCACATCAGTTGTTTTTTTTTTGTAAATGTGGAACTTTTCTCCCTGAAAAACCAGGCGTTCTGCTTAAGTGGCCCTACAGTACAGTGCCCTCTAGTGGTGAATTAAGCTAACACATCTAAAATTCATTATTCCTAGAGACGTATGTACAGGTAGATAGATTACATCATCTCAGCAATAATATGAAAAGGGGGAGACTAAAGCCAGTAGTGCAAAGGGGAGAAATTTTCTGAAAGCAACTCACTTCAAAGTGAGTTCGCCCATGGAAAATGTGTGGCTGTTTAAGACAAACACGCTGCGGTGTATATAACTGTAATGGACAAATATAGGGACTATGCAAATTGGGAAAGTACCGTGTGAATAATGATTTTTTTTTTTGCTCTGTGTGCTCACAGAGTCCACAGATGCAACCTGAAATGCCTCTGATATGGGGTGCATCTACATTGTGTAGCGCTGTTTTCCACTTTGAATGCCATCGTGACATTTAATTGAATCAAAGATTTGCAGTTTAAGGAGAGTAATTTATAATTCTCAGCCAGAGCTCCTGGGTCTCACTGAACTACAAACCCAATAATTCCATATGTTGTCATGGTTATGGCACTATTTGTCTTTCAATTTCTTATTAGCCAACTTATGCAAACCATAAGCTTCATCTTGCCCTGTATTTGTGGTATTATTGTGGTGTTGGTCGTGTGCATTTTGTATCATACTAGGGAAACTATGACTAGGAGCAATGGGTTAAAATTACAGGAAAGAAGATTCCACGTGAACATTCCTAAGACCTTCCTGACCATAAGAGATGTTCAACAGCGGAACTCTCTGCTTTGACGTGTAGTGGAAGCTCTTTCCTTGGAGGCTTTTAAACAGAGCCTGGGTGGCCTTTTGTCAAAGGTGCTTTGGTTGTGCTTTTCCTGCATGCCAGCACTTGATAGCCCAATGTGGTCTCTTCCAAATAAATTATTCTATGCACATACAGGTCCTTCTCAAAAAATTAGCATATAGTGCTAAAGTTCATTGCTTTCCATAATGTAATGATAAAAATAAAACTTTCATATATTGCACACCAACTGAAATATTTCAGGTCTTTTTTTGTTTTGTACTGATGATTTTGGCATACAGCTCCTGAAAACCCAAAAATACTGTCTCAAAAAATTAGCATATTTGGTCGGATGGAATATGCTAATTTTTTGAGATATATATGCCAAAATCATCAGTATTAAAACAAAAAAGACCTGAAATATTTCAGTTGGGGTGCAATGAATCGAAAATATATGAAAGTTTAATTTTTATTATTACATTATGGAAAATAATGAACTTTAGAACTATATGCTAATTTTTTGAGAAGGACCTGTATAATAGTGTTGTGTTTTATCTGTCTGTTTTTACTGTGCTGTAACCTGCCTTGAGCTCCAAGTAGAGGTGCATATGAAATAAATGTATAATTAGTAGTAGTAGCATTATTGTTATTATCAGCAGCAGCACCAGCATCCGTAAGAATTCTGTATTTGATAGCAAGATTCACTTAGAACAAAGAAAAGAAGTGACACAGGCCTAGGTTTACCTTGTGTTTTTTTTTGTAAAAACAGAGGGAACTTTTATTGAAAGCAGCATATTTCGTCTTTAAAAAAATCTCTTGGCTGTTTCTACCCCTCCGCTCAAGCAAACTGTAACTAAAATGACTCTAGGCTGCACTTCCAGTAATAACATATATATATAAAAAAATTACTAAGGCTGAGAGGTGTCAACGTTAAAAAAAAAAGTAAGAAAGGAAAAAAGAAACATTGCCCCAAATAATCATATAAAAAGGCGGCATTGGATAGTCAGGAAAGCGAGTGAGAATCTCCTTCATATGCCAGGCACTTAGTGTTTGTTGCTCCTATGTTTGGATATGTTGGGAGGTGCCAGAAGGCCTGACAGACTGACAGGACCAGGAGGAGACAGAAAAAGACAGAAGTTCTGCGTAATAAATATACTGGTTCCTCACAGACTTGAAAAGAGGACAGCATGTGGTGGGAGATAAAGAAGGGGCCTCCTTTCCAGTGTGGGAAAACACTGGATTGTGCGCAAGGGCCCGCTTCCACGGAAATGGCAGGGATACAGCCATGGATAGAAAACACCCAACTCCTTCCAGATGGGGCTATCCTCCCAGGGCAGATCATGGCCCAAAGCATCCTGGGTCAAGCCACTGACCCGGGAGAAGGTTGGCAAGCTCAGAAATGGTCCAAATGTGGAATGACAGGGAAGATGTCTGTAGCAGGAAGCTCCATCATCTACAGAAAAGGATACAGATGTGTACGTATGGAAGCCGCCAGACTCCCAAAAACATCAGGGCCTTTTTCTCACTTCAGATAACTCAGGGCCTTCACCCTGAACCCTGTGAACCGCGCAGAAGCATAGAAACCCACCCCACCCCTTCTGGTGTGCTCCCTCCCCAAGTTAAAGAACCTGCCTGTGCTTTTTTTTTTTTAGAAAAAGGATTCAAGAAGGAAAGGATGGGCAAAAGGGAAAGTTAGATGTGCCATGACAGAGAAGTCCCAATCCTTGCCACAGTCTTCCACTGGTAAATCTGGCCTGTGGTAGTGGGTCCCCACACCCCCTTCATCTCTTGGATGTTGTTAATTAGCCCTGTGGGTATTTGGAGGTAGAACCTGGAGGAAAGCAGCCTGGTCAGGCGCAGGGGATTGGGACCTTGATGAAGAGGCTGCAGCAAGAGGGATGGTGTCCACGACCTCTGTCCAACAGCTTTAAGAATCCATGGTCCCTTGGGGGTTCAACTCTTAGGTCCCATTTGAGAGTCTGTAACAGTCAAAATGCCAAAACGAGGTTTCAGCTAATCCCAAGCTCCGGTAAGAGGGGCTAGAGAATCCCTGCTCACGCCTTGCTTTCAGAAGGGCTCTCTCCAAGCATGTTGGCGATCTCACTGAAAGACGGACGGTCCTTCGGGCTGGCAGACCAGCAGCGCTGCATCAACTTATACAGCTTGGAGGGGCAGCCCTCTGGATGGGGAAGCTTCATCTTCCCAGACTGTAAACCTAAAGACAGAGAGTCAAGGCAGAGAGTGAGAACCAGAAAAACTCATCCCCATATGTTGTTGAAGGCTTTCATGGCCGGAATCACTGGGTGGCTGTGAGTTTTCCAGGCTGTATGGCCATGTTTCCAGGCTGTATGGCAATTGCAGCATTCACACTTGCCTAGTCTCCAACAGGCCTCACAACCTCTGAGGATGCTTGACATAGATGTGGGAGAGAATCTGGAACATGGCCATACAGCCTGGAAAACTCACAGCAACTCATATCCCATACTTTGAAAGTAGTATGCATTCAACACTAATTCTGACAAGTTCGACAGAACTGCCTAAAGTAAACCTTGTTTGTGCCCTGCACACACCACACATAGGCACTTTCCCAGCGGATGTTGCAGTCCTTGCAGTGGTAATAGCCATACTTCTGCTCTAGAAATTGGAAGCGCACCCGAGCCTTGCTCTGCACGGCTTCCTCTGAAGGGGCCTCCGCCTCGGCTTTCTCCGCCGCCTGGTCCTCCTCTTTCTCCGGCTTCTCCTCCTCCTGCTTCCCTTCCCCTCCCTGGGCCTCCCCTCGGGGTTTCTCCTCCAAGTCCTTCTTGCCCCCTCCTCCTCCTTCCTCCTCCTCTTCTTCCTTGACTAAGGTGGTGAGGCAGCGCAAAGCCATGGGCAAGTAGACAGCGACGGTGCGGGGGAAGCGCATGGTGGCCTGGACGGCCCCACTCCCCGCGTTGCTTGGCCGCTGTCGGAGGAAGAGGGACCACGGCCCAAGCAAGCACTGCACCGGGGCATCCTGGCGCGGGTTCACCTGGACGCCCACCTCCTTGGTGTTGACGCGGCGCAGGCATGGCATCAGGTGCGCCCGCTGGTAGTGCTCCAAGTACTCCGCCACTGTCCCGCTGTAGCCCGAGTAGTAGCCCCCTCCTCCTCCTCGTTGCCTCCAAGACCCCGGCCCCCCTTTGCCTTTCGGAGACAGGTAGCGGTGGTAGGAGTAAGGGTTGTAGGAAGGGTAGGCGTAACTCTCCATAGCTTCCCCCATCAAACCAGCAGCAGCCCTCCTGGAAGACGCCCAGCCCAGTCATTGACCGTAATAAATCTTGTCATCATCAACACATCAACACTAATTCAGCACTAAGCACCTCAACAAGAGTACAGCCGCTATTTTTACTTTCCTTCAAGCTGTATTTTAGGTTCAGCGAAACCTCTTACTATATTCCTGTTCTTCTCCAACCCAGATCTGCTCTGCACAGGCCAACAAGAAGCTTTATGTTTGGCTAAGACCAAGGGGGAAAGAATTTCCATTCTCAAGCAATGGCCAAAAGCTTATTTCTTATTCTGTTGAGTATTACAAGCATTCCAGCCAACCAAGGAGAAACCAGTCTGAAGCAAACATCAATTCAAACTGTGTAATCTTCACCTCCCCTTCAAGGGAGGCTTAGGCGTTTTCCAAACAGTTCGTAGGTAAGACCTTTATGACTGGATTCGCTACAGGAAAACAGTCTTCACAAGAGTAAGATTGCGAAGACAACAGTCTTCAGTTTAAAAGTTAAAATTGGAAGTCCAAAATAGACTAAAAGCAATTAGATATAAGATATCCGCAACAGGATTTGCCCTTGAGCTCCGCCGAGGCTGCTCTTCCCGTCATTATATGAATCTTATTCTGTGAACCCTGCTCTGAAGTATGGGGGAAACAAGGTGCAAGGAGGGTGCAAAAACAAATGATATCACTCTGATTAATTCCACATAATGATTAGTGCTTGCCACCCTGAAAAGATCTGCATAAATTTGCATCTGAGAAAAAGAAAGCAAAAAGCACACTTTATTTTTCCAGGAGACTGCAAGTTTTGTAGCAAACTGTATGTTAGAAGGGCCATTCATCTTTTTTCAAAGACCAACAGTTTTTATAAGTACTTGCATTAAAATAAATATCTGTAAGATAAAATTCCCAGGAAAGTAGTTACACTGCTCCTTCCTATTTGCACCATGCTTCTAGTCCCATCTAGTAAACATCTTTTCCTTCCTTCTTTGTCTCATATTCCCTTTTCACTGAGCAAAGGGCTTGCCACAACGCATGCAATACCCAGGGGATTGTGCATATTTTGCTAGGCAGAGGACAAATCACCAGTGATCCGTACACATACCTGCTAGCACCTCTTCATCTGCCAGCTTGGAATAGGGCATTTCCCCCAGTGTGAATATTTCCCACATGACGACCCCAAAGGACCAGACATCAGACTTTGTAGAGAACTCATCCTCCAAGGCAGCTTCTGGGGGCATCCAGCGAAGGGGGATCCAGGTTTGGTGGTAATGATAGTATTCGCTGTTCACAGGGAAGGAAACAGCAGATCAGCTTTGCACTAGACACAACACACTGCTCCCAGCCCAGCCACACAAAGGAGACCTGCATGACTCCTCACCTGTTGTAAACATCCTTGCTGAGGCTCAGGCTTGACACCTTCACCTGCCTTTGTGCGCTGACAAGGCAGTTGCGAGCTGCCAGGTCTTTGTGTATAAATCTGTTGTTGGAAAGATGCTCCATGCCCAATGCCACTTGGCAGCAGAAGGAAACCTGTAGAGAAAAGACAATGCTGTCATCAATGCCATAATCCTGCAAATGGTAAGGAGAAGAACGGAAGTGACAGGCTGCTAGTGTGTTTCCCACACTGTATTGCCAATGTTCCTGAGACTATTAAAACACTTTGCACTACATACTAAACTCTACTGTATTTCAACCCCAGAGATAGATTTCTCAAATCCCTGGTAGTGGAGACTGTCTTGTGTTTTTGTCTGTGAGTCCAATGATTATGTATTGTCAAAGGCTTTCATGGCTGAAATCACTGCGTTGTTGTAGGTTTTTTCGGGCTATATGGCCATGTTCTAGATGCATTCTCTCCTGACGTTTCACCTGCATCTATGGCAAGCATCCTCAGAGGTTATGAGGTTTGTTGGAACTAGGAAAAATGGGTTTATATATCTGTGAAATGTCCAGGGTGGGGAAAAGAACTCTTGTCTGTTGGAGCTAGGGGTGAATGTTTCAACTGGCCACCTTGATTAGCAGTTGATGGCCTGGCAGTTTTGTTGGTGTGGCTTGTTAGTGTGGAGGGGGGTTTCTTTTGTTGAGAGATGATTAGCTGTCCCTGATTGTTTCCTCTCTGGACTTTTCCTGTGTTGGGGTGTTGTTTTGCTGTTATAATTTTAGAGGTTTTTTTAACACTGGTAGCCAGATTTTGTTCATTTTCATGGTTCCCTCTTTTCTGTTGAAATTGTCCACATGCTTATGGATTTCAATGGCTTCTCTGTGTAGCCTGACGTGGTGGTTGTGAGAGTGGTCCAGCATTTCTGTGTTCTCAAACAATATACTGTGTCCATGTTGGTTCATCAGGTGCTCTGCTATGGCTGACCTCTCTGGTTGATTTAGCCTGCAGTGCGCCTTTCATGTTGCTTGATTCGTGTTTGGGTGCTGTGTTTGGTGGTCCCTATGTAGGCTTGTCCACACCTGCGTGGTATACGGTAGACTCCTGCAGAAGAGACAGGATCCCTCTTGTCCTTTGCTGAACGTAGCATTTGTTCAATTTTCTTAGTGGGTTTGTAGATAGTTTGTATGTTATGTTTCCTCATCAACTTCTCTATGAGGTCAGTGGTTCCCTTGATGTACAGGTCCTTCTCAAAAAAATAGCATATAGTGCTAAAGTTAATTGTTTTCCATAATGTAATGATACAAATTAAACTTTCATATATTGCACACCAACTGAAATATTTCAGGTCTTATTTTGTTTTGTACTGATAATTTTGGCATACAGCTCCTGAAAACCCAAAAATACTATCTCAAAAAATTAGCATATTTTGTCGGATGGAATATGCTAATTTTTTGAGATATGTATGCCAAAATTATCAGTATTAAAAGAAAAAAAGACCTGAAATATTTCAGTTGGTGTGCAATGAATCAAAAATATATGAAAGTTTAATTTTTATCATTACATTATGGAGAATAATGAACTTTAGCACTATATGCTAATTTTTTGAGAAGGACCTGTATAGCAAGAATACTTTTCCTCTGGGTGGATCTTTATCTTTACTCTCATGGCTTGTTCTCGGTCTTGCAGCTCTTATGATGTCTGAGGTGGAGTCTCCATTGGCCTGTAAAGCCCAGGTTAGGTGGTTCAGTTCGTCTTGGAGGAGGTGGGGTTCGCAGATTCTTTTTTGCACGGTTTGTCAATGCTTTAATGATGCTTCTTTTTTGACTTGGGTGATGGTTGGAGTTTTTATGCAGGTATCTATCTGTGTGTGTAGGTTTTCTGTAAACTGTGTGACCCAATTGTTGATCTGGTTTGGGGATGACTAGGACATCTAGAAAAGGCAGCTTTCCTTCATTTTCTTTTTCCATGGTGAATTGGATGTTTGGGTGGACGCTAAGATGGTCCAGGAACCTGTTTAGTTTTTCTCCTCCATGGCTCCATGATGAAAGTGTCATCCACATATCAGAACCATATTGTAGGCTTTTTTGTTGCTGTTTCCAGGGCTTGTTTTCCAAAATGTTCCACACCAAAAAACTGCCAGGCCATCAAATGCTAATCAAGGTGGCCAGTTGAAACATTCATACCTAGCTCCAACAGACAAGAGTTCTTTGTCCCACCCTGGACATTTCACAGATATATAAACTATTTTTCCTAGTTCCAACAAACCTCACAATCTCCGAGGATGCTTGCCATAGATGCAGGAGAAACGTCAGGAGAGAATGCCTCTAGATTATAACATGGCCATACAGCCCAAAAAAACCTACAACAACCCAATGATTATGCTTTGAATCAGAAACAGTTCTAGAGAAAATTACTACAGAAACTCAAAGCATTAATGTGATTTTCATATTGGGAACTTAGAAATGTATAACTTGAAATGTTTTTTATTCTTTTTATGAGACTGGTAATAACTTTGGTTACTGTCTTTTGTACTTTTTATCTGGAATGTTTTGTATAGTTCAAAGTTCTTTGTCACAGCTTTTGGTTAGCAGAATAAACGTATTGAACTTGAACATATTAATGACAGAGACACATTTTCCTCTAGGCATCTCTACAAATTTGTAGATCAGGGGTGCTCATTAGGTGGCTCGCGATCGACTGGTCGATCCCGGGACCTTAGGAGGTCGATCCCAGCTGGATGGGGCGCTTCTGAGGGGGCGGACCCATGTCGCGCCAAGCCCCGCCCCCTCCCCCGGCTACAGCACTACCACAGCTTCTTCAGCCTTGAGGAGGGTATGGCCAAGCCAGTAGTGGCTGGCTATGCCACTACTGGCTTGGCATACCCTCCTCTAGCCTGGAGAAGCTGTGGTAGTGCTGTAACCAGAGCGGGAAGGGGGGTGGAGCCAGGCAGCACCAGGCCCCGCCCCCACCCCCTCCCCCTCCCCCGGCTACAGCACTATCACAGCTTCTCAGGCTAGAGGAGGGCATGCCAAGTGTGGGCACCCCTGTTGTAGATTATATAACCTATGAATCACAGCCAATCTGGCTAGTCTAAGGTATGATGGCAATAGTAGTTAATCATCATTTGAAGGGCCAACGCTCACCCACCCCTACACTGGACTGTATGCCACTCCAAATTGCTTGAGAAATGCTATTTGTTATCTTTAATGAGGAAAAAGTGCAATGAGACTATGATATAATAACTACAACAATAACGACAACAACAAATGATGCCATCATTGGACCCTTAGGAAATTGGCTCTACATCATTACCTCTATCACAATTAAAGAAGGTTCTCTACATTTTGATGCTTAGAGATCTCCTGGTGAAGAAATGCTTTGTCACTTTACCTTCTGTTTTGTGCTAATGGGTTGAGGCTTAAGTTTCTCATCTTTAGATCTGGAAATCCTTAGGAACTGCTTCAGGTCTCCCTAGCAGGAAAAAAGTGCTGATTTCAGAAACACACAGGAACAATCCTGAATCAGCCTGGCAGGCAGAGGAGTCATTATCTCTACCCAGGCATGGTTACCTCTTCTCTGGTGTACAAAGCTAATCACAAAATTGTGTGTAGTATTACTTCAGCCTAGTTGCAACTATTTCATATTTATGTAGATATGTGATCTTTATATACTTCTGAGTATTCTATTTACATAAATTGTTTTACAATCCTTTATCCTTATTTTTGAAAAGTTGTAAGTAACTATGTGGTGTGCATTTCTTTTAGACGTAAGACAACTTTGGTTGTAGAACTGAAGCTCTCTTTTTGCAGCTAATTCGGGTTTTAGTCTAAAGAAGAAGAACTTCTAAGCTATTTTAAGCTTCCTCCCAAGTTGACAACAAAAGCATTACCATTGGAAACATCACTCAAGAGACATATCTCTGTTGTGTATCCATTTGGCCTTTTGCTACCAACTGTGTTGATCTAATTCAGTGTTTCTCAACCTGCGGGTCAGGACCACTGTGGGGTTCGCGAGGGGGTGTCAGAGGGGTCGCCAAAGACCATCAGAAAACAGATATTTCTGATTGTCTTAGGAACCCCTTTGGCAGAGAGGGCTGACGATCTCTCAGCCTCTCCTTCCCTTGGAAACAGATGGCGAATCCTACCAAAAGCCCTCCTCCTGCTGTGATCGGCTGGCCTCTCAGCTTGTCTCTCAGCCAAGGGGAAGGCTGCTTCTGAGACTCCAAACAGGGAGGGGAGAGCAGGTGTGCTCAGTGCATAGCAGCTTGGTGCGAATGCATGGGTGAGGGGGAGCGTGTGAGGCTGGAGGGAGACTCGTGCCAGTGAGTCCCTTAAAGGCACAGAGAAAAGCGCCTGCACGATGTGGGACTGTGAGTGGCCCAGCAGCAGCATCAGGAGGAGGAGCAGCAGCAGAAGCATCTTAGGTAACTGTAACACTATTAGGAAAAAGTCTGTCTTTACTTTTGTTTTTTTATTAATGCTCCCATTAGAAAATGCATAAGGATGTGGGTAAACTACAACTCTCATATGGCAATATCAATCCCCCCAAACCCTGCCTGTATTCACAGTCGGCCACATTGGATCTGCGTACCCAGTTTGGTTTAGATCCATCATCGATGGAGGTCACAGGGTTCTCTGGATGTAGGGAGAACTACAATTACCATTATGTTGGGTCAGTGCCCCCAAACCCCACCTGTTTTCAAGGTTGGTCATATTGGGTATTTGTGCCAAGTTTAGTCCAGAGCCATGAGTTGAGTGCACACTGCTCTGTTGATATGGGTGAACTATAACTCTCAACCTATGAGGTCAGTCCCCTAGAAACCCCACCAGTATTCAAAGTTTAGCCCGTTGGGTATATGTGGCAAGTTTACTAGTGCCATTATCAGTTTGGTACCGAGTGCTCTCTGAGTGGTGGTGAACTACAACTCCCAGAACTCAAAAACAGCCACCCTCCCAACCCCACGAGTATTTAATGTTGGCCATGTAGGTAGCGTGGCAAGTTTGGTGCAGATCCATTGAGGGGTGGGTTCAGAGTGCTCTTGGATTGTCAGTTAACTATAAATCCCAGAAACTACAACTCCCAAATGACAAATTCAACCCGTCTCCAACCCCACCATTATTCAAATTTGGGTGTATCGGGTATTTGTGCCAAATTTGGTCCAGTGAATGAAAATACCCTGCATTATTTACAGAGTTCAATTTTATGGTTGGGAGTTCACCACAACATGAGGAACATAAGGGGTTGATTAGAACCAATGATCTAATTGATTCTCCTTCTAGTATTTTCCAGAAGAGATGACAGCCCGGACTCAACTGATATAAAATCAAACAGCAAAATATCTCTTGCAAAAATGGAAGTTTCTCTTACCAGATCCACATATTCCAGAATCATATAGTGAGGCTCCGCTTCCCGACACAGGCCAAGAAGTCGCACCACATTGCTGTGGTTCAGTTTGCCAAACATCTCAAATTCTCGTCTGAAGTCCAGCTGCAGTTGTTCATCCCTAGTCTGGAGGCTCTTGACCAGAACAAGCACCTCAGTTTCATTGTCTTCAATGCCTTTTGCCTTGGCCAGGAAGACTTCTCCAAACTCCCCCTTTCCTGAAAAAGGGAGGAGACCTGGCTGCTATACTTCACAGCACATACATAACAACCCCACAGAACACTAGCGTCACATCTGAATATTGCACTAAAGCCAGAATAATTCATAACAACCTCTCTAGTAATATTTAGGTCCTCCAACATAATTCTATGGTTTGCTAGGCCCAGAGGTTAAACAATTTAATGGTGTTTGCTCATTGTTTTAGGTAATCTGGCCAGGAATGTATCCCACGTGGTCACACTGCATGTTATTTGTTGTTTTACCATAAGCAAATTTAAGTGATTGAACAAAACTCATACTAGGGATTTCCTCTCCCTGACCAAAATCAGAGCCTTACAACAGCTTTATACCAGAACTGGTCCATCAAGAGAATCTTTGTGGACATGTGTGAAGAGCCAAGGAAGAGCCACACTAGAGGACCATGGCAGTATCAGATGAGCTAACCTGCCTGATTGAACCACCAGGGAGTAAAATGATGCATACCCAGAGGAGTGATTGTCTGAAGATTGGAGCGAGGGAAGTGCATCTTATCACCAGCACTGTGCCTTTTGCTGGCTGCGGAGCTGCTGCCGAGATTGTTCAGAGCCACTTCTTCCTGGATCTCAGCTGTAGTCTGTCCATTTTGCATCAGTGTGCCCCCTGAAAGGAAAACATGGGCTTTAAAAAAGGCCACCTCCTGTGGATCTTGTATCTTAAGTTTGGAATTTGAAAACGACACAGCTATCAGCCTTCCAAAGTCAGGGATTTATTTCCTGGCAGCACTACAGATTGCTACAGAACAGCTTCTCCTTGTCACTAGAGGGCAATACAGCCACACAATTTGGTGAAATAGTCACATTCTCTGAGGAGTAGGCAGATTTCAAGTTTGGAAAGGAAAAAGAGCAAACCAATTTGGAGAGAAGCGGTACCCCTCCTTACACAGAGATATTATTTCTTGCAGTTTATCTGCAAAGCCGGAGAAGCATTAAATAGCGCCCAAGACCAGCACCAAGGTAATTTACATTACGTCTTGCCAAGGAAGCAATTGAATTAATTACTTCCAATTAAGCCTGATTACTGTGAGATTTTCTAAAGTTATTTGCAGAGCAAGATTAATTATTTCCAATTAATCCAAATGATTATGGGGTCTTTTATTATAGCCAAAGGAGGACAATAAGCTGTAAAGGGCAGCCTTCAGCAGTCAAGAGTGGCTTTGTGCCCTCCAAAACAGAAAATGGTACACTTGGGGCATGTGATTAGTCAAGCACTAATTAGTCAGGCTGTCCATCCAGGTTAACATTCAGCTTCCTGGCCTTGAAGCACCAATGCGGAATACAAGAAACGGGAGGAACCGAGGATCTTGCATGAATCTGTGAGTATTTCTGGCAGCTTTAATCTACGCATGATTCAAAATTCCCAAATTTACTGCTGAGGTTTGGAGGGTGGTGTGTCCATTTAAGGTCGCCGCGTTCAGTGAACAGGGACCTTCTCCGCATTCCAGGTGTGAGTGAGGCCCGCCTCGACATCACAAGACGGAGAGCCTTTTCCATCGCGGCCCCTGTTCTTTGGAACCTGATGCCGGCGGAGCAGAGAGCTATCCTGGACATGCCCCAGTTCCTGACCGCATTTAAGAACTGGCTCTTCCGAAGGCTTACGGCTAAGGTCACCTCCCAGACTTAGCCTGAGTTACTGGAACTATTTTAACTAATTTCCTATAATTTTAGCTTTAACTATTGAACTGTTTTGTGTGTTTTATGTGTAAGTCGCCCGGAGCACTGACGTGGAGGGCGACTCATAAATAATAAAATCAATCAATCGATCAATCAATCAAAACAACATATTTCTAGCCGTACTTCTGTTACCCTCCCCTTATAACTCCTTTCAAGAACTGCCTATCTATTTTTACCCTTCAACTCATCTTCCTTTTTTAGCACATAAGAGAATGCATCCCCTTATGCCACAATCCCCCACTGTGAAGAGTCTCGGTGTTATCCCTGATTCCAAAATGACGATGGAAGCCCAGATTGCCTCCACTAGTTAAAAAGGCCTTCTTTCATCTACGCCAAGCGAGGCAGTTGGCACCTTATTTACCAACAGAGGTGCTGGCTACGGTAATCCATGCCATGGTTACGTCGAGGCCGGATTACTGCAATGCTTTGTATGTGGGCTTACCTCGAGCAGCAATTCACAAGATCCAAATTGTGCAAAATGCAGCTGCTAGACTCCTCACAAAAACATCAATGAGGTGCCATATAACGCCGTCTCTGCAGCACTTACATTGGCTGCTGGTTGAACACAGAGTCCTCTACAAGACCCTGGTCCTAGCATTCAAGGCCTTTCGAGGTCAGGTTCCTTCATATCTAAGAGACCGTTTAATGCCACTCCACCACCAGAGACTGCCACGGTCAGCTCATGAGAATCTTCTCTATGTCCCTGGCCCTAGAGTGGTTCGTTTGGAGTCCACAAGACAGAGATCCTTCTCAATCGCAGCCCCAATCTTGTGGAACTCCCTACTGCCAGACCAAAGAGCCACTCCTGATCTACATACATTTTTAGGTGCACTCAAGACATGGCTCTTCAGAAGAGCCTATGATTGAGTAACTAGCAGTGACTATGTAACCTGTTTATTTTCATTGTGTAAGTCGCCCAGAGCACCTTTCGTGGAGGGTGACTCATAAGAAATAAAGTTAGTTAGTTAGGTTTTTCTAAGTGCCTTCTTTTTTGAAGTTACAATACGCATTTATTTTCTTACGACAATCATCTCTACCTTTGTTTCTGGTGACTAAATTTAGCTTTTAAAGCAATGAAATCATGTACTAAAAGATGATTTTTTAAATCATTGAAAGGACTGAAATTCTCTTTCTTTCCAACCATAAGGTACTTATTTGTGTTCTGTTGACTATTTAACTCTGCCGAACATATAAAATGGTCTCCTGCCTTGTTAATATAAAGTTGCTCAATCTTTCACTGATAAAAGAAGCCTGCAAGCTTCAGCCAGAACGGAGACATTCCTAAATTTACATTTGGATTACATATTTTTAAATGGAAGGCCTAACTTTCGGTGCTGCTTTGTTTGCAGTATGCCTAGGGTCAATTCCCAGTTAAACTTAATACTGCCTGATAAAGCCTCATTTGAATGGCTATAGTCTCCTCCTCATCAATTACATTTCAAAACATTAAGCAGACAATATGACTGGAAGCCCAAGGCAGATTTCTGCCCCTTCTCCCACTTTCATTCTGACACCCCTAAAATTTGGTTAAAAAAAAATAAAACCTGGCTTAATACGACTCAAAGCATTCTGGAAATCTCTTTTAAGTTTGCATATGTCTTTGTGTTCTTTTGGTTGAACTGATAAAGGTATTTGCAGCCAGTGTGAGTAAAGTTTTTTTGAGTGCTTGATTAAGACCAGAGTTCAAATCCCTGCTCAGCCAGGGAAAGTCATTGCGTGACCTTGGGCAAGTTGCACTCTCTCGGGGCACATCTACATTGACCACTTAAGTCAGTTTCATGCCGGTATTAAACAAAGTGGCTTTACTGTATAGATAATTACACAGGAAATTCCGGAACAAGCTTGAAGTCTGTATACTAATTACATAAACCACAGACCACTGATGTGCATGCACCAAGGGTTTTCTTTTATAGATGCTTTTATAGATGTTTGTTGTCTAGCTTTGAAGTGCATGAAATGGTTAGTGCAGATGGCCTACGTCTTAGAGGAGGATGAACACAAATCTTTTCTGAACCTGTGATAGGTTTGCCTTAGGGTAACTTTTTCATTGGAAATTACTGGAAGGCATTTAACAACTGCAATAATAAATTGAGAGGTCATGTTGAAATCTCCACAATCCCTTAAAAATCAGTGTAAAAATTACTACTCTAGGTCCAATTTTAGGGTAAGGTTACATATTGCTTTGAGAAACTAGAAATGTTACATTAGAAACCTTTAAGAAATTCTTGGAAAGTTGTGGTCCAGATCTACTGATTTATTCTTCATCTATAACCCCTTGACACTATTTACTTTATTTCTCTTAATTAATCCTTCATTATTTCAGATAGAGGTGCATGCCTTACTTCTTCCACAGTAAAACCAGAAACAAACCATTCATTCATCTCTTACCACAAGCACTTTATACAGAATGCAACAATTCCATTCCTGGCTAGGTTCATGGCACTGCATCTTACCATTCAGGCACTCCATCTCTGGCTCCTCTCCCTCGGGCTGCTTCTTTAGCCTTTTGGCTTTCCTTCTCTTTTTGCAGTAAAACATGAGGCCCAGCACAATGATGATGTATGCCACTGCAGCACCAACAGACAGCCCTATGGTCTGGATCATTTTATAGGGAGTGTGGGTGTTGGATGCACCACCCCTCTCTGTCATGGGTTTGTCTGGAAGTTAAGAGGCCAAATTTACATGAGAGAAAAGGACAAAATATTGCCTTCCTGTCATACCAATGTGTACAAGCAAACTATCATACATATCATACAATCATAGAGTTGAAAGAGACCTTGTGGGCCATCTCATCCAACCTCCTGCCAAGAAGCAGGAAAATCACATTCAAAACACCCCTGACAGATGGCCATCCAGCCTCTGTTTAAAGCCCTCCAAAGGAGGATTTTAAATTACTATCTATTGAGTCACCGCCTCGCCGTAGCCAGAGTTCGTGGGATGGCCCTTAAATGGTTCGGCTCATTTATCCGAAATCGGGGACAGCGGGTAGAGTGGAAGGGCCAAGTCTCAGAGAGGTCCCCCCTCTATTGTGGGGTACCCCAGGGTGCTATCCTTTCCCCTCTTTTATTTAACATCGATGTTTGACCACTCGCTCAGCTGGTACGGAGTTTCGGGCTGGAATGCTACCAGTATGCTGATGACACCCAGCTCCTTTTGCGCTAGGAGCCTGGGGCATCCTCGGTACCCGATAATTTCACCATGTGCCTTGAAGCCGTGACTGGATGGCTGCGTGCCAGCAGACTGAGGGTGAATCCGACGAAGACCGAGATTCTGTGGTCTGGTTGCCCGGCGGGAGTGGTGCGTCCGCTGCCCACTTTTGATGGTGAACCTTTATCTCCATCTGCCACCGTTAAGAGCCTTGGTGTTGTTTTAGACCCATTGCTGACAGTGGAGGCTCAGGTCTCCGCCGTCAGCAAACAGGCCTTTTTCCATCTTCGCCAGGCCAGGCAGTTAGCGCCCTATCTCTCGGAGGAGGCCTTGGCCACAGTGATCCACGCTATGGTCACCTCAAGGTTAGACTATTATAATGCACTTTATGTCTGCCTTCCTTTGTCAGTGACTTGGAAGATTTGTATTGTACAAAATGCAGATGCCATATAACACTAATTCTACAGCGTCTGCACTAGTTGCCAATTGAATATCGAATCTCCTATATAAGGTGTTATTTCTAACTTTTAAGGCTTTGTACGGCCAGGGGCCGATGTATCTCAGAGACCACCTTTCTCCCTACCAACTCCAGTGGTCACCTCGACCCTCTCAAGGAAATCTTCTCTCTGTACCAGGCTCCAGGGAAATTCGCCTGGAAACTACAAGGCGCAGGGCATTTTCAGTCTCTGCCCCAGTTCTATGGAACTCGTTGCCACCTTATATAAAGAGCTGCGGTCCTTTACTCAAGCGCTTAAGACATGGCTCTTTGGCAGAGCATATGAGTTGTAATCTGAATTTTAAATTGTTTTACTTGTTCATGTAAGTCTACTCTGTTTTACCCAGTTTATGTAAGTCGCCCAGAGCACTTCGGATGGAGGGCGACTAATGAAATAATTGATGATGATGGAGCCTTCACTACATAGAATCACAGAGTTGGAAGAGACCTCATGGGTCATCCAGTCCAACCCCTTGAGATGGCCATCCAACCTCTGTTTAAAAGCCTCCAAAAAAGGAGCCTCCACCACACCCCGGGGCAGAGAGTTCCACTGCTGAAAAGTTCTCAGAGTTAGGAAGTTGTTCCTAATGTTACAACCTGATAAAGAATTGGTTTCTCATATCCGCAGGTACTTGGTTCCAGGATCTGCTATCGATGTGGAAAACACATTCATGCCCCACATTATTAAATAGCAGCAACATGAATACATACACCAAATTCACATCACCAAGTTTTACTAATATAGGACATAACAACCCGTGGTTTCTGAAAAATGTGAATATGCGGAAGGGGGGGGGAGGGGGAGAAGCAATGAACTTTAAGTTTGCTTTTTCAGAATACAGAATTAATCTGAGAACCATCCCTATATCAAATCAGCAACGCCATCATGTGATGCCATGTCAAGAGGACATAAAATTGGAAGCTTCTTAGTCTTGGATAATTAAAGGAACTGGTTGGCATAATTAGAAGCAAACCTTATAAAATATCCTGGGCTACTTCAAACTAATGTCTACCAAAATAAACCAGTCTTATCCAATCCAGCAGCTTCTAGATATGTTGGATTACATCACTCATCACTTCCTGCACCACTGTATAGATTGAAGTTAAAGATATGTGAAGGAGGCTGAGTTAAGGAAATTCATATATGGGGACATGGCATATTTTCACCCTACTGCCTCGTATATGCTTCTTCAAGATTCAGAGAAATGCAGAAATCTTCCCACAGAGGCCATTTGCTTATATTCAAAATGCAGCAACTAAGCAGCATAAAAATGTATGATCTCTTACCCACAACATGGAGAAAAGCTTCATGATGTTTGATGTTGCAACTATTGCCTGCAATGCAGGTGTATTTGCCAGAATCCTCAGTGGTGACATCATATATTACCAGAGAGCCATTGGCCATAATTTGGATCCTGCAAGAAAGAACAGGGAAGGAGTCATGGAAGAATAGGAAATTGGCAAGGAATCGTGGTAGAATTGCCCGCTCAATCAGTCAATCAATCTAGATAACCCAAGGCACTGTTTTACAAGCAGAAAACATCTCCATCATGAAAGAGCTTCTGCAGAAAATCAGCTCCAGGTGACATAAAAAAGCCAGCCAAGGCAAACTTTACAGCGAAAAACAAGCCTTTTCTATTCCCAACCCTGCCTCCTAGCCATTACCCCAGACTGATAACTGAAGGCAGGTCCTTCTTAGACCTAAATACAGCAATGAGTCAAAAGCTGAGTACAAGTAAACAATATGACAATTATTCCAAAACAAAACAAAAGGTTAAGAAAAGGGTGCAAGTCCATGGCATCCAATCTCCCATAAAACCCGTGACAGCTCTCAGTAGACGTAACAACAACCCAAACAAATATTTCTGCCATCTCACCCAAAAATGTCAGGCGATATAGAATGCGGCATGACCTGGATTTATTTGCAAAGGCTGTGAACACTTTCTTTCAAAAATAGTCTAGCTTTTCTTTAGCTTTTAAATACTTTTAACTTGGCAGAAATTTTAATCTCTAGTTTATGTTTCCTAAAAAGTTTATAACTTGCGAAACCTGAAAAATTTAGGTCAGAAAAAGAAATGGATCAAAAACTATTCAATTCCATGTTAAAAAACACAATGCAAATATAATTCTATGTGCATAATTTATTCCAATTCCTACGGTATAACTTAAACCAGACAAGCAATGCCCGCTCTTTACAGTTTGAGGGTAAAATACATTCATTGCCCTAGCACAAAAGATCTTGCTAAAAATAAGATGCCAGAGAGTGAACTTGAATGCTTACATATATGAAGCATGAGCAATACTACTAGTAAGAGGCCTTCTCTCTTCCTTGTATGACTCGTCTAAAGCATCCTCCGTATGCATCTGCCTGGCTGTTTAATCAATTCTAAAAGCTGGTTATTGTGGACCACACTTCTACCAATAAGATGATCCTTTAATTGGCTGCCTATTGTGTTTGCAACTGGGGAGAGAGGTGCCACAGGGTAGGGAGTGTCTCTTTTCCCAAACATAGAAACAAAGAAAGCTAAAGAATGGCAGGCAGAAGATCTTAAAGGCTTGCAGATGACTAAAAGGGGGAAAGAAGTAGCCCCTCCCCAACCTTAAAAGCACAGGAGGCAAGAGAAACAATATGGGGAGGAGAGAAAGGTAAGACAGCAGAACAGGGGTTTGAATCTTTGATGTTGGAAGTCAGGGTTTGAATCTTTGTTCAGTCAAGGAAGCTCACTGGGTGACCTTGGGAAAGCCACTCTCTCTCTCAGCATCAGAGGAAAGCAAAGGCAAACCCCCTCTGAGCAAATCTTGCCAAGAAACCCCATGATAGGCTACTGTATGCTTGCTATAAGTTTGAAATGACTTGAATGCACACAACAATAAAGTGCAATAGAAAAAAATATTAAGAAATCACTTCTGATTCTTTCTCACACTTACATTTAGGATACTGACTTCAAGATTTGAGAATTCAGCATAAAATCGCCAACATGTGTAGACTTTAAATATGAAGAGAATAATAATAATAATAAACTTTATTTATACCCTGCCACCATCTCCCCAATGGGGACTCGGGGCGGTTTACATGAGGCCAGGCCCAAACAACAAATTACAATAAGATAAAAATCAAAAACATCAGCGACAACACAATAAAAACACAAACATATAAATAAAAGAATATGCAAATACAATATCCAAAATCACAAATGACAAAGCGAGCCGCATGTACAAGATGAAATGTTAAAAACTCAGGGTGAGATAACAGGAGTAGATTCTTTGCGAAGGAGAGCTCATATAGACATGGGTTGTGAGAGGCCTTCATATAAGGGGGAGTGTACTCCAAAGACAGGAGCATTGAGGAGAGCAATGGTATAAGGCAGGGCTGTCCAACTGGCGGCCCCGGGGCCGGATCCGGCCCCGTAGCCTGTTGCACACGGCCCCACCTATGCCCTCAGCCGCCATTTTTAAATTTGAAAAAAAAAAAAATCGAATTTTTTTAAAATGGCGGCCGGGGCCGGGGGAGGGGGAGGCGGGGCAGGGAGGAGGAAGAGAGCTAGCTCCTCCTCCTTTTGGCGCCGCCCCATCCTACCTAGGGCAGGGGAGCCGCGAAAAAGGGCAGAAGGCGGCGCCAACAGCAGCACGTCACAGGCCTGGCGTGACGCGCTGCCCCTTGGCCGCCTTCTGCCCTTTTGGGCGGCTCCCGCGCCAGGTAGGGGGGGCCCGGAGGAGAGGAGAGCGGCGCCAAGAGCAGCGCGTCACAGGCCTGGCATGACGCGCTGCTCCTTGGCACCGCCTACTCCTCCTTTCGGCCCCCTCCTTCCTAGGGCGGAGGGGGCCGGAAAGGAGTAGGCGGCGCCAAGAGCAGCGCGTCACGCCAGGCCTGTGACGCTCTGCTCTTGGCGCCGCCTACTCCTCCTTTCGCCCCCCCCTACCTAGGGCGGAGCCGCCGAAAAATGGCAGAAGGCGGCGCCAAGAGCAGCGTCACAGGCCTGGCGTGACGCTGCCCCCTTGGCGCCGCCTTCTGCCCGGCGCCCCCCTCCCTTCCTAGGGCGGAGGGGGCGCCGAAAGGAGGAGTAGGCGGCGCCAAGAGCAGCGCGTCACGCCAGGCCTGTGACGCGCTGCTCTTGGCGCCGCCTTCTACCCCTTTTCGGCCGTTTAGGAGGGGCGGGGCCTGGGGTTGGGGCGGGGCCTGGGGTTGGGGCGGGGCCTGGGGCGGGGCCTGGGCGGGGCCGAGCGGCCCCTAGGTCATCAGTGACCCTTTATCCGGCCCTGGACCCCGTAGAAGTTGGACAGCACTGGTATAAGTTTAAGTGGCTACTCTCCAAAGGCGCAATGGAAAAGCCAGGTATAGTACCTGCTTGAAGTTTCTTAAGTACGACCCATCTGAGCAAAAGACACAACAGGTATATAGTCAGCCTTCCACATTTGCAGATTTGACATTTGTGGATTTTTTGTTTTAATTATTTGCATATACGATTAAAATGTTATCTCTGGGAATCTCTAGGTTCTCCAATGTAACTCTAAGGTCAATTTCCACCAGAAGTTGATCACAGTCATGTTGGAGGCCCTACCAGTTCCAAGAAAGAAAACCTATTTTTCTGAGATAATGCCTTTCTAGAAATCTCAAAGTCTTCCAGTGCAATTCTATTGTCGCTTCTGACTTATGTTGACTATGGAGTTGTGCTGGTGGACCTAGAGAATCCTAGAAAGGCATTCTCTCAGGCAGAAACAGTGCTGTTTTTGTTTTTTTTTAAAAAAATAAAGTTTTCCACTGTTACAGGGTCTTGTGCCCACCAGCAAATGTGGAGGGTTGACTAGAATCCCACAGAACATTTATATCTGTCCCAACTCCCAAGGAATCCTTTAGGACAGTATTTCCTACCATGTTTTGAGTCATAGGATCTCTTTGAGAAATCAGATGAGAGCTCTTAAACCTTTCCCAGAGAAAAATACATATAAATATATATTGGCAAAATGTGGCACATAATTTTTATTGTATTAGAAACTGAGTTCTTTCATACAGATTCAATGCTAGCAAAGGAAGAATTCAAAGTAACTGCTTTATAGTTACTTGGGTGTCTTTAGACCAGGGGTCGGTAACCTTTTTGACTCAGAGAGCCATAAAAGCAAAATATTTGTAAATTTATTTCTGTGACAGTCATATAATATATATAATATATTTTATGACAGAATTCAACAAAATGTGAGTATATACGTACATACTATGAGAAAAGGATTCCTCAGCCTCAATAAAAATAAAAATAATAATAATATATAATAACAAAAATGAGCTGGGAGAGACCCCTTGGGCCACCTAGTCCAACTTCCTTCCGCCTTCATGCATGAAAACCACAATCAAAGCACCCGTGACAGATGGCCACCCATGCTTAATAATAACAATAACAACAACAACAAGAACAACAAGAAGAACAACAGAGTTGGAAGGGACCTCTAAAGGCCATCTAGTCCAAACCCCTTCATTCTGCCTTTATGAAGGGAAAGCACAATCAAAGCACCCCTGACAGATGGCCACCCATGCTTAATAACAACAACAGCAAGAACAACAACAACAGAGTTGGAAGGGACCTCGAAAGGCCATCTAGTCCAACCCCCTTCATTCTGCCTTCATGCAGGGAAAGCACAATCAAAGCACCCCTGACTGATGGCCATCCAGCCTTAATAATAACAATAATAATAATACAGAGGTTTCTTACCTCCTGGCCCAGGAAGTCAGACAGGCAGGTCGATGTGAGCAGAGGTCCTCCTCCACTGCGTCCGCTGCCCCCTCCGTGCCTAGTGCAGGCCAGAGTGAGGAAGGAGACCAAAGGACTTGAGCTTCATCATCTCCCACCGTGAGGGGAGCAGGGGGCCAGGCCCACCCACCCAAAGGGAGGAAGGCAGGCAGGCAGGCAGGGCGTGGGCTACATGGCGAGGAAAGGCCTCTCTCCGCGCCTGGCCTGCCTCCTTCAGATGCCACTTCCCGCCTCTGCAGCTCCACCTGCACCGCCACTGCCCGGACACAGACAACGACTCTCGCGACGCCATCTTGATGCACTCTATGCCGGCAGCACAAGAGGTGGCGGGCGGAGAATGGCGCTGGCTCGCGCAAGGTGTAGCGCGAGCTCCCTCCTTCCCGCTTGGCTTTGCCCTTCAAATGCGCGCTAAGTCTGCCTGCAGCCTTGGCTCCCTTCCCGCCTCTCTTTCTTTCTCTCTCTCTCTCTCTCAAAGCGAAGCCACGGCGCTTCCTCCTTCTTTGCCTCGCACGCGCCTGGGTCTGGGCGGAGCCTTGTGCCATTCAAGCAGACACTCTCCCCGGGCTTTTTTGGTGCCTTGGGCAAAGCCAGCTGGCCCTGCCTTCGCCCCAAATTCCGCACGCGCAGCTCTCCATGCCGGCTCTCAGCTGCGAGCGCGGAATTTGAGGTGAAAGCCAAATCTGGACCATGCAGTGCCTGCACCACGCAAGGTCCAGCAAGTGAGCCAGATGCAATCGTTGATAGAGCCATATATGACTCGCGAGCCATGGGCTCCCGGCCCCGGCTTTAGACAGTAGTGGCATAAAGAGACTTTAAGTCAGGCTAATTTAAGAGGGAACAGGGACATACCTGGGTAAGAATCTTTCAGGCTCCAGAATTCTGTCCTTCCCTTTCCACTGGATGTGTGGCACAGGGTCACCCTCAGCTTGGCACTGGAACATAGCTGTGTGTCCTGGATATACAGTTGTGTCATCTGGCTTCAGTTTAAAACTAATAAAGACTACAAGGGAGAGAAAAAAGAACCCTCAACACAGCACATGGGTTTTGGTGTCTCTTTCTTGTGTAACCTGAGGAGGATATCTAAAGTTGAAACAGGAGTTGATGAGATATCAAATGTCTGAGCTTAGACAACAGTTTTGACAATACTCCAGCTAGCCTGGCCAATTTGATGAGTTCTGGGACTGTGTCTTTTACACACATGCACACACACACACACTATTTATTTGATTTATTTTCCATCTTTCTCCCATTACAAAATCCAAAGTAGTTCAAAACAAATTAAAACAACCAAACGTACAGTATATTATACAAAAGCTTTTTTAAAAAACAAATTCAAAACATTCACATAAAACCACATAGTTAACCAATTAAAAGCACATTTAAACAATAACTTAAAAAGCTGGAAGGACACCACACACTATTATAACACCTTTCTGCCACATGAGTTAAGAGCCAAAGACCCATCTAAATAAAAATACTTTTGACTGACTATGTTTGAAATTGCTGAGTCTATATACCTGTATTAAAGAGTTCTCATTGTTGCTGTGAGAGGTGGTCTACCAGACTTCCCATGGAAAGGAATGATGGCTACCTTCCCTCACAAACCAAAACTGTATATTATTTTTTCTTTTGAGAATGGTCCACATTGGGCTGTAAAGTGAAAACCGCTGCCAATGGCTTTGGTCTTGAATGGGTAACACTTCTGATGTTTTTGTCAGCTTATGACTTCTGCATCTACATCAGTGGTTCTCAACTTGTAGGTCCCAAGGTGTTTTGGCCTACAACTCCCAGAAATCCCTTACCAGACTGACAACCACTGATCTACATCATAGTTATAGTAAATGCTTTATTTCACAGTATTGACATGAAATTGTCTAGCAGCTCTATTGTTACCCTCTGATCTGTGAAGTTTGGTTAAAATCAACCTCTGTCATGGGTTCACAGGGAGTTCTGCCTTCAACTATGTCAGAGTACTGAGCCATCTAGCATAGCACTGTATTTGCAATGACTAGCAGATAGTCTTTAGGATATCCCAGCTGTATCTGGAGATGTCAAAGACAAAAGCACAAGTTTTTTTTTCTAAAATAGCTTGCAACTATAAGCTTGTGAATAGCCACTTTCATACTGATAAATTGGGACTGAGAGTAGTATGAATCTTTTTTAGACCATTTTAAGCTCAGTGATTTGCATACTGGTAATCCCAGGTTCTATCCCATGCTTACCTGCAACTGTGAGCTGGACTGTTGCTCTTATCTCTCCTTGTGGACTGTTGGAAGCAATACAAGTATAGTTTCCGGCATCATTTCTTGTCACTTTTTGGAAATGTAGATTTCCACCACTGTGATGGACCCAATTTGGGAGGCTGCTCCCATCTGTGTAGAGGAGCAGAGGTCATTTAACAGCAGATTATAAATGTCTGATTCAAAACTAAGTACTATGTGGCTAAAGTGAGGAAGTGCCCCCCCAGATAACTGGCCCCAGAACATCTCCTAAAGAGAGAAAGAACTGGGATCTTTCATGCCCCCTAGGGAGGGAGGAAAACAATTCTGCCTGTCCCCAAAAATGATCAAATTCTGCTATGCCCCCCTCTCCCATTCCCCATCACAAACACACACTATAATGCCGAGGGTTATCAAAAATCAAAGAAAGGGTATTACAAAATTCAGGGCACAGGGCATGCACTGGAGACAATCCTCCATGAATCCCTGAGAAGGGTCACTGTAGTTCCTCATCCCTGACAGTTCTTTGTACATGGAAATCTTTATAATTTAGAAATTAATTTTAATCAATAATCTTAATTTTTTATTTTTAATCCATGAAAGGTGTCAAAAATTGTCAGAATAAAACACAAAGCGCCATCGTCATAATCACAAAGTGCCATCGTCATAATGCAAAATGCAAAATACCTGGTATGGACCTCTCCACAAAAAGCTAAATGCTGAGAGATATCTTCCCTTGTAAAATCTAATAATAAACTATATAGTGAGCAGCCTCTCCCTCGTACATTTTTAGGCCTTTTCAGCATTCCTACTTACCAGATTTAATCCACTGGATTGTAGGCTTTTCCCGTCCTGTGGCTGAGCAGGATACTGTGGCCTCTTTATCAAACTCAACACACTGCAGTGGCTGAGGAGGAGGAGTAAACTTCAGCTTCTCTGAAATAAAAATTGCTCAGTCAGAGACATGAAACGCCAAGAAAGTGCTGCCAAAGCAATATATGCTTAGTTCTCCTGCAATAGAACTCTCTCTTTGTGAGCCACACAAACAGTTTGGGCAAAGAGAAGTCCAATCATCTGCAGAAATTTCCATTCTCAAGATATCCCAGGAGTAGATGTGGGGTGGGGAGGATGCAGGTCAGACCATCAGACAGGCAATGCAATGTCAATCAGGTCAATAGACATACCCAGGACATACACCCGTGCTTGTTCCTCAATACTCCCGGCTGGAGTGCTGCTCACACACTTGAATACTGTTCCATCGTACACTTCCACGCTGTTAATACGGAGTGTCCCATTCTCAGCAATTTCAAAGCGGGAATCCTGCCAGAGACGAAAATAACAAACACCTGACTCATGTCGGCTTTCAAATACTCAAGCCAAAAAAATCGGTTTGAGGGGTCATTTTGAACAAATTATGCCCTAAAATGTTTCTTGCAGTCATAGACATCAGCTGGACCAGCTGATTTTATCTTTTTTGCCTTCAAGACGTATGGTGGTCCTATCATGGTTTTTTTTGTTTTTTTTAAAGCAATGCTTTTGGGTTTGCCTCATGTACAGAGGAAGAATTGTTTAAAGATACAGACAATAAGGTCGCTGTTGCCCATTTTTGGTCAAACAAATTAGTCACTTGTGCTCCTATTTTTATCAGTTTTATCCTTTTTATGAAATGCTTTGGATACAAAATAAATAAATGGGATTTTTGTGGCAAGATTGATTCAAAATAGGTTTGCCCTTGCCTTCCTTCAAGGATGAAAATGTATGACTTGCCCAAGGTCACCCAATACCAATCTTCAGATCTTGGTCTCCTGCAATGTTAGATACTCCTATCACTACAACCATACTGAATCTTGCAGATTTAGAATCAGAGTTGAAAGAGACCACAGTCCAAACCCATTCTACCATTCAGCCTCTGTCAGGCATGTAGCCAGGAGGGGGGGGGCTAAAGGGGCCGAAATTCTCAGGGTGGTCCGCGAAAAGGCCTTACTGGTACATTATTAAAACTGTTATGTTTATTCATATCATGATCTGATCACCATGCTCATTATATCCCACATTAATGGGGTTATTGGGATAACAATACAAAAGATTTGCTAGGGTAGACCCTCTGCCCCCCAATCTCCGCCCCCCCCCCCCGAACCAACCCCAGCCCCCTCCGACACAAAATCCTGGCTACGGCCCTGGCCTCTGTTTAAAAACCTGCAGAGAAAGAGACTCCACTGGATTCACAGACAATAACATATTCCACTGTCAAAAGCTCTTACGGTCAGTAAGTTTTTCCTAATGCTTAAAAGTGGAATCTCTTTTCCTGGAGTTTGTAAAAAGATTTTACCGTAAACATTTTAACTACATGGACACTGTTTCAAATCCACAGTTCATCAGCAATTTAGATTATGCCTGATCTACTTCAAAGAGAATGGCAGAAAAGGTAATGAGGACAACCCCATTAACCCCCCAAATCGTACATTTTAGCTTAAAAGACATAACACAGAAAGCTGTGAGAGTGCTTTGCAGAAAACAGCACAAATGCTGGCAGCAGCTCCATGCCCCCAGGCAGAATTCAAAGAACCTCAGGTGCCCCTTTTCACCTGGCAGACTCCCTTTCCACTAGCAATTAGGCTCTAGTTCCTTCTTGTCCGCAACAGCAAGAACAGGCTCCATTTCTTGTAGCATCTCAGAGAAGGAAGGGGATTAAAACAGAAACTACAAACGAAAACCTATTTAGTACTTTGTCAGATGCTGCAGCTTGTCTCCCTATTGTTGAATTTTTATGAAAGGGGTTTAATTGCATAATGGGATTAAGCCAGTTGGAACCAGAAATATAAAAACCACAAGACATAGTCAGTCGTTATACTGCAAGACCACACAAGGGTTTAATTCAGCATGTGTATAAGAGAGGGAATTAAGATCCCAACTGGGAGCCACATTGCCAATTTAATTTAGTCTGACATAAATGCGTGAGTTCCAATTTTGGGCCCAGAACATATAGACATATGAGATACATGCACTTGCATTCAGAAACAGAAGGGGATATGCAGACAGTGGCATTCATGCTCAGCTACACATATGTGTGTGTGTTTTTTTCTTCTCGAGGTACAACACAATCAAGATTAATTTGCAAACTTGGGAAAAAGATATTTTGATATATTTTGATGGCATCTTCCAGAAGTCTATAGAGCTTTTCATCGCCCTGTTCTAGGTCGGGAGGGGGAAATCAGCAGAAAATTGTTTTCTCATTTGTTCCCTTCGCCAACCAACAGTAATAAAAAACACTTTTGGTATATTCATTCAAGAAACCACTGACCTATCTATCTATGTATATAATAAAAGTCAGTGTTTGCAGGCGGTGGGTGGTGTGGAGGGAGGAATATGTGCCAGCATTTCGAATGGCTACCACTGTGAGATTATTTGCAGAAAGGGCTCTGATTGGCCAGCCTCAGAACTCCAACATTCTACGGCCCCAGACAGAGGGGATTGGTTGACACTGAAATGGTATTTGCATAAAGGACTCCGATTGGCCAACCACATTTCAACATTCTAAGATGACTCAGCAGAAAAAGGAAAGGCCTCAGGCAGTCAGCCACTGCGGCCCACAGCAATGACGGCTCAGGACAAAACTTGGCAAACAGGGGCCCAATGGCCCACTTCACAACCTGGTGTGGTTCAAGGCAGGATGGGCCACGAATTATGGGATTTGCAATACCTTCACCTCATTCACTTCCCAAACAACACTGTAGCCCCTATAAATCACTGACCAGGCCCAAAATTGACAGCAAGGCTTCCTTAACTTGATTTTCCTGACTAGGCCTCAGTTCATGGGATACTGTTAGGCTTCCTCAACTTGATTTTCCTGACTAGGCCCCCAACAATGACAGAACAAGACCAAACTTGACACACAGACCCCCAAGATGCACCCTACATCCTGGTGCAGTTTGAGGGAGGATGGACCATGGATGATAGGACTTGCAGTACTTTAATTCACTTCCTTAGAGCACTGTGGCCCACACAGGACCAAACTTGGCACACAGAGGCCCAATGGCCCACTTTACAAACCTGCTGCGGTTTACAGCAGGATGGCTCACAATGGCTCACAAATGATGGGATTTGCAGTACCTTCACCCAATTCATTTCCCACAGAACATTGCAGCCCCTACAAATCAGAGACCAGGCCCAAACTTGGCACACAGAGTACCCATGACCCACTCTACATCCTGGTGCAGTTTTGAGTGGGCTGGACCACGGATGATGGGAGTTGAAGTACCTTCACTCACTTCCAGAGACCGCTGCAACCCTCATCCAGAGAATGATCAAGACCAAATGTGACACACACAGCCCCCATGACCCACTCTACATTCTGGTGCTGTTTGGAGGGGGATGGTCCATGGCCAATGGGACTCGCAGTACCTTCACTAAGTTCCTGAGACCACTGCAAGCCACATAAACATCTAATAGGAACCAATCTTGGCACACAATGCCTTCCTCAAAAAACCCGGGCACCGCCGGGTCCTCAGCTAGTCAAGAATAAAGCTTTTTTGATTCAAAGGGTCAAGTCAATGGCCCAGCTCTGATGCCGTCCAGTCCTGTACAGCTATGATCTTTCCATCTTCACATTCCACTCTTTAGTACCCCCCTTAAAAATACGGACATTTTATGCCTATTCTATTACAATCACCTTTGGAGATAAGTGTAGCCACTTAATAACAGAACACAGTCAAATTTGTAAAAATCTACCAAAATGTTAGAAAGGATCACTGTAAAGTAGGTCCAAGGTCCTCTAATTTAAGGATGCAATACTACAGTAATCAGAACTTTAAGAGGAAAAGAATGTTCTTAGAAAAAGCAAGTCACATAAGTGATCCACGCTGATATGGATAGAAATTTGAATGCGATTTTCCTGCTTCTTGGCAGGCGGTTGGACTGGATGGCCCACGAGGTCTCTTCTAACTCATTGATTCTATGAAATCAACAGCTATAAAGTTATAGCAAAATGCAACAAATTGCATTAAAAATCTCACCTCTGAAACAGGATTGCCATTGCGAAACCAGCTGACAATGGGCTTCAGAGAAGCTTCACTCAGACAGTGGAGATAGCCTGGTTTACCCTCTTCCAGACGACTCTCCTTGGGCTTTTCCACCCACTTGGGCATTGCTGGAATGGGGAGAAAGAGGGGGAAAGGGTCCTATTTGATTCCATCATAGAAGTTTACCATAACAATGCATCGCCTACCACATATTCCACAATATTGTGGGATACTGACCAATTTTCATGGATTTCGTTGTGCTTTTAGAAATCCTCAGACAGAATTGCATTTTCAAAATCAATGGACACACTAAATAATTCAAGAACTTCAGGAAAATTCTCTCCTTCCTACTTCCCCTAAAAGTAGATTGAGGGATTTAATAATACCGCTCTATTTTACATTGGTCAGACTTCTCCTGGAATAATTCTGCTTCCACTTCTGGGTACCAGAATTCAAAGGAGAATACTGAAACGTGTCCAGAGAAAGGTGACCAAAAGGATAAAAGGCCTGGAAGCCAAGCCCTATGAAAAGTGGCTTAAAGGGCTGTGTATGTCTAGCTGGAGAAGTGATGCTTAAGATAAAGATTTCTCCTGACATTAAGTTTAGTCGTGTCTGATTCTGGGTGGTGGTGCTCATCTCCATTTCTAAGTCGAAGAGCCGGCGTTGTCCGTAGACGCCTCCTAGGTCATGTGGCCAACATGACTGCATATTGAGGAGGCAGCAAGCTTGTTTTCTACTGCTAGAGATGCTAAGACATGGAGCAATTGATATAAACTACAAGAAAAGATTCTATGGCCATTTGTTGGCATTGTGTATTTGTGCATGGCAGACAGGGGTTGGGACTGTTTTGCCTTCCCTGTTTTGTTGATTTCATTGAAAACATACTCTGCACCTTCTCTTAACTTGCTTACTGGCTACTGTGATGATCAGGTTCTGTGTTTTTTCGCCGGCTTTGTTCGCTGCGTGACAGGTATACTGGCCAGCATCTTTCTCCACAATGCTACTGAACACAAGGTCCTCAGCTTCTTGACGTACTCTGCCAGTGGTGGGAATTTGGACGTTGTTTCTCTCCCACCAAATACGGGGGTCAGGGACTCCTTGAGGGGCCACACATGTCACACGCTGTTCTCTGTTGGCTATGAAAGTCTTTGGTTCAAAGGGGTGAGGGAAATCTTCAATTTCTGGAAAAATACAAGTGGACAATTCAGTACAATCTAGTATAATAATGTTTGTGTTATGTGGTAGATATTGCACACCAAAATAAGCATGCACTTGTAGACTATGTTTTGGGGATGGGAATTAAAAAAAACTTATATTGCTACTGGGAAATATCCAGGTTTTGCAGGGTGGAGAGTACAGGCAGACTAGGCTACTCAGCTCTTTCCTACATGTAATTATATCAAGGTTTCAGTTCAAACTTTAACAAGACAAAATTATTCCCAAGAAAGAAGCTCATACCTGCCAATTGCAGAGTTGCCTCCAAGATAACAGGTTTGCCCCTCTGTCCACGAGCAACACATTTATAGACTCCAGCACTGCGCCGTTTCACCTGAGTGATCAATATGGAGCCATTGGAAAACACCACAGTCCTTAGGGAAGAGAGAGATATAAGGATTCAAGATCATTCACTGCATTCATACAGCACAGAAATGCCTCCAAGTCAGTTCTCCACATTCATACAGGAACTGCATGAAAATAAAAACCAAAAATAAACAAATTTCAGGGGTTGTTTTAACCTGAGAGAACACTTCTCTAGAATTGCTGGATTTTCCAACAGAACTCTACGATCAACCATGGACTATGGTGTTGGATTATATGATTTTAATGTTGAAATGTTTTAGTGGATGTTTAAATGCAGTGTTTCCTAACCAGTGTGCCGTGAGCGATCATCAGGTGTGCCGTGGGAAATTGGAACCTCCAATACCCTTTCTTCCCCCTCCTGCCGAACACTTTTTCTTCTCCACTTGGGCTCCCTTCTTCCCAGCCTCGCTCTGCTTGCTTTGCCTCGCTTTGCTCACAGTGCCGCTTCTGCGGGAGGGGGGAGGGGGGAAGACATGACCTGTGCGGGCGCTACTGCGCAGACTCGCCCCACGTCTTCCTCCCTCCCCTCCACAGTGCTCTCTGGATATAGGTGAACTACAACTCCAAAACTCAAAGTCAATGCCCACCAAACTCTTATAGTATTTTCTCTTGGTTATGGTAGTTCTGTGTGGGAAGTTTGATTCCATTCCATCATTGGTGGAGTTCAGAATTCTCTTTGATTGCGGGTGAACTATAACTCCCAGCTGTTGAGCAAGACCTTCGTGTGTGTCTTTCTGCCATTCCTGCCAGGATATCTATGTTGTGTTTTTCGAAACAGGCACAGATTTCACACTGAGTGTATAAATACATTTAAAAACATATTAACTTTATGTATTACTGTGTTAGAGTGTCATTTTGGTTGGTGGTGTGCCCCAGGATTTTGAAATGTAAAAAATGTGCCGCGGCTCGAAAAAGGTTGAAAAACACTGTTTTAATGAGTATGTTTTTATTTGCTGGATATGTATTTTATGTATTGTATGGCATCGAATTATGCCTTTATGTGTGTCGTTTTGAGTCCCCTTCAGGGTGAGAAGGGCAGGATAGAAATATGGCCAATAAATAAATAAGTAAATAAATAACATCTGCTGGAAATTGAATATTGGGGATTGGGATGGATCTTGACCTGTTAGGATCACAAACAATCACAGTATAGATTATGAACTGTTAGGATCACAACCTAATCGGGGTAGCAGTTTAATGGTAATGGATGATCACTAGGCTCGTAGATATTTTGTTTTTATTTAATGTTCAAAGCAGAGAAAGTTGCAAGCAGACTTCTTTTAAAGATAACAAGTTTGTTTACTGATAACTTCATGTATTTAAAGATACACACACATTTCTTGTCAAGGGTTAAAAACTTCAAAACGTTTCCGAGAGTTTGTACCTTAAATTTAGAAACTTTAACAGTTTCTTCATCTATATAAATAAAAATGTAATGTTTGTTTGTGGGATTAACATAACTCAAAAAACACTAGACAAAATGTCACCAAATTTGGCCACTTGACACCTAACAACGCAATGAGTGAACATCACTCAAAAAAAAAAAAGGAAAAAGAAACACTGAAGAACACAGCAGAAGAGACTTAAAAAGCCAAAACACATTAAACAAAAAATACATTGCAACGCATGTGCAAAACCACATATATACACACAAAACACATACTGTATACAGACTGGCCCACAGCAATGTGTGGCAGGGGATGGATAGTAAACTATATTGCTTTGTACAGCTCTCTTTAATAAGAGATTACTTTCAAAGAAAACACAAGCCTCAACTGTTTAGTAGCTCCAAACACTGCCTCCTGCTCTCTAACAGCCTTCTACACTCAAGCTCACTCAAGGTTCAACACTGACTTCTAACAGGCTCAAGCCTCAACTGACTTCTCTGTCATCCTTTTAAAAACTGAACATTCAAAACCAGGCCTGGGCAAACTTTGGCCCTCCAGGTGTTTTGGACTATAACTCCCACAATTCCTAACAGCCGGTAGGCTGTTAAGAATTGTGGGAGTTGTAGTCCAAAACACCCGGAGGGCCAAAGTTTGCCCGCACCTGTTCTAAACTGTTACTTCAGGTATATAGTGATGAGTGTTCCTTGAACACTGCTATTGACAACAAACTACAAATAAGACAATTTACTTCAGGTTATAAACTGACATGCTAATAAAACATTATTACAAAACAAACATCAAATAGAGGAGGCCTGAGAAGGTTGTCTTCTCCAACACTGAACACATAATCCCATTGGAGGAGGTAGAGATTCCCAGAAAGGTGTTCCCTCTAAAAATATCCCAGGTTCTCCAGCACGACTAGGGAAAACTGACCATAGAGTCACAATAGAGTACCTAGAAATCATAGAGAGAACATTTTAATTGAATCTGTGAATAATCAAATTTGCAAAGTCAAAACCACAAACTTGGAGAGATGACTGTAATATGATGTCCCATTAAGATTCTAATGCATTTATAGTTGAGCGAATGATGGTAGAAGAGTAGATTTGTACAAAGCAGGCTAGAAACAGTTCAGTCGAAGAGCAAGAAAGCAGATCCAGTTTCCCACTGCAGTACTTATTATTTTGCCAATATCCTAAAGTAGTAGATATGGATGTCTTTGACAAGTTATCATTTCTGTTAACAGCCATATTGTGGAAGACCACATTAGGTTCTTTGTGTTAGTCAATACTAAGAGATGCATTTTTCCTTGAACACTGCTATTGACAACATTTTAAAATTACCCTCTTTATTCCCATAGGGGTCACTTACCTGCTCTGATTACTAACAGGGGTGTCTTCAAATAGCCACTCCTGTGTGGGAGGTGGAACAGCTTGGAATTTGCAATGGAACATGGCTTCCTCATTCCTATTGACAATCTGGTTCTCGGGAACAACCACTGGGCGAGGGAAACTCTCATCTATCATAAAAGAACAGAAAAGTATAGAAAAAGCTGTGATGTAATCTTATTTTTCTTCTTTATATCAAAATATCCTCAGACGAAGGGCCAAAAGGACACAAGAATGTGAAGCCTTCAATCAATAGACATTTATCTTGTTAGATGGCGGACTCCTAATGAGCAGAGATGGCAAGCATGTTGCCCTTCAGAGGCTTATGCACTGCAGATCCCATACGACTCAAACAAAAAAAAAACACCATGTGAGGAGCTTACAAGAGCTGCTGTTCAATGATATAATGTACAATGCTGTTTCTTGCATGCCTTTCTTAACGGGTCTTGCTCCTGCCTACATAAATTTTTAAGTGCTGTTTTTTTATTATTGAACTGGCAAAGGATAATTAATTTTGTTTATTTAAAATAGATTTTATTAGATTTTCAAAATATAAATTGAATCCCACAAATCCAAAAAACCCAAAAAAAACCCACACACACAGCCATGGCAGTTAAAACAGTATCAAATAGCATTAATTCTACAATATAAATGCATCCTGAGTCTATGATAGTAATCACTTTTCTGATTAGTTTGGTTAGCTGAAATGAAACCCCAGTGAACTCAAGGGTTTTATCATTTCTGTTTTGATTGGATCAACCTTAACTTCTTTTTATCTGTCCGAAAAGCTTTGCTCCGTCTCCACTGTTAGTCCTTATATTTTATGATATGGTTTCATAATCTTTTAGTATTGTGTCATTTGGAAATGTTTGCTGTAAATGTTGTTCTTCTCCTAAGGAAGAAAAGGCATCCTGTTCCAGTTTTTATATTCCAACCCAATTCACACAGCACATACACATTAACCATATAAAGTTGAAATACGACAGTTTGAGATGAAAAATGAACTGAACTATAGTCAAGTCCTGGAAAATGCCATCACAATGCCTTTTCATTACGTTACAGAATGAGAAGAAACCATAGCTAGGGAGCTGAGGCACATTTTACCATGGGTTGTGAAAGCAAAGAGAAAGCCCACTACATCTTAAGCTTTGGGTTCTGATCCCTTCGCTCAATATTGGGGTTGCGAAAAATTTGGCAACAGTAAAAGATTTTAGAATACTGCTTTAGACAAATCTGTTAGCAACAATGTGTAGTGGTTTCAGTGGACTCTGCAGAAAATGCTTCAGCTGTGCTTCAAAAAAAGGAGGGGGGTTTCTATTTAGCAAGCCTCGCAAATGCAGATTATCAGTAAATGTTTGTATCTGGGGTTGCATAAAAATTTCTTGGGGTGAAAAGGGGTCCTGAGTGGAAAAAGTCTAACCCTTGTGTAAGGACTCACCCATTCTAGGTAGGCCGGAGCCTGTTTTGCAGTTTGGCTCCCTGGTGGAAATAGCTGGCATCCATCTTGGGAAGGGAGTTCAGCAGAGCAGACATTAGAGGGAGGGAGTTGCCAGAGACAGGGGGAGTGGTTTAGCTGCTATTCTGTGTAGTTACAGACACTCCCAAGAGATTGGCTGAGAGCCATGGGGGGAGGAGTCTAGCTTTCTAGGAGGGAGGATTCCTGACAGGAATAGTCAGTCTTGTGAGAGGCTTTAGATGAGAAGCATTTGAGCCTTAGTAGTCTTGTGCTAGGCTGTGATTGAGAAACATCTAAGCCTTAGCAGTCTTGAAGAGGCTTTTGGATAAGCAACATCCAAGCCTCAGATGTGAATCTGAAACAGTCTATTCTTTAGTGGATCACCTAGGAATTAGTCTGTACTAAGGGGTCAGCTAAGCTGACAGTTCTTAGGCACAGGATAGGATTCAGGGGGCCACTTAGAAGGGTAGAGCCGGTATATACCTTGGAGTCTCTTGTTACAGAGAAAGGTGGGCTCTTAGACTGGGGGAGCTAGCACGAGTCTGTTAGCCCCATTCAGAAGCAAGACTCAGGGAACTTTAGGGATAGGCGTTCCTGGTTGAAACTATCTGTTCGCACTAGTTGCAGTTTAGTGGGACAGGGCTTTTCCAGTCACGACTCAGCACTGACTGGAATTGCTGGTTTAAGATCTAAGATCTAGAGAACCTCTGTTGTAACCATACGCTCCAGCACACGTAGATCTTTTGGAAACCATACGCTTTTGCCATTAATTTAACCATACGCTCGTTACCTCAAAGTGAATAACCATACGCTCGTTGCCTCGTTAGTAAACCATCAAGCTTGTGCCTCGTTTGTAAAAGTTAATAAATTCTTTCTATAGTTAGACACTCCCAAGAGATTGGCTGAGAGCTTTAGTCAATCAGGCCCCCAGAGCAAACTTCTAGGAGAACTTCCTTATGATTAGAAAATGACAAGAGTACAACTCCCATTTACCTATGATGTTGAGAGTGAAGTTGTTGCTGCTGCACACAAAGCCCACAGCATTCCGAGCGCAACAGTAATAAATGCCATTGTCATCCGGGCTGGCGCTTTTGAGAGTTAACGTCCGTTCCTTGTTGCTGACTGAGTAGATGGTACGATCATCAATGACCTGGGTGCCGTCCCGGAACCACTGACTTGTCGGGCTAGGAGACATAGTTTGACAATTCTGAACCAGAAATAATTTCTTAACAAGCATTCTTAACTTGCATTAACTTGCATTCTTTCTTATATATCTTTTGCAAACCTAGCAGTTTGAAAACATGCAAATGCGAGCAGATCAATAGGGGGAAGGTAACAGCACTCCATGCAGTCATGTTGGCTACATGACCTTGGAGGCATCTACTGACAATGCTGGCTCTTCAGCTTAGAAACGAAGATAAACACCCACCCACCCACCACCCACCCCCAAGAGCCTGACAAAACTAGACTTGATGTCAAGGGAAATTTTTTTACTTTATGTGTGTGTGTGTGTGTGCGTGCATTGTACTGAAAATTAGAAAACTGAGCAGCAATCCTCGAAAATAACAGTATAGTATAAGGCTTTGTTGTGGTAAGAGGCAATAATCCTCTTCTGTAACCACTTCTATCATCCTCCAACGAACAGAGCACATGCAAAACTATAGAAACAAAATCTGTCTTCATCAGGCTTAAATACTTAATTTAGCAGTAATCGTAACTGTAAATTAACCTGTAATTGGAAAGATTAGAGATAGTGCTGGGAGGGCAAAGACAGCTAGCACAAAGCATGGATTGCACACAACATTCCTTACCGTGGATGCCCATCAATGTGGCAACGCAAAACTACTGGAGCAGAACTCTGTATATCTTCCACTCTGGCTGGGTTCTTCGGTACAACACCACCTGTTTCAATCCCTGCCAAAATGAGTGTGGAGAGAAGAAAAAAGAAAGGTAACTTTAAGGCCGCTCCCTTCCCCATAGTACTTTGGAAATGGAAGCATCTAGTATAATCAGTGGCAGGTGTCAAAAGGGTAATTATAGGAATTAAATGTTGCTCTCATTTCCGCATGGCTGCTTTTGCTTGACATTAGAAAAACACAACTACACAGCATGATTTGCACTTCACATATGTATTATTCTTGCTTATATAGAATTAAATTGAACACTTACATAGCTATAGCTTTGCATACTATCAAGAAACGTAAAACTGCTTTGAACCAATGTCTGCTAACACTAAGTGTGGAAAGATTGTCTTTTTAGCTTCTTTTACTGTCAGAATTCCTAAAATTGATGTATAAAATACTTATATGTCTAATGCTTAAGTAAGTTTAACCACTGTTCAAGGACACAGATGCTGAGAATAGGGGATGCAAATATCAAACTAGGTAGCAACAGCCAAACCCAAGTGTCAACTATGGTCTCAGATGTTTTCTACTTTGCACTGCTGCCAAGTCATCTCTATCCCTGGTAAGGCAATTAGGTATATAATGGTCAAAAGTAGCAGATATTCAAAAAAGCAATCTTTAAAACAGTAGGGGATAGAAATGAATTCTAGGCTCCGTTGCCAAAAAGTCTGTAATTACAAATGCTTCTGTCACATGCAGCCCCTGCTCTTGTTTTGAAGAGTTTTGGGACATCTCCAAAGCAGGCCCGCTGTATCAAAATGCCAAGCAAACAGGCAGCAGGTGGAGGTTATGTGTTATCTGATTACACTTCAACAGCACAGCTGGGTTGTGCTAATGAGGTTGTCACATCCTTATACCCCAGTGCAGCAGAGGTGTGTTTGGGGGGGAGGTAAATATCTGCTGTGGCAGAAAGAGGATTTACACCTGTGGTGCTAAATCGAAAGGCACATGCCAACCCCATGACACTCTCGGATGCTGGCATCTAGCTCCTTACAAATACCTTATGGCTCCCTTTTAGTTTGGTCTCACCCTGAACCAAGAACGAGGACTGAAGTAAATAAAGTTCAAGTTACTAAATAGTGACCTATAAGCACTCCTGTTTTAGGAACTGGCAACTGCTTCCTTAAGCAATTACAGTCTAGCTGGGGTGGTGCACATAAAAGCATATCCCTACACCCATACTGTATATATTTCTCTTTTCCTTCAGGAAATAAAAAATAGCATATACTAGCCTCTGATTTGAGCATCACTTATACCCAGAACTGTTCAGTTTCAGCAAGGAACCTTTACCATAAGTTTCATGAATAGGCTCCAGGTCAAAATAATTCTTCCATTGTTTCCTGAGGCAGATCAGCAATTTTTTTCAGAACCCACACAATGTACCTGTGATCTCAGTGAAGGAAATGCAGGTACTGTACATGTTGCATTTATTCGTGATCTACACTGTCGTGTGACCAATTACAAATATGGTTTTATGAATGTGCAAAAATGATTTATTTTTCTAAGAAAGGTAGATTTAAATCAAAGTTCTGAAACTGCCTTACTTTGATTTATTTCAGAAAGTCTGTAATTGCTTCTTGAGCAAGAAAACTAATTAATCTGTGCCCTCTGTTGAACTAGTTGGAAAGTGCACAAAGATTTTATCAGTTTGCCTCCAAGAAAGAAATGTCTTTCAAAAACATTTTCAGTTGCTCAATATTGGGACTTTGAGGACTGTTATTTTCTTGGCTTTGTTTTTGTTTCCCTCCCACATTTTGTTCCCTTTTTGGAAACTCAGTTCAAAATGCAAGAGGCTTTCTACTGGTAATTTAAAGTAAACTTCACATGGCTTTACAAGATTTTTTGCCATCAACTCATCCTCTTGCTAATAACTCTGAAGCAATGAATATCTCTAACATCATGAACTACAGTGGTACCCAATTACTGATATCTCTATTTTTAAGAATGTCTTACAGAGATAACAGGGGAAATCTCATGTATTTACTGCTCTGGGAGTCAGTTTCATCTGTCTTTGATTTCTCCTAATGAGGGAAAGTGGAGTGTGGGAAAAAGATTCCCAAACTGAAGTGCCAACAATAGTCCTATAGCTGGTGCTTCTGTTCACTCACTTTCCTTGTGCAAAGAAGGCAAGGAGACAGCGACAACAATGCTGCCAAGAAAGAGGGTTTATAGTTATGTGCATGACATCAGGGATATGGAATTACCTCAAACATTGGACTTATTTGTATTTATGTTCAAAACGATAGGTGGTGTACGTCACCACCTATCTTCAAGACAGCAAGTAATATTACATTTACCTTTCATACAAATACCTCATTGCCTTCAAGAGGTTTCATGACATACGTGGTAACGTAAGAGGTGGCTCCTCTTTAAAGTATTAATTACAGAAAAATCAGAGTCTGGTAAATATGTACTAGGTACTGGCTTCCAAATCACAGACACAACTATGGCCAAAGGGAAAGGCCCTTAGAATGCCATTCAGAATAGGGATTCAGACGTTCGACAATAGGCTTCCTACACCAGTACGATGAAAGCATCTCTTATGGATCTATTTTTCTAAATTTGTAGATAGTATAAATCAGGGGTTCCCAAATTGTGTGTCGTGACATGTTAGTGTGTCAGTTGCAGTGTGCAAGTGTGTCGCACAAACATAAGGAGAAACTTCTGAGTCTATGTGAAATAAGCAATCAATCATGTTTTTTAAAAATAGAAATGAAGATTTTCATGAGATACGTTGTGTGCTCATACATTTTGTTATTACAATTTTATAAGGGGTTGATGTAACCTCCAGTTTGCTAACAAAACTGAATTACTGTGTAGCAAAATAATGCATGCATGTCTAAAAAATGAAATGTTTAAAACTTCTGCTATAAAGTGTGCTGTGTTGAGACGCCTAGAAATATATACATTTTCTTTTATACTATTGAGTAGGTACCAGTTGACTTCTACCAGTTGACTTCTACGAAAGTTATGTCTGTGTATCTCTTTTTTCTTTCCCTCTCCCTTTCACTTGCCACACAGGCTTGAACCATTCTGGTGGCAGTCAAACCAAGCCCAGTCTGGAAACAAGGCACTCACATTTTATGTTGAAAGATGCATTTGCTGTCCGTGCTTCCTCTCCAGTCACTACATTCCTGGCCACACATTGAAAGTTCCCGCCATCTTGCTGCCGGTCGACAGATGTAAACTGAAGGTTGCTCCCTTCTTTGAAACGGCGTTCGGTGTCCTGAACAGGGATCCCATTCTGTAGCCATTCAAACTCTGTGTCACTTGGGTCTTCCACTTCACAACGCAAGATGGCACCACGGCCATGTAAGGCATCCTGGGAGTATGGCTCCTTAGTAAAGGTTATCTTCCCTTGAGCCCCAACTGCTGAAAAGAATAAAATGAAGATGAAAAGAGCCATGGCTATAAAAGTACTGTCAGCCCTCCATATGGGCACAATACCACTGTGAAAACCACGAATAAAGGGTTGTTTAAAAAACAATCTAAGAGAACACCTCTCTAAGAATTTCTAGATCAAGATTCTCCAAGGCCTGTGAGCCAGATGTGACCCTCCAAGGTAATTTATCTGGCCCCTGCCCTAAATTTTAGATTTAGAGTTGACTTGAATGCACAAAACAACAAGATCTCAATTAACTTAATTATCTCATTAGCCAAAAGCAGGCCAACACTTCCCACTGAAATACTGGTAAGTTCATATTGGTTAAAATTGTCCTTAATTTTAAATATTGTATTGTTATTTCATGGTTTTTTGTACTACAAATAAGATATGGCCATTTTGCAGAAGGCCCCTAACAGTCTGAGGGGCAGTGAACTAGCCCTCTGCTTAAAAATTTTGAGGACCCCTTCCAACACAACTCTGTGGTCACCTTCTGCTGGAAACTGGCCGCAGAACCACACCGGAGTACCTAGAGATTCTTTCCACCTCATCACACAGGGGTTTTTTTTTTGCCCCTTACCATGTTAGGGATCCTCTTTGGCCACAGATCCTGATCTATTCCATCAGATGATGCAGACCATGGACCTGCCCCATTGATGGGTGAAGCATCGAGGAAGTGTTGCAAGAATGTTCCTCGCTACCATTTTGGGAGATCAGCAAGTTTTTTTGCTTTCCCCCGTCTGATGGAGGAAACGGTAATGTGCCAATGGACCTTGCCCCAATTCTGGCAGGCTTTCCCCTGTCAGATGGGGGAAGTGACAGGACGGCAACACGCTTTGCCCCAATCCTGCCACTTTTCCACCATGTGATTTTTTTTGGAGGAGGGGAGCATGATTCACCGGGGATTGCTGGTGAAACAGGATGGGGGAAGGAGCTCATTAGTCATGCCAGAGTATCTATACCTTTCTAGAGAGAGGATCTAGGGATCTTATCATGAGGTCCCTAGATTCTCTCTCTAGAAAGCTATAGATCCTCTAGCATGACTGAAGGAAGTTGGCCATAGAATTGATCTGTAAGACCTTGAGATTCCTAGAAAGATTATATATCTAGAAAGCTATAAATCCTCTAGCATGACTGAAGGAAGTTGGCCATTGCAGTAGGCCACAGAATTGCACTGGAGGACCTAGATATTGCTAGTGATAGGCCTCTAGGTCTTCCAGCATGACTGGAGGAAATTGACCATTGAATCACACTGGAGGATCTAGAGTTCCTAGAGATATCATTTAAAATCAAAACTGTGAATAATTAGATCTGCAAAAGTCAAAACTGCAATATTCAAGGACAACCATAGGAAAACGGAGGTGGGAAATTCCCATCAATCGATTATTTTAAAATATGCAAGAGAAACCCAATCAGAACTACAAATATTGAAGGAAGCATTTAAATTAGCTACATATGTGTTAGAGACTCTAACATTCTCAAATGCAATTCCAATGAGCGCCAAATGTCTAATATCAGAGTTAAGGAGATAATTAAAATGCATTTACACTCTAATTCTGTTTCAGCAAAGCTCCTCAAGTTTACTCTCTGCCAGTTATTAAAAACGCATCTGGGACACAGAATGAATCCTTCTCTAAACAGAGAGCACTCAACAAAGCTGATCCAACCTGAATAAGCTCTGGTTCTTGAGGTGCAAGATGCTTTTGCAAATTTTAAACTCTATTTAAACTGTCCTCAATATGCAGCTGAACTGCAACATCACAATCCTGTATTGACTGAAAGTGCTGGGAGCCACAGTTCAACAACATCTAGCAAAGTGTTTGATCATGGCCCTACTCTAGCCTGACTGGGTAAAAGTTATGCCAACCCCATCTCTCATTAATCAAAAACAGGCTGCAAATAATTATCCTCAACAAGTAAGAACTACATTTTTGACAGCTAAAATATAGTTACAGGTTCTGCTTTCCTCCTTTAAACTATGTTCTACCTAACTGATTAAGTGACCTATAATTATCTTCAAGTATATATTTGCATGTAGAGAAAGGCTTTACAAGAAAGAACCCATCTAGGACAAATAAAGGAAGCAGGCACATGAGGAAACGATAGATTTAAGTTTCACTTAACCACTCCCCTATAATTCAGGATGCAAGCATGGGATGTCTAGATTGGTGCACAATATGTTGCTGTAATGTGAAACTGATGGGAAGGTATTCTATTCCAACTTGTAAATTGAGAATGGAATAACGTTATGTGGAAAGAAGAGTTTTATTGTTAAATATATACCTTAACAAGGCCCTGAAGTGCTTATGAGATGGCCACCACCTGGACAGCAGGAACAGAGAATTGCCAGACCTAACAGTAGGAACCTTTATAGCTGAAGCCATAAAGCAAAGGCGCCACAGCTAGACAGTAAAATATCCTATTATGCTTTGTGGATCAGGAAATTTACACAACACAGGACCTCCCACTACCCCCATTTTACAAATGTGAGAAACTCTATCAAGACCCATAGGCTACAAAGTGAATCACACATTCAGTTTTTCCCCTGTTTATTGAGATCTTTTCAGAATTAGATATGGTTTTCTGGGAATATCTTAAATTAATTGGAATACAATTGAGCAGGTTTCAATAATGTGTACTGTATGTAAGAACTCACATATTGATGCATATTCGTAATGAATACCTACTACACATGCTTACTAGGGACGGTAACCCTCTCAACTACTATTACAAAATTGCCCAGTGTGACTGTTATTATGTCTATTAGTTGTGTTACTAATTAACTTCATGAAAATTAGATTTTCAGAAGAGGAAATTGATCTGCCTTACATAATTTTCACCCATTTCCTGTCTCCACATTACAAAACTATCAAGGACCTTCTCAATTTTGTGACATTATTATCAAAAGGATAAAGTATTAAAAATACAGTATTCACTCATGTATAAGTCATGAAAGCGTGTTGCCGTCCTGTCACTTCCCCCATCTGACATGGGGAAATTTGAGGGGCAAAATTGCAGATTTTGTTATGCTTCCTGGATAAGTCAAAGGTCATTCCACATTCTGGGAAAAGCACCAATGCTCTTAAAGGGGCCACCAGCCCCTGACTGCTGCTGGTATTTCTCTCCCAGGGATTCAAAAAGGTCAGAAATAAAGCCACAGTCAAAGGGGTAGAGGAGGCTGGTGCTTCTTTTAGGTTTTCTTGGTATGGATTAAGTTCTTGCCTTTCACCACTTCTGAGAGAAGGGGATGGTTCCTTTTTTATTAGAGTTAAGGTGGGGTAATCACATTGACCCGGAGATAAGTCAACTCAGGGTTTTTTAGTTGATGTAGGATAAAGCAGGAGTTCTGCTGTTATTTGACAGTTTTGATATTTGAGTATGGAGAGATCTCCCAGCTTTTTGTGTGCAAGAAGTGACTTGAGAAACTGCAAGTCGCTTCTAGTGTGAAAGAATTGGCCATCTGAAGAGGCGTTGTCCAGGGGACACCTGGAAGTGTTACCATCCTGTGGCAGGCTTCTCTCATGTCCAAGCAGGGAGTCCACTTCTTCCTCCAAAGCAGTGATGAAAGAAAGTGTGCCCCTCCAGATGGTGCTGGACTACAGTTCTCATCAATCATGGCCACCATGGCTAATGATGAAGGATAAGTCTAACAACATCTGATGGGTCATGTCCTCTATTCTTGCCCTAAAGATTACAATAGTAAAATAAAGGTTTCGAAACATACAACAAATGAACGCAGGGATGTTTGTATGTGTGGAAATTGTTGTGTCACAAATTACTAGTACTGCCAGATGTCAAACTATCGTCACGGTGAGGAAGAGCACATTCTTCTCAACAACAGCATTTGGAATTTTGAGTACTGGTAAAGTACTATTTGTGTATCCATGCAATGATGCTTGGTTTCCAGAGAGCATCATCTAATCAGAAGGAGGTAAAGCAGGGTAGGTCACTGTAGGCATCAAAATATTTTTTTTCAAGGCTAACTTCCTTAGGTTTGCTGCATCTTTCAGTTAACCTCTAAAGTGCTACTACAAGATCCTTTTGCATGCTGATTTTTCAGACTAACATACTAACATGACTACATCTTTGAACTCTACTCCCAAAGGCAATATTAGGGTTAATCAAAGCTGTATGTTAGAAGGAAAAACCTTCTAAAGACCCACAGTTGCCTCCTTGGGTTAAAGGATCGCCAGATTCTCTTAATTTTGGAATCCAAAAACTGAAGTTCCCAGTCATTCAAGAGATGGGTCTCTTGGTTGTAAAATCATTAACTGCAATTGTACGGCAGTGCCAAATCTTCCCAAGAACCATCAACTAGGTTTCCAAACTGGCTCTACAAATTCCAAAGCTTACCTATGTCCGAAGGCCATGATTTTGTGGCTACCTGGAGCAATCTACTTTAAAGCTTTTTCAAAAGGGGGCCACAAAAGAAGGGAAGGGGCAGCATTTCTGTACATATAAATACCTTTTGAAGAAAGTTTACTGGAAGGCAGTGCTTTGATCTGGCCAATAAACAGATATAAAACAGAACTGGGCATAGCCTATGGCACTTTTCTTCAACTGCTACAGTAAAAAAATATAATAATCTGTTCAGGAAGATTACAGGAAAGACATACAAAACAGATGTTTCCAAGACAAATTGAAGCTGAATGTTTTTCTCTGTACCATTCCAGAAAAAAATGCAAGATAAATGTTACTAGTGCTATAGATAGTCAGGTAAGCAGCTGAATGTCCACAATCATCTGGAATTAATGCAAGAAACATACTATGTTGTTTCCTAGATTTCCTTAGGGGCAGCTAAAGCTTCCTCGATTTCCACCTAAGAGTTGGCACTTCAAATAAAAATATTTTTTCCTGGAACCAGTAGTTTCTTATTACTATCTTCATTTATTCACAACACTTTTAAGGAGTTTTGCTAAGCACACTCATGCTCTGATTTTAGCCATGTTTTATAGTTTTCTGCAAGAGAACACAGACTTCATTCAAAATAAAGGTTACTTGACCATAAAACATCCCATCCTTATAGTCTAATTGTAAATCTTTTTCTTTTTTTTCTGTTTCTTGATATTTGTTCCCTTTCCTGACGATTTGCTGTGGACTGCTTGTGTTGGTTCTATGGAACACACTCCCAACAGAGATAAGATCAGCCGCTTCCCTCCTGGCTTTTTGAAAGAAATTAAAGGTATGGTTCTGGGACCAGGCTTTCGGTCAATAGATGTAAGCAGCACCTTAAAGGGACGAATTGCAATGATGATATGACTAATGACAGTGGTTTATTGTTATAATGGCTTTTGTATGGTTTTAATTATGTAATGTTTTAATTACGATGTGTTTAATTTGTGATTTTATTATTGTATTTGTTGTAATAGTTCCTTAACGGGGCACAGTGTAAGCCGTCCTGAGTCCCCCTTTGAGGATTGAGAAGTGACGAGATAGAAATGCGGGAAATAAATAATAATAAATAAACAACTAATGTACTATTGCTACCTGTACACAAGCTAACAAAACATTTATTAAAACATAAAGATAAATAAAAAGAATGGGTATGAATTTTCATTGGAATAACAAGGCAACTTTAAATCCTATTAGAACTTGTCCAGATCACAAGATTAGTTTTCAGAAACCACAAGTGATTTTTAAGAATCACAAAAAGGAGGTAATATTTATTTATTTATTTCTAGACTGCTCTCTCTCCCCGAAGGGACTCAAAGCAGTTTACACACACAAATAATAAAGGTAAATAATATTGGGGCAGCCCAATACTTGCCCTCTTCTCAATGAAGACTTCAGGCCCCAAAGAATCCCAGAAATGAAATGGGGTGTCCAAAATATTTAGGGTGTAGAGCACTGATTCTCAAAGTTGGCGGTACCACCCCCTGGTGAGCGGTGAGGCGATCCAAGGGGGCGGTGGGAGGCTCAGGGGAATTTGGGGGGGGGGCGTGAACCCCTTTAAGAGGGCGCTGCACGATTGGCCATTTAAGAGGGGTCATGCGGCCCTCTTCTTTGACCCCGCCCCCTTCGCTTCGACCTGCAGATTATATATTTGGATTAGAATTCGTAAGAGTAGCAAAATTATTTATTTACAAAAATATGCTTGGGGGTCACCACAACATGAGGAACCTTATTAGGGGCCATGGCATTAGAAAGGTTGAGAACCACTGCATTAATACATATATCTTTCTGTTTAATTGCTATTAAATTTAAAAAATAATTTCTAGGGGGACGGTGAACAAATTTTATTCTGGAAAGGGGGCGATAGGCCAAAAACATTTGGGAACCACTGGTGTAGAAGAACTGCATGGATGCACACAAATAGAACACCAAGAAAATGCTAATAATACAGCCCAGTGCTAAATGAGCAATAAATATCACCTCTTATTTGCATGAAGCCCCATTAATGCACAGTATTACACAACTTGATCTTTCTCCCTGCAACGACAAATATCACCATTTGAAGTGGGGCAGTGCCCTCAAATAAATTTAGAGATTAAAAGAATGGTGATGGATAGTGTAACTTCCCTAAGGACAGCAAATCTATAGCTTTGCAGAGCTATTTTGTGGACTGTTATGATGCAATATTCAGGAAATAATCCTGCAACATATCCTGAGAATGGACTAAAGACCGTAATCTCTTGTTCTTATTTTATACTGGACTTAGCTGGTAATTTGCCAAAAACAACTCAGTGAGATTTGCAAAATCGGGCTCTTTTCCACTTCCATTCTTACTGCAGTTTTTAAAGCATAAAGACTTCAGGTGTGGTTTAAATGAGGTGACAATAGAAAAAATTGTTTGGGTGAACAGAGAATAACAAAACAGGATAACAAGAAAGATCTATTGAAATAATGTCTCCAGTCCAGAAAGCCAGGGAGGGCAATGCCCTTTGCTTGTAAAAAAAAAATCAATCCAATTATGAGTGACTTTGGCATGCCAGAAGCCCATGGTATACCCTAACCATCTAAAACACAGGCATAACCTGGACTGGACACATCTGTTGCCACTAGAACTAGAATTACCCATAAGAATAGTAGCAAGCAGGCTGTAAGTAGCAAATGTTTTGGCTAGAACTCCCTCCCTTTCCATTGCCCATGCTGGATGAGACTAATAGAAAGTTTAGGCCAAGACGTGGAGGGCCAAAGGTTTCTCCACTTATGATTTAAAGCAGGGCTGTCCAACTTCTACCGGACCTGTGGCTGGAATTCCGGTTACTGATGACCTGGGGGGCCGAAGGGTCTGCCTCCCTTCACCTCCGCTTGCCTGCCTGCCTGCTTCTTCAGGTTTGTGGCCGCTGCGAAAGGGAAGGCCGCAGCCGGCCATCCCCAGCCTCATGGAGGGAGGGAAGTAGGAGGAGGAGGAAGGGAGCCTGCTCCTCCTCCCTGCCCCGCCCCTCACCCCCCACGAAAAAAATATTCAAAAAAATATTCAAAAAAATAATAATAAATATTTTTTTAAATCTTAAAAAAGCAGATATCTTGCAGGAGGGTAGGGGGCCGTGGGGAAGGGGCTGGGGGCCGTATACGCCCCGCGGGGGGAAGTAGGAGGAGAAGGAAGGGAGCCTGCTCCTCCTCCCTGCCCCGCCCCTCATACCCCACGAAAAAAATAAATAAAAATTATTAAAAAATATTCAAAAAATAATAATAATTTTTTTATCTTAAAAAAGCAGATATCTTGCAGGAGGGTAGGGGGCCGTGGGGAAGGGGCTGGGGGCCGTATGCGCCCAGCGGGCCGCCAGTTGGACAGCCCTGATTTAAAGGAATAATAGTCAGCTCCTTGCCACATAGGCATATTGTAAAAGACAAAGTGGAATTTAGTGCTCTCTCCACAATGATGCTATACAATAATCATTTTTATCACCCCAAGTAATGATGGCAAGACATGGTAGTTATGCTTGCTTCTCAGAAAGGGCAGGGAATTGGGGGCAGCCATCCAAGAGCTACAACGGCTGCCCAGTGCTGTTGATTCCTTACAAGTGCTTGGCTTTTAAAAGACATGAACAATTCCTATGATTTTCAACTTGAAAGATAAGTGTGAAAAGACAAGTGCAGCTTTTAAATACTCTCTTTCAAGCAAAAGCCAGATCTGGTTTCAGATACCCATCAACAACTATTATTAAGGCACTTATACAGAGTTAATTCTAGAAGACTGCACAATTTTATTATTTCTACTCAAGGTGTTCCCAAAAACATGCAGTTTATGTAATAAAATGTATCTCTTGTGTGGCATCTGTATTGCATGCATGAATCCTACCCTAATTTTTGATAATTACTCTACCAGTGCTAATAACTAGTGTCATAGGATGAATGTATATGACAATGAAATACAGTGGGCCTTTGCTATCTGCTGGGATTTAGTTTTTGGATACAAAAACCTGAGGAAGCTCATGTACTATTATATACTGTACAATGCTATCTTGGTGTTACCCTCCATAGCAGCAACAGCAGGAAAGCCCATGCAGAGTGTGCAGCAGAGACAGCACAAAAGAGTTCATCCGCTATCTTAAGATATCTCAGGACGGGAGGAGGTCACTTTATACCGGCGGCACTTAAAACTTCTTGAAGCAAAATCAGTCGCACAAATGCTGTATGGAGCCCAGCTTGGACCCTTCTCAAATTATGCCCCACTAGAGCGTGTCCAATCGAAATTCCTAAGAGCGGCTCTACAGGCTCCCAGATGTGTCCCTAACGCTACCCTGCGATTGGAGACAGGCTTCGTGAAAGTGGAAGCGAGAATATGGACAGCTATTCTCAATTACTGGCTACACCTATGCTTCTCCCCATGTGGTCTTGCCCCCCTAATCATGAGAGACGACTTCCAGTCCACATGGATTAAAACTGTAACAGCAAAGATCGCAACGCTAGGTTTCTCCCAAGGACAATTGCTAAGCATGAGATGGGACCAAGCCAAGGATCTCATTAAGCAACGGATCCCGGACATAGAGCGCCAATCCGACCTAGCCTGTTCCCCAGCCTTCATTGTTAGTGAAGCCACTAGATACCTCACTGCCCCCATGGCATACCTAACAGACCTGGAGGTGCCCAAACACCGAAGGGCTTTTACCCTGGCAAGATGCCATGCCCTCCCATCGGCTGTATTGGAGGAGGTATCAGAAGACCCCTTCAAGCGGAGACTATGCCCCTGTGGGTCTGGTCATGTGGAAACAACTGAGCACGTGCTTCTTCAATGCATGTTCTACAGAGATCTTAGATCCAATTTCATTGGACCATGGCTTTTAAAGTACCCGGGGCGCAATGAAAGATGTTATTCCACCCTGCTGCTTTCGGACTCTAACACTGCAATGACTTACAGTGTTGCTAAGTCCTGTGCTGCTGCCCTTAATATCAGACGGGTGATGATTGACATCGTAAGGCAACAATATCCTGTCTTTTAAAATATATTTTTATACTGATTTCTAGTCTGAGTTTAAATAACTGTTTACTGGGGAGTTGTCCTTCTCCTCTTAGGGCCCTTGTGCCCGCTTTGTGCTGGTCTGTGACCGTAATAAAGTTTTGATTGATTGATACTGTACAATGGTGAAAGTTAAATGGTGTCCCTTACATAAAACATTTATATTGCTTTTTAATCTAATGTTTTTAATAATAAAACTTTATTCATATTTCACCCTATATCCCCTTAATGTATATGTTTATCTCTTTTATGTTTGTTGATATGGCAACAACAAACATAAAGGTGCTCTGAGTCCCTTTTGGGGTGAGAAGAGCAGGGTACAAATACCACAAACAAAAACAAACAAACAAACAAAATGGCAAACAACTCAGCTATGTGCCAGAGAAATGCCTAAGTGTCTGTGAAATGGATATAATAGGGCATGCCTACATATCAGTACAGTGCTTGGTGTGCAGCAAAAACAAGATTTGCTTTCTTTTCTGAATACTTTTGAGCCATGGCTGGATGCAAAACCTGAACCACAGTTCAATAAAACCAGGTGTTATTTGCTAATGCATATGGGACCTTAGTCAGCAGAACAGATTTAGGAGCTGCTATCCCCCCCTTGCTGCAGGAAGGAAGGAGCATTCCAATTGTTATCAATGGAGGGAGATACAGGAAAAGGATCAATGAAATGTCTGAATGGCAGGAAACAAAGGCTGCACAATTTCTACCTCATCAAACATCCACCCAGAAGGTTTAGGTCATGCAGACAACACAAGAGAGAGCAGCTGAGTCACACGACCAGTTCCAAAGCTATATGCCATGCACCACGCTATGGTGGGAGCTAGCAGAAATCTTCTAGCCATAGATGATTTAACAAGGAGTACTTCCCAAGCCAAACCCTACAAATAGCTGCACATTTTTACACTCCTCAGGTTACAAGCTGGCTACAGAAAGGCAAACAAAGAACAATTCAACAGTTGTTGCTCTCCATCTGATTCAGCCCCTAGGAATGAACTCTCAAGTGGAACCAAGCCAAGGTAGCCTGGAATTTCAGGGTCAGTCAGATACGAGACAGACGCTAAGAGGCTTAGGCATTAAATTCCCATCATTTTTGAAAGAGGAAAATACACTGCATAAGAATTGGTACATCACCGTTGCTTCCGCTGTGCCACAGTTCATTATACCCAGCGGTTTTATTTGAAGTTAGGAAACTACCCTATGAAGACTAAAGGATCTGAAATTCTAAACGTAGAGAGAGGAAACGGGCGAGAGCAGTTCTAAATAATCTGACTAGAGTGACAAATGTTGGGTATCCAGCTCTTCAGGAACAGCTGGCAAAGATCAGCAGCCACCTTCTTTCCTCTTCTCTACTTTTCTATTTGACACATAGCCAGACCTTTCTTCCATAAAGCTGCTAGATTCTTTAGAGAAAACTGCATCACATTTAAAAAGCTAGATATATAAATTTCTTATGGATCACTCACTGATTCCACCCAAAAAGGTATGATTTGATGTATCTGATTTACTAATAACGAGATTAAAATTTATTGTATTTTAGGACAGTAGTTGGCTCTTCACATTTGCAGGTTTGGCATTTACAGATTTCATTATTCACGGATTTGATTCAAATGTTTTCTCTAGGAATTTCTAGGTCCTCCAAAACAGTTCTGGTGGAAGCTGATAACAGAGTCTCAGTGGAAGAACTAGAGACCCCTGAAGGAAACACTCCTCTGGTATGGTACTGCTAGATGTTCACCACAGAGTCATTTTGCAAGACATTCCCTTCGGTGAAAAACCACAATTTTCTAAGTTAACCCTTTTTCCATTTTGTAGAGTCCTGCATCCCAACCTCAGCAAATGTGAAGGGCTGACTACGCTGTCTGATCACATTTCCCATATTTGGTGAAAATGGAGAATGCTGGGGGCTATTCAGGCCATCCTTCAATTCACAACGCAACCAACCTTCCATTTGGTATGTTGGACTAGCCATTCTTTTCCATTTTCCACAGGTTCCAATTTAGCTTAATTATCTCTTTTTCTACTTTTTCCCAAAGGCCAACTCCTTTATCCAAGAAAGGGTGTGTGTTTTGGTAACATGTAGACAATTCAACAGACATACATACTGTATATATCTGGACAGCATGAAATAGTATGAATCCCTTTATAGAGGTTGTATTTCATTTTAATGCTAATAACACTACTATACTTTTAAGAAGAAATAATCTAAATGAATGCCTTCAAGACACACAATTTCTCCACATTTATTTTTTAATGTATCTAAGAGGATGTATTCGAATCTTATTGAATCCAGAGTCATGCATGAAATTCTCCAATTTCAATGGTTTGATTAGATTTCAACACAAATACAAATGTTCAAATACAGATACAAATACACTATAAATATGCAATGCAATTGTATATTCAGACTCAAAATCATATGGGGTGATAACAGAGGGATAAAATATATGTGGTCCCCATAATGTTAATTGGATTACATTGAGAATTATTGATTTCTTACTCAGCCGGTGCTCTGAGTAAGCACTGGCTGATATTGTTCTCTCTTTTTCTTAAAAAGTCCAACCAAAAGAGAATCATGGCATGAATGGAATATTATAAAACTATGCATCCAATCCAACTTTACATATGGTGACATATCAGAACACAAACACTGCTTCTTGAATTGAAAAGAAGTACAGGCCATTACATAAAGTACATGTAAGTATGCGTGTGATTGCTCTATAACTGGTATAAAAGTGTTCATAAAAAGCACACACACACCTTTCTGCCTTAGCTATGGTTGAATGTCATCTCCTATACTTCCACTATTAGTCTGGCTTTAGGCCGGGACATGGTACTGAAACAGCCTTGGTCGCCTTGGTAGATGATCTACGCCGGGAACTCGACAGGGGGAGTGTGTCCTTGTTGGTTCTGCTGGACCTCTCAGCGGCTTTCGATACCGTTGACCACGGTATCCTTCTGGGTCGCCTTGCAGACATGGGGCTCCGCAGTGGGGCTCTGCAGTGGCTCCAATCCTTCCTGGAAGGTCGTACCCAGAAGGTGTCATTGGGTGACACCTGTTCGGCTCCACAGCCGTTGTCCTGTGGAGTCCCTCAGGGTTCAGTTCTGTCCCCGATGTTGTTTAACATCTACATGAAACCGCTGGGAGAGATCATTCGGAGTTTCAGAGTAAGGTGTTATCTGTACGCAGATGACGTCCAGATCTGTCATTCCTTCCCACCTGTCACCAAGGAGGCTGTCCAGACCTTGAACCGGTGCCTGGCCGCTGTGTCGGACTGGATGAGGGCTAGCAAATTGAAACTAAATCCAGACAAGACAGAGGTCCTCCTAGTCAGTCGAAAGACCGAACAGGGCATAGGGTTACAGCCTGTGTTGGATGGGGTTACACTCCCCCTGAAGACGCAGGTTCGCAGCTTGGGAGTGATCCTGGATTCATCGCTGAGCCTGGAACCCCAGGTCTCAGCGGTGGCCGGGGGAGCTTTTGCACAGTTAAGACTCGTGCGCCAGCTGCGCCCGTACCTTGGGAAGTCTGATCTGGCTACGGTCGTCCACGCTCTGGTCACATCCCGAATAGATTACTGCAACGCACTCTACGTGGGGCTGCCTTTGAAGACAGTTCGAAATTGCAATTAGTCCAGCGGGCGGCAGCCAGATTGCTAACGGGAGCTACATACAGGGAGCATACCACCCCCCTGTTGCGTCAGCTCCACTGGCTGCCGGTCCAATTCCGGGCTCAATTCAAAGTGCTGGTTTTGACCTTTAAAGCTCTATACGGTTCTGGCCCAGCTTACTTGTCCGAACGCATCAGCCGCTATGTCCCACCTCGTAATCTAAGATCATCCGGAGAGGCCCTGCTCTCGCTCCCGCCTACGTCTCAGATGAGGCTGGTGGGGACGAGGATAGGGCCTTCTCGGTGGTGGCTCCCGCCTGTGGAATGCGCTTCCTATTGATGTACGATCCACCACATCCCTCCTGGCCTTCAGGAAAAAGTAAAATCCTGGCTGTGGGACCAGGCATTTGTACACCAGCACAAGGCAGCATTTTAGATTGATTTTTAATGGAAGTGGGTGATTATGGCCAATGTTTTTATGGACTGAACATTGTTTTAATCCAGAGTGAATGGTGCTAATGTAGTTGTATTTTAATGTATTTTAATGTATTTTAATTGTTGAAGGGTTTTGGGGTTTTATATTGTGACTATGTGAGCATCGAATTGTGCCGTACTGTAAGCCGCTCTGAGTCCCCCCTTGGGGGTTGAGAAGAGCGGGGTAAAATCCTGAAATAATAATAAATATTTTATTTGAAAAAAAAATCACAAAATTTGAAACACCCTCTTGTTATGTATTTTAATTGGTGCTATAATCCAATTCTCTTCACCAGCATTCCCGCTGACATATCACTTTGCATTTAAAATATCTGTTCCATTGGTCCTCTGTGTCCCTTCTCTTCAAAGTCAAATAATTGTTTAGCATTAAAGACACTTTGCATTAAAGACACCAGCTGGTGCTTTGTGATATCACAATTTCCATTTAAACTGAACTGTAAGTTTTCCATCTTACCAATATACAGTTTATACCTACTGTTACTGAGCAACAGCTGTTAAGATTAATCATGATTACAGAAGGAGCTTCTCCTAGGATGCAGGGCATGGATATTTCCTAAACAGTTAGAAAAAAAATGTGGCAAAGGAAGAACAATTTTATAAAATTCAGCCAGTGTTGTCTGATACAAGAGCTGTTAAGGGCAACTCATCCCAAAATTTACAGTCAACTGTTTATATTTTGAGAGATTTTTGCCAAAAAAATTAATGTTTATCTCCCTGATTTCATTTGTATTCTAAAAGAGGTTTAAAATGATGGGATCTTTCAGAGGAAAAAACTTACAGGACAGGCAATAATAAGCCACAATGTCTCAAATCAGTCACATAAATTATGGTTGTTATTCCACTACAAATTAGCCATTTGTTGGCATATATGTGACACATTTAAACCAAAGCTTGTTGTTGCATTTGGAGAAAGAGCTGCTGCTTATTAGCTGGCCATCATAAAACAGGAGGTAACAAGAGAGGCAGAAAAGAAATAAGTGAGTTTTAGAGAAATGCTAGCGTGTTTGGTTATCCACTAGGCAATTCGTGACTAAAGGAACAAATCATGAGTAAAATAATTTGTAGCTCAGTGTGAGGTGTGAATATACCAACTGTGTGCCTTATGGTTAGTCCATGTTCTTCAAGGCTTGTCAAAAAAAGAGAGACATTTCTAGAGTGGTATATCACATTATTTTTTAAGTCCGATACCCAATACCACAACTGATGCCAAGAATGATTAGTCTCCCATCTTTCTTCGGCTGCCTTTGGTTTTTGTAACCTTTCTTCCCTTGATAGTTGACACCAAAAAACAAATGAGACTGTGATACTGGAGCCTTGTAGCTGTGGCTGTATAGCTAATGTTTTCTTCACAATGCCAGTCACAGCTTTCATTTTGCAAGCACCAGGGAATCGGTGTTCAGTTCTTGTCAGCTAACACATACTGGTCTCAGAGCGTTCCTACTATTAATTCATCAAGAAAGGTTGCAGGCACACCAAAGGTCACTTCCCTAGCTAGCTCTATTGTCTTAAGCAGTGATGCCCAACCTGTGGGTCCCCAGGTGTTTTGGCCTACAACTCCCAGAAATCCCAGTCAGTTTACCAGCTGTCAGTTTGAGAACCACTGGTCTAAAGAATGTATTACCATATATCAAATATTTCTAGGAATTTGAAAAGCTTTTGACACCTGAGATCTAATTATGTAAAAATAGAAATGCACTCACTGAATTTAGATGAACTGCAAGAGGGTTCAAAAGTGATTTGCCTTATTTTCAAACTTGCCGTATTAAGCTAGATGTCTTGTTTTATAGTGTGCTTCCTTTCCTGACAAGAGGGCAGCAAGGCATGAAAAAGTGAACTATGTAAAACTGACTGATCCTTATACTGCTTAACATTTTAATAGAGAGCAGTAGGAATCTGTAAATCTGAAAAGAATATTCATTTCCAGACAACTCAAAGTTTATTCTAACCTGCCAAAGTAACATGTAAATGTAGACATTAATTGTAGAATTTTCCACTCAAGATGGCAGTCTAGCTCCCAGACACAGTCTGCTTAAAATATGTTGGCTTTACTAAATAAATATAAATCAAATATGCATTATATTATGTAAACAAGTGCTGCGGGTGGAGAGAGTATACGAGCAGACAATCCCCAAACAATGAGTATAATATGCTTTTTCTAAACCCTGTGATAGATAGAACACAAGTGGGTAGCATATTGCTAACAAACCACCTATCTGCTGGGCATTTTTCCTGCTTATTTCCCCTGTTTTTAGGTTAGTTTGCTCCCAGCAGCAGCAAACTCCCACTTAAAAATAAAGGTTTAGTGTGTATGTGTGTGTTTACGCAATTTGCGTAAGAAAATGTAATGTAATAATTTTTTCACAAATGCTTTTCCCCATGTAAATAAAATATGAGTGACCTGTTTTAAAGACGGTGTTTCCTTAAGAAAGTCCCCATGTGTTTTAATTCTGAGAAAACATTGGGGGGGGGGGNGTTACTAAATTTGTATACTCAGGCTTTTTAAAGATTTATCTATGGATATGCATATGACTTCAGGTCACCAGTCAACTTATGGCAGCCCCATGAATTTAATAAGGTTTTCTTAGGCAAGGGATATTTGGAGTTGGTTTTGCCACTTTGGTCCTCCGAAATATAGCCTCCAGCACCTGGTATTATTTGGCGATTGTCCATCCAAGTATTACTCAGAGCTGACCTTGCTTAGCTTCCAAGATCAGCCAGGAACTGGCACCTTTACAGTATTTAGTCCTAAAGATGTATCTACTATGTATTAAAACTGCAATTAATATAGCAACCTAGACTCAGAGAGATTTCTCAGCAATTAAACATAGAAGAAGGGGAATATGTATTTATAGTCCATCTTTTTCCAGTTTAGAACTTAAGGCAATTTTCGATAGTCAACAGAATACAGAAGTTAAAAACCAACAAAACAAATGAAAACGTATGAAAAACAAGAACAACACATTATATAGAGCTTGGTTTCCCTGAATCAGTTCTAAAGAGGCCTGAAAGAATAAAATGGATTTTACCTGCTTATGTAAATATAGAAGACACAAGTGTAGCCTCTCTGGGAAGAGATTTCCAGAGCAAAGCAGCCATGTCCCTATGAGATTTACCTGTGTGAGGATTTTGCTGCCAGTATTGGACAATCATTAATTATAAAATATCGCTGGGTCTCCAAATATTCTTGGGCTGTCATAGGCATTAATCTTTCACTGTTGACTATGCTGCCCATGGGGATTGTAGTTTGGAGATCTCAGAATGACCATAGTTGCCTAATCTTTATCTAAGGCAAATAATGCCTGCAGGAGCATTCACAAGACACAATGTTATCCTTGTTATAGTATACCATAGAGCAGGGGTAGGGAACCTATGGTTCGGGAGCCAGATGTGGCTCTTTTCATTATTGCATCTGGCTCTCCAGAGCAGCCCGGGCCTCGGTTTCCCAGCATGCAGCGGGGAGGAGTGACGCAAATGCGCCGCGATTGCCGCTTCCGCACTGCCATCGCCGCCTCATCGCCGCCACTTCCTCATCCCCCGCTGCTCTCGGGGCCCTGCGCCCTCTTTGCCGGGGATGGCGGAGCCCAGCGCCGCCACTGCCTCGTCCTCCTCTTCATCCTTCCCCACGGGCCTCGGGGGAGGTAGTGGAGGAGGACCTGGCCCTGGCGCCGCGGATCCGGCCTTGCTGCCCCCAGGGGACACCCAGCTCATCGTCGTCATCGTCAGGCAGTTTAAGAGCCGCTGCCTCTTCGACGCCTTCCGGAGGGACTGCCTCACCGACGTTGACTCCAAGGTCCGCCTTGGCCACACGCCCTCCTCCCCCTTCCTTCCTCCCTCCCTTCCTGTCTCTTCCTTTCTTTTTCCCCTCTCTTTTTCTTTATCCTCCTTCTCTCCCTACCTTCTTTCCTCCCTCCCTCTTCATTCCTTCCTTCCTTTTCCCTCCCTCTCTCCCCTTCCTTATTTCCTTCATTCTCCCTCTTCCTTCCTTTCTCTCCCTTCATCCTTTCCTTCTCCTTCTCTCCTTCCTTTCCCCCTCCCTCCCTCCCTCTTCCTTCCTTCCTCTTCTATTCTTTTCCCCCAAGTCTTCCTTTCCTTCTCCTTCCTTTCTTTTCACTTCCCTCTCTCTACCCTTCTTTCTTTTCTTCTTTTCCCTTCATTATTTTACTTTTTCCTCACTCCCTTTCCTTTCTTTTCCCCACCCTTTCCTTTCTTCCCTTCCCATTGCCTTCTTTCTTTTCCCCTCCTTGTCTCTCTCCTGCTTTTATTTTCTTCCTTTTCCATAGTTCGTTCTTTTCTTTCTTCCTCTCCCCCTCCCTCCTTTATTTCCTCTATCTTTCTTTCTTTCTTTCCCCCTTCCTTCCATCTTCCCTTTCTTCCTGAGAATGCCTTTTGCAGAGCCAGGTCTGAAGTGTCCCGTCATTCTGCTGGGGGAATCCTTTTCTCATAGTATGTACGTATATACTCACATTTCGTTGAATTCAGTCTTAATATATATATATTGTATGGCTCTCACTGAAATAAATTTCCAAATATTTTGCTTTCATGGCTCTCTGAGTCAAAAAAGTTCCCGACCCCTGCCATAGAGCAATGGTTTTCAACCTTCCCACTCCCGCAACCCCTTAATACAGTTCCTCATGTTGTGGTGACCCCCCAACCATAAAATTATTTTCATTGATCCTTCATACCTGTAATTTTGCTACTGTTATAAATCGTAAAGTAAATATCTGATATGCAGGATGTATTTTCATTCGCTGGACCAAATCTGGCACAAATACCCAATACGCTCAAATCTGAATACTGGTGGGATTGGTGTGGGATTCATTTTGTCATTTGGGAGTTGTAGTTGCTGGGATTTATACAGTCAAAGAGCACTCTCAATTCCACCAATAATGGAATTGAACCAAACTTGGCACACAGAACTCCCATGACCAACAGAAAATACTGGAAGGGTTTGGTGGGCATTGACCTAGAGTTCTGAGTTGTAGTTCACCTACATCCAGAGAGCACTGTGGACCCAAACAATGATGGATCTGGACCAAGCTTGGCATGAATACTCAATATTCCCAAATGTGAACACTGATGGAGTTTGGGGAAAATAGATCTTGATATTTGGGAATTGTAGCTGCTGGGATTTATAGTTCACCTATAATCAAAAAGCATTCTGAACCTCACCGATAGAACTGGGCCAAACTTCCCTCACAAAACTCCCATAACTAACAGAAAATACTGTGTTTTCTGATGGTCTTTGGCGACCCCAACACCTCCTCGCAACCCCCCCCCCCTTTTGACTGTATAAATCCCAGCAACTACAACTCCCAAATGACAAAATGAATCCCACACCAATCCCACCAGTATTCAGACCCCCAGGTTGAGAATGCTGCCATAGAGAGAAATGGAACAAAAGAGTGTCCCAAGCTCTTTATGGGCAGCTCTGGCAAGGAATACAGCTGGTCCTTCTCATTTGTTGGTCCTCCTCATTTGTGGGTGACTCCAGCAGTTGACCATAGAGTCAAGAGGGAGAATCCTAGAGTCCTCGAAAGGTGTTCTCATGCACAAAATAATACCAATTCTTTATTTGCAGTTTTCCCTCTTTTGCAGGGTTTTCTCTCTCTCTTTCTCTCTCTCATGCACATACATTGCAGATGGCTAGTCAGTCTGCCTTGAGATTCAAAATTTTCACCAAGCTATAGACAGGTCTAGCTCTCTCATCTTGGAGACAAGAAGAATGCCAGAGGCAGTTTCCATCATCAGCTGCTACACACCCATAATAATGACTTACAATGATGTCCTGTTTATCCATCAATTGACGGCAGCTGCTGCCCAAACAACAAAGGCTGTCTAAGCATCTCAAGGCTACCCAGCAAACGGAAACACATGTTCCTCTATTAAGATACATATGTGGAATTAGCAATGTGGCATATCCATTTCACTGCAAATTTTAACACACCAAATGTTTGCTATCTAATATGGTAAGAGGGATTAAAAAAATAAAAGACCCTAAACAATGGCATTGAATTAAATGTTGATGCACACACCATCAAGCTGTTTGTAAGAAAGCACATTGACCCTGACACCCAACCATGCAGGCATCTAATTAGTCAGACATATTTCTTCCTTTGCTCCAATGTTTCATGTTATCTAGTGATATTTATCACTTTCCCCCTGTCTTTCCTCTAGTCAATGCAAAGTAATATATATGGCTCTCCTTTTCTTCACTTTATCCTCATCGCCAGACTCAGAGGGTCTCCTTTGGTGACCCACAGACCCCGGAGGACTCAATCTGGCTAGGAAAAGGATCGGATCTGCCCCCGGAGCTACTGAGGACGCCCAGGCCGTCCAGGACGCCCAGGACGCCCAGGACGCCCGGGAACGGTTGGACCATCCGGCCGATCACGGCCTCAGGTGCCCGCTTCTTGAGAAGGTTCAGTGGGAGATCGCTGTCTAAGAACCTGCCTCCCCATTCCTAACACCATCCCTGAAGACAAAGCCCCCAGTTGGCTCGAGGCCCCGGACCCTTGAGGCGTGTGACACCCACGAAGCAGCTCCCCACGGAGGGCAGCGAGATGGCCAGGACTCCACCACCAACCAACTTGACCCCTATACCTATTCAGTACTGCTGGCAGAATACACCAAACTCATGGCCCATGTCCGGGAGTTTGGGAATAGATTTGGTGGCTTACTAGAGTCACTTGGGATCCCTACAGCCCAGTTCCCTATCTTGGATCTGGGGCCAAATAGCTTAGGTGATCCCCCCTGTCTTCCCCCGCCGACCAAGAGTTTACCTGGGACCGATCGTGGGACTTTCCCTCCAGTACCCTGGAGGTCGATCGAGAACCACCGGCCCCAAATACTGAGGAACGGCCTGCATGCCCCCGGGGATCCATCCCAGCAGCCGGGGATGGACTAGCTGCTGTGGAGGACGCCGCGGCTGAGTGCGACGACTTCCACCCAACTCACCCACTCCACTGAGGTCCCAGCCGGGGACCCTGAGGACTCACTGCGGGCTGTTGGAGGCCCGCCGGCCTTGGTGGACGCGCAAGAGATTGCCGAGCTCGACATTGAGGCTGTCTTGGCCCCCTCCCCCGAGGTGCAGCCAGACGCGCCGCCCGCGTGGCGAAGAGCTGGGGGAGCATCCTGGACGAGGCGAGGCCTAACATGGCGGACGTCCTTGACGACATCCATCTTCCCCATGTGCTCGACCCCAAGGAAGAAGCAGGACCCGGAAGCAGCAGACAGTCGGATGCCCCGGAGCCAAGCCCCCGGATTGCCCCTCTCCGGATGTCGCCAGACTACCCCGGAAGTCCCACCCTTGGAGGACTCCTTCCCGATGACGCCGGACCATCCCACGTGCCAGGACCTGGAGAGGAAGAGGCAGTACCGGATGTGGTGCCCTGCCGGAAGTCCTAGAGGTCCCGCCCCGGAGGACTCTTCTTCCACCGGTGGGCTGGGCAAGATGAGACGCAGCCGCCCGGAGGAGGAGACGGCGCCGGAAGCGAAGGGAGGTGAATTCCCCACTCTACGCACTGTGAGCCCCGGATTGGACCCATCTCCCTGTCGGAGAACCCAAGGGAACCGGGACACTAGGGCCGGAGCTCTGGTTGGCTCACTGGTAGGTGGGCCCCCAGAAGCAAGGACTCTAAGACCCGTGAGACATTCCCATCCAGGACGTTCTGGAGCGCCGGCTATAGGTCGGCACAGCTCCATAGGACCCGGCAGACCACCGCGAGGGTCAACCTGGACACTGCGCAATCGGTCGGGACCTTAAAGACGGACCCCCATGGGGGAGACGTCGGCCCCTGCTCCCTGCTTGCGCTTCAGTACCAGCGATCCTGCTGCCCCCTCCCCGCCTTCCTTCTTTTGATGGCGGGGTGGTGTTCCAGTAGGCATCGCTGCTGACCTCTTCCCCTCCCCCCTCCCTTTCCCTACCCTTGTGTTTTTCCCCATGTCTTTTGTACTGTCCTGTTTGTGCTGCCAATGGGCACACAATCTTATGTAAACCACTTAGAGCCTTCGGGATGAAGCGGTATACAAATGTGAATTTAATAATAATAATAATAATAATAAAGACTATGAGTCAGGATAGACTTAAGGTCTGCTGTTAGTTTCCATGGCTCAATAAAGATTTGAACCTGGATTTGCAAACTGCTATACTCACATTATTATTTTTAAAAAGTATGAAATAGGTTTGCTGTTTCTCCAAGGAATTTTTTTATCCCAACTGTCAGTTTCTTTTAAATAAGAACATAAGAAGAGCCATGCTGAATCGGACCTCAGCCCATCTAGTCCAGCATTCTGTATCACACAGTGGCCCACCAGTTGTACACGGGGATCTCGAGCAGAAGGGAGGGCAAAACCCTGACCTGCTCCCGACCCCCCACAACCAGTACCCAGGGAAATCCTGCCTACCTCAACCAACTCCGAGGTGGCACTTGAATGTCCTTTTCAGTAACTACTGATACACTTGGTATCCATAAATCTGTCTAATCCTGCCTTGAAGTTGTTCAGGCTGACAGCTGTCACAACCTCTTCTGGAAGTGAGTTCCATAACCCAATGACCCTCTGGGTGAAGAAATATTTCCCTTTATTAGTCCTAATTTTCCTACCTTGGAGCTTCAGGGAGTGCCCTCTAGTCCTAGTGTTTTGTGATAAAGAAAAATTATTTTCTTTGTTCACCTTTTCTATCCCATGCATGATTTTATACACTTCGATCAAGTCACCTCTTAAACGCCGTCTTTCAAGGCTGAAAAGACCAAGGCGTTGCAACCTGGTTTCATAAGGGAGCCGCTCCATCCCTTGGATCATTCTTGTTGCCCTTTGTGGATCTTATTTTCCCTTCAAATGTTCAACATGTGTATGCATATTCAAGTTGCCTGTCAACCTATGGTGATTTCATGAATTTTGTAAGTTATTACTAGGCAAGGATTATAAACAAAATATTTTTTCCTGTTCCTTCTTGTGAAATGCAGCCTACAGCACCTGGTATTCACTGACAGCCTCTTATTCAGCTACTACCCAGGGCAGATCCTATTTAAATTCCAAGATCAGATAGGATCTGATTTCGTTGGGGCAAAATTTGACACACACAGACACACACACCCAATTTGCAAGTGATATGTTCCCTGAATTAGTATGAGTACGTAAAACTGCGGATGATAGCAAATCCTACTGAAATAAAGAGACAAGAATATCAAAAAATCATGCTGTAGGACCTAGAAAATGCCATAATATAATATATTTTGTCTGATGTGGATAAATAACACCACGGATACCAGCCCTGTGAACATGGGAGCTGTACTGTATTTAAAGATTACATAATCTCATCAAATATAATTATCCTAGGACTTCCGGGTGAGCCATGATGGCAGCAGGCTGGATGCCTGGAGAGCTCCGTGGCACCAACTGATTGTTTGGCCAAAAAGGGCGTCGTACGCTCCTCTTTTCTGGCGGATTGAGGCCAGAAAGAGCTGCAAAGCCAAAAGGCACACCGAAGACCATAAGGGACCTCATCTCTCAAGGGTGGGAGCCCAAAGGATCCGGTAAAGAGCCGAGGCAAGCAGACCAAGCATCGGGAAGCTGGGTGAGAACCCAGCAATTACTGCCAGCCCTGCTCACTTTTAACCAACAAGAAACAACAAAAAAGCTAGAACAAATACAGCAAAGGATCAGAAATGTAAGTTTCTAAAAGAAAGGAATCATCTTTATCTGGCGGGAGGGCTATCTCTAAGGCGGGACAAACTTAAAACTGACAGAAAAGAGAGCGGCAAAGAGTGGGAAAATATTTGGATTTGCAAAAGAGATAAACAGGGAATTAAAGCAAAACTGTCTAAAATAAAGGATTTTGCAGGCAGCGGCATTGATCCAACCTGCAAAGAAAGCAATATAAATATAAATAGAAACAGAACCCACAGGCAGCGGTTCCTGCTTTAAAGCCTCAAAGTCTTAAAGCAGTATTGATCCGACCTGAGGGTAAATTTGAAATCAAAGAAATAAGGACTTAAAATTGAAATTGAAAGAAATAAAACTAGAAGAGTGGAAGGCGAGAAACAGAGGATAAACAAGCCTGACCTTGAATGATGAATTGTTGTAGCTAGCGAGCCTCGTGGAGAGTAAACAAAGAAAAGGAGGGGTGAGGAACAAGGAGAGGGGAAGTGACAAGGCATGTAGAGAACACGGCCGACGAGATCGACACATTTGACGTACCCGACGCAGTAAACGCCATAAACGTAAGGCAAGAGAAGGGCGGAAGAGAAGGAAAGGCAGAAAGCATCACAGGCGGAAATGCGTAAGGAGAAGTGCGGCGAGAAGGGCGGAAGGACGAAAGGACAGAAGGGCGAAGTAAAAGACGACGGAAAGGCGGAAACAGGAAGAACCAATGAGAGAAGATCTAAATTTGGATTATAAAATCTTCACTGGGATTTTAAGTGAAAGGATTAAGTCTTTTTTAAGTACATGGATCAGGGAAGAACAGACAGGTTTTCTCCCAGAAAGACATCTGAAAGATAATCTAAGAAATATCTTAAACAGAATAGAATTTTATGAGCAACACCATCAGACAGAGTTGGCCTTAATAGCCTTAGACGTGGAAAAGGCCTTTGACAACTTAAGTTGGGATTTTTTAAAAGGAATTTTTTAAGACCTTGACATCGGCTATCAATTTACAAATGCCATTGAAGCAATCTATAGTACACAGAAAGCGACGTTATGGATCAACGGACAACCATCAAAGGAGATAAAAATAGAAAAAGTGACTAGACAAGGATGTCCCTTATCACCTCTCATATATATCATGGCATTAGAGATATTGCTAAGGAACATAAGAGAAGATAAGTCGTTACCAACCACCAAGAGGGGGGGAAACTTACAAATTCAGAGCCTTTGCGGATGATTTGATATGCATAGTAGAAGAGCCTAGAACAAACATAAAGAATTGGATAAATAAGATAGAAGAATATGGAAATCTAGCAGGCCTCAGATTGAATAAAGAAAAAACATCAATATTAACCAAAAATATCTCAAAGAATAATCAAGAGGAGCTGAAAGAAAAAACAGGAATGCGAATAACCTCGAAGATTAAATATTTGGGAATAAATCTTACGGCCAAAATTCCGAATTAATAAAAATCAATTATGAAGAAAAATGGAAGGAAATAAAGAATGATCTTAAAAATGGAATCAATTAAACTTATCCTTAATGAGAAGAATTGCTACTGTCAAAATGAACATTTTACCAAAACTGATATTTCTTTTCCAGAATCTCCCGATTTTAAGAAATAATAAATCATTCAAAGAATGGAATAAAGAAATATTAAAATTTATATGGAAAGGGAATTCACCAAGAATCAAATACACCCACATGAATGATACGAAAAACAGAGGAGGATTCGGTTTACCGGTTCTTAGGCTATATTATGATGCCGCAGGCATAACATGGATATTATTGAAAAGAGAAAAAATCTTGGCCTTGGAAGGCTTCAATTTGAGGGTAGGTTGGCATGCCTATTGATGGTATAATCAGGAGAAAAAAGTAAAAAAAAGTCAATAATCACTTTATTAGAGCCTCATTATTAAAGATATGGCAGAAGTACAAAGATAAACTCTATATGAAAACACCAATGCTGGAAGCGGGACAAAGAAAATTACTGGGATGAACTTCATGGCCAACATTTAAGGAGGTACTAAAAAAAAAGAAAATGACGGATATTGCCTCAAGACAAAGGAGGAGATAAATTCTCGGTTCAAATCATTTTCTTGGTTCCAACACATACAAATCAAAGAATATTTAAATAAAGACAAAATGATAATGAAAAAATCATAAAAAGAAAGGAAAAATATAACAAACATTTACAACGAACTATTGGAATGGGCAACAGAAAAAGAGACGGTAAAAGAATGTATAATAACGTGGGCAAGAAATATTGGAAGAACGATAAAACTGCAAGAATAGGAGCAAATATGGCAGAGGAAAATTAAATATACATACTCTACAGATATGAAAGAAAATTGGTTTAAGATAGTCTACAGATGATACATAACACCACATAAGTTGGGACTAATGTATAAAACAGCAAGTAATAAATGCTGGAAATGCGAGAATGAGGTGGGAACATTTTACCATACATGGTGGTCTTGCCCAATAGGAGAAAAATACAAGACATATGTGAAAAAATATTAAAAATAAAAAATCGTATGAAACCGGAATATTTTTTACTGGAAATAATAGATGAAGAATTGAAACTAGACCATAATCAAGATATTTTATTCACATATTTAACGACAGCGGCAAGGATGGTTCACGCTTAAAAATGGAAATTAAAAGAGATGGGAACAATAGAGGAATGGTTAAATAAAACGGAGGAGATAAAAGAAATTGACAAATTAACTTCTGCTCTAAAAGACTCTTATGGAAGACCCATGAAAAATACAGACTAGAAGTTATATGAAGAATTTATTAAAATTTATAAGGAACAGAAAAATTAATACAATAAAGGATTCCTACTGAAAAAAGTTTATAAATAAGTTTATAAGGACTAAGATAGAAAGAGAGATATGCCATTATAGAGAGAATTAAGAAGAAATGGACTATTTTTTGTAAACGCAGAAAAGATCATTTGGAAGTCACAACCCCCTACCCTTCCCAAATGTACCCAAGACTATCCAACCAAAGCCACATACCTTTTTCCCATCCCCAACTTCCCTAAACTCTCCATCCCCAATACACTAGATAGGTAGTATTTTAATTAATGTATATGTGAAATTTTATGCAATAAAAACTATTTTAAAAAATAGAATTATCCTAGTGGAGCAAGACTCCATTCACATGCAGGTTACGTTAAAGACATTTGTGGTTGGAGATGTAGAAGTTAATTTCTTTAGGGAATCCAACATATATATTCAAAATAACAGAAGCATACATGTGAATTAACTGCACTGTAACTACATTTACATTAACTGCAACTATAAAAAAGAATCAGCTACACTGAATTATATTCACAAATTCCAAATTATCAGCAGAGATATGAACAAAACAATGATTTCACAGCCCAATATGGATATTAATACAACAGTCCTTGCGACTGCATATATAACAAAAGGAATCTTCTCAGAGAGTTTTGAACCTTGGGAAAGTGACTTTTGGTAAGCAGATGTATTGCTTTCACACAACAGCACTAACTGATCACTGTAAAGATCTGAAAGGCCTATATTGTCTTACTGTACCCTTTGAAAATTTGGAGCAAGGAAAACAATTTGCATCTTTCTGAAATCCTATTACACCTTATCCCATTCCCACAAATGCATGTACTATATATGTTTTATATTATAACATGAAGCTTCAATATCATTCTGTATTGGGTCTGCAGAAGTGGGATGATATCCATGAAAGTGCAGGCTAAAATGAAAATGAGTTATTCTCCTAAAAGTGCCCCGAAGTTCCTTTTTCTTCTCCCTCACTCCTTTAAAAATATGTGAGGTAGGATTGGTAACAATGGCACTGCTATTGAGACAACTGTAATTGTCGACTATCTTTTTCTAAGCAGGACATTGTGGAATCATAATTCTAATCTTGACATCATAACAACTAGAAACTTATGAAAGTACAAAATATCCACTGCAGTGATGTTAATTGTCAATTATATAAAGCCAAGTTAAAAGGGCAAACAAAAGCGTGCTTGCAGTGGGTTTTTTTTGGAATAATTTTTATTGAGTTTTAAGAAATAAACCAAACAATTGACAAAATATAACATATTTGACACAAGAGGATCAGTAGTGTTGGGATGGGTGAGTGTGGGGCTGGGTATTGAGGCCGGGGGTAGGGGGGGGGGATTGAGGGAAAGGGTAGATGCAGACTAACAAACATAAACTATGATTGACTTCCAATCAGTCTTAAGGTTTTCTTTGTGTCTCAAGATTAACTATCGCATCAAAGATAGAAAAAGCTTTGTTGTGATTTTTTTCTTTCTTTCTTCTTCTTCTATTCCTTTTTATGGCCCTTTTTCTTGGACCATTACTTATCTTTATATGAATTTATAGGACTCCAATCTGTTCTCCTTCTTATTGAACCCGTATTTTTTCTCAGGAGAAAGGTAAGGGTGTCCATGTCTCTTATGTCATATAGTTTATCTAACCAGTCTTCTATTTGGGGAATTTTATCAGTTTTCCAAAGCCTGGCAAACACTATTCTCGCCGCTGTTGTCATATAGGTAAAGAGGATCTCATTGTTTGTGTCCATGTTTCTATCTTTATCAGTTAGACCCAGAAGGTAATAATCGGGTTTCAAGGGGAAATTTACTTTTCGTATTTTTTGTGTGATCTTGTGTATATCTCTCCAGTATTTGAGTGTTATGGGGCAAGACCACCACATGTGGAAATAGCTTCCCACATGTTCGTGGCATTTCCAACAGTTTGACTGGCTATTCTTGTACATAATTCCAATTTTTTTAGGAGTAATGTGCCATCTGTGGAACATTTTGAGCCAGTTCTCTCTCAGGTCTGTCGCATAGGTGTATTTGATTTTCTTGTTCCAAATCAGTTCCCATTCCTGTAGTTTGATTTGTCTGCCTAAGTTCTTAGCCCAGTGGATCATGCAACTTTTGACATTTTCCGACTCAGTGTCCCATTCAAGTAATTTCTTATAAATAGTTGTTATACTTTTTTTTCAGATTTGATAATCTTTTCCCATAAGTCTTCTCCCTCGTGAAAACCCATTTCTATATCCTGCTTAAAAGTCTTTTTAGTTGTATATATTGAAACCAACTTATATTTACCATTAGATGTTTCAGCTCTTGATGAATTTTTAAGTCTATGCAGTGTACTAGCTTCAGAGTACAGTTCACAGCAATTGTTTTTTAATTTCAATTTCACAAAACATAGATCCCAGGACCACATGGGATAGCAAAGGCAGACAAGTGTCTCCAAGGACAGCTAGCCCATTACTACCAATCTTTCCCTGCTACAAGTAAAGAGTGTGTGACATATTTCAGAAGCAAGGTGGAAAACTCATCTACTGTCTTGGTCTACTGCTAGCATGTACCCTCACTGGCATTTATTCCCAAAGAAAATGCATTTTTTGACATAAAAGTGTTGCAACAGTAAAAAAAAATCAGTCACAGTTAGTGTTCCTCATTTAAAAAAACATTAAACCAAGGACATGTCTCTGAATTTTCACAGATGTGCATGGGAGTTCTTCAAAGTTTAAGTAATGTGGAAACAATTCCAAGAAGACAGAGAAGCTGAAAACCACAGGTCTATAATCCCCTACCCAAAGTAAAAAAAAAAAAATCCGAATTAACTGCAAAGGAAACATCCCATGTTATAAAGTTAAAGACATCTGCAAAGACACCAAGTTGGTATGGTAAAGACACAAAGTCCATACTTATTTAATTATGCAAGAGTATTTATAAGATTTTCCCATTGCATGCAGCCTCTTTGCTTTCATTCTGGCCCTCTTCTATGCAAGCAGATTGCAAAAAATATTTTTTCCATTATATACAAACAAAACATTATAGTCAAAGTACTTCTGAACAAGCCAAAAGATTTAGAAGTCATCTATAAATCACAGCTTCAAATCCCAACTAATTTCAAAGTGATTAATTAGTTTCCTGGTTTGGATGTGATATAAAGATGGTGAATTGAGGCTTTCTATTCATTCACTTGTGTAAATGGAGGAACATGGAACTGATTCAGGAAGCTCGAGAACACCCTGGTTTCTTAATCCAGGATTTGATCACCCAAACAAACATGAATATTACTATACCAGAAGGTATCCTTTTTGGCTTTCCATAACACCTTTGTAGATTGTTCAAAGTCTTGCCTGGTACTGGCGTAGGTGGAAGGTGATGGATGAAGGGGAGAACCCTTTTTTGCTTGTGGAAGCAAGGAAAAGGTAGTTACAAGCGCCCATTTCCTGACCTACAACATATTATACCAAATTCAGCAAGACAGAACATTGCTTGTGTTCAAACTGCTTACAGAAGCAATGAAGTGTGCAACTTTCTAATATAAACAGTTTTCTTCCTCAGCCCATCTCTGAAATAAACCATTGCTCCTTGTACTCAGTTCCTTAGGGTCTTGTTGGTTCTTTTTAAAAAAAAAACCAACACTCTATGTAATCTTGCACGAGAAATACCCATGTGGGTGGCTGTATAAAAGAAAAGGAAAGTGTCTGATATTAAGAAATGACTAAGCTTTAATGTATGACAACTACAAAAACTGTTTAGCCATTTTGTAATATGTATTTGTATTATGGGATGGCAGAACTATTAAACAGATAAGGCTAAACAGTCACAGGTACTCAAACCATGCTCAAGTTAATGCCACTTAGGTCACTTGTTTCTGTAACATTTTCTGTAAAAATAAAAAAATAAAAACTATGTCCAGACATTTGTAATATGGAGGAAAATCAAACTTCAGCCTGCAAGAGAAAGATATGAGGAAAGAATGTGATTGAAAATGTACCCGTATGCATGACAAAGCTAAGTTTGAGAAGGATAATATAACTGCTCTAATTTCATTGAAAAGGATCACTTAAAATACTCTTAAATGCTGTTACGGTCCAGCCAAAAAAGTACTCTGTGACCATGTTCAGCTATCAGAGCACAAACATTGACATTTACATTCCTGTCTGTGGAATTCCCTCCCCAAAGACATCAGATTGGCCACCTCCCTCCTGGAAACTCAAGACTTGACTGTGGGACCTTACATTTGACCACTGAATAGCGGCTTGTCTGAAGAAGACATAAGCAATTTTGAAGTGACAATGAACTGACCTGGACCCAGATTTTAATTGGCGTGTTTTAACAACTGTTTATTTAATGTTTTGTTTTAATGAATTTGTTGATTGACGAACTTTAATTAATCGAGATCAAAGGATTAGTATGACGACAAAACGGAAACCGATTTTAAGATTGTGGAGCTGAGATTTGTATTTTGTAGTTTTAATTGTTAATTTATATGGTTTTATATTATTGTTTTTATCTTATTATGATGTGTTGTATGTGGGCACTTGCTGTCGCTTGTTCACCACCTCGAGTCGCCTTCGGGCTGAGAGAGGCGGTATAGAAGCATAGCAAATAAATACATAAATAAATTGTTTTTATCATTATGATGGCACCAAATGGTGTTTGTTGTGAGGCCGCCCTGAGTCTCCCCTTGGGGGTGAGAAGGGCGGGGTACAAGTATATGTAATACATACATACATTGGAGGGGCAGGCGGGATATAGTATAGACATACTCTTCTTATTTCTAAACACATATGATCCAGCAGCATTTCAAATTTCACAGAAATGATACAATATATGTCCAGCAAGAAACCAACAATAAAACTATAAATTAGCTTTTTCTACATGCAAATGTATCTCTATTAAACTTCAAATGTGTATAGCATAAGTGAAGTGCAAGGTTGGAATGCAAGTGCAACGTATAAAGCAACTAATATAAATTTAAAACCAAACAAATAAACACAAAAATAAGCACTGCTGTCTCTCCAAATAGAAAAGGAAGTGAACCTATGACTGATTGAAACATCCAGAACTAGAACTCATTCCATTTAAATTCCCTATACCTTGAAAATTCATGGAGAAGAGTAAGCTAAACCAGTGCTACATACAGCAGTGATATGGTACCATTTCTAGGGCTGTATACGAGTGTGTGAGTGGGGGGGACAAGTCACCAATGTCAGATAGTCTGGAAAGCACTGAACTAAATTTTGACTTGGTACTGTAGCTTTCTACTTAGTTTTTCACATAAAGAGCCATGCAACTTTATACCTGGAAAACGTTATTGCAAAAACAAACAAACAAAGTACTACAATATGTGTGACATCATTGTATTTTGAAAAAGCTCACAGATAATGCATATTTTCCATTTTAGATATGTTGCTTTAAAATCGTTACATCTAATTTTTACATGGGTCATTCTAATACTAATAAGAAAAAAAATGTATGGTGATTAGAATTGTCACGCTAATAAATCATGTTTTTCTTAAAGGTTAATATTTTACACAGAACTGTTTGTATTCAATCAGCAAAGAGCATTTGGGCTTTACGACTAAAAATGTAAGGTCATAGTATCATCCGATCCAGTAAGCCTAGCTTAGCTGCATTCTCAAAATAAATAAATTAAATAATTAAAATAAAATAAAATAAAATAATTAAAACCAAAGGGTTTTAATCTAAGATCATTCAGGCTCCATCTCATGCATTCACATAGTTAATAGGCCCTTTTCAAGACAAAAATTAACTAAGCCAGGAAGTTGAATTACTTCTTGGTTTGGAAAAAAAGGCTTCTACATACCTAAAAATTATTATTTTTTAAATCCTGAAAGTGTGGAGAAATTGCCCAGTCATACTTTATGAGAGCACTACAGATTAATTTTCAGTAAAATTACCCACCCACCCCCAAGACACGCACTTTTTAAAAAAAAACAAACTTTATTTCTACCCCGCACCCATCTCCCCAAGGGGACTCGGGCGGCTTACATAAGGCCAAGCGCAATAACACATAATAACAAAAAAAATAGCAATTATAAAAAAACAATAAAATCAATAAAACTCAAACACAAGCAGTAACAGACAATTTAAAACCATTTCGGGCAGGCCAAATGTGACTGTTAAAATTTTAAAATACATAAACACTGGGTGCAGATAGTGGTAGTTTGCATATAGCAGGAAGGCTTCAAGGACAATATGGGGCAGATACACAACAGGTAATTAAAGTGCTTCTGAGGACTTTTGCAGAGAATGAACACGGCAAGGCGTCATTTACTTCATTCAGGGAAGGCACATTGGAACAGCCACGTCTTCAGGCTCCTCTTAAAGACAGGGTAGGGTTGGGTGGGTTGGGGTGTGTGATAGTGCGAAATGTGTCCCTCAAGGGTCCTTGCATGGGTCTAATATGGTCTTCTACCCACTAGCAGTTTCCCATTCCTTTTCTAGAGGCTTACTGCTAACACATCTTTTGCTAAAATATCTTTAATGTATTTGCACTTGCTTAGGCATTAAATGTTTGCCTGTGTGTAAACTGCCCCAAGTCCCCTTGGGGAGACAGGATGGTCTATAAATAAAGTTTTATTATTCTATATTTGTAAGGATTTCACAAAGAGCATTGTACAGGCAGTCCCCAAGTTACAAACATCTCACTTACAAAGAACTCATAGTTAAGAACAGGGGTGATATAAGGACTCCCTGAAACAACATCTCAGGCTCGGCCAGATTGATCACCAACAATGGTCCACCCTGGCCTCACATCGGGAGGCATGGAGATGCACTATCCACAATGCTGCGGCCTCTTTCGAGAAGACACGCCGAACGTGTCTCGAAGAGAAACAACAACGCAGAAAGAACCGCAACTTGGAAACAACATCACCCAAGGAGACTTTCTGCTGTGCTTTCTGCAACCGAACTTGCCTATCTCAGATTGGCCTTTTTAGTCATCAACACGCTTGTAAAAAGCGTGGGATGAGTCCTTCCTGAATCTTCGTTCGCGAAGTAATGCCGAGAGACAACATGAAGTGAGAGAAATCTACCACTAGGAAGAGAAATTCACTCCTGAAAGAGTTATGCTGAAGAAAAGGTGTCTCAACTGAAGCTCTCTCACCAATCCTTGTTTCTTTTCTTTTTTTCAAAATCCTCACAGGGACAGAAAGTGAGGTAAAATCTTCTGAACAGGGGTACACACAGCAAACAAACACTATAGGGGTGTTAACCCTTCCCTACACTATCCAAAACGTCGTCGAAAAGGATAGAGGCACCCGGCATGCTCCCAGTAGATGGCGCTCTCGATCTCGAGAGCGCGCGTGCGCGAGCCCCTTCCATCGACAAGAGGAGAGAGGGACCCGGGGCGCATGCGTGTGTCTTTTCGAGCCCAAGCAAGCTCTCGGGACCGAGCACCCTCGATCTCTAGGAAGGATACCTCCAGGGCTCCTTGATACTGCGAGAAAGGTCAGGAGCGCACTCGCTAAGCCAGCGTCCTCCAGGGCTCGAAGGGACTTTCCTCTTTCCCTTGCACCATCGAGGAGGAGCGCGCCCGCGCGTCCTCTATGCCTCAAAGGCCATTCCTCCCTCCCGCAGTGGTTCCTGGCGCCGAAGCCAAGTTCACTCCGGGAGCCTTGCTCGTACAGAGGTAAGGCAGAGAGAGCTGCTGGCACACGGTCGGGCCTCGATAGAAGGGCACACTTTGGCCTCTGGCAGCATTAAATGGAGGGCTTCCAGTTCAGGCGGGCCTCTCCTGGAACGACCTGCATCGATGGTGGGCCTGAGCTCGATAGAGGGCCTCCATTGAGCGCCCAAGCTCGACGGAGGGCCTCTGTTTCCTCCGTTTGCCCTCGCGCATGCCTCACATGGGGGCAGAGGTGGGGCAGAGGCGCTGTTGAAGGGACTCCAGTCCCAGCCGTCTTGCGCATGATTCACACCCGAGGGTGGAGGGATCAGAGGCGCCGAATGGGGAACTCCAGCCCCGACGGCCTCGCGCATGCTTCACACCCGAGGGTGGAGGGAGCAGAGGCGCTAATCTCCATGTTGCTAGACACATGGGCTCAAAGAAGGTTGGCGGCCATTTTGGCTGCATGTCGCACACCCGAAGGTGGGACAGAGGCGCTCTTTAAAGTGGTGGCCCGGGGAGCTGTTGCTATCCCATCTATGCTTCAGTCTTCGACGTTGCAGAGCTCCTGCATTCCGTGGAGGTTGGCGGCCATTTTGGCAGCACTTCTCTTCAGCCTTTTACCGTGGATGCCACCAACTGTCAACTCAGGTGGTGTTAATATATAACTACCAATATGATGAATATGGAATTTCATTATTTAATTTTAATATTAAATATTAATATGTTACATTTTATTAATATTATTTTCAGTAAAAATAAGTGGTAACAAAACACCTCTTATCAAAAGGTAATAATTAATATCAAAAAGTAATAATTAATAATTCCAAAAGGTAATTAATAATATCAGAAGATTAATCAAAAGTAATAATTAATTAATAATAAATGGTGATGGCTAAGTGGTGATGGCTAATTTTCACCAAGATGAATAATTAATATAATTACAATTAATAATTGGTGGTGGCAAAACACCACCAATATGAAGAATATTAGAAATTTACAATTTGTAGTCCTTAACGCTAGTCAAGAAATATGAGATAAGATTCCTAGCTGTTGCAGCAGCGGCGGATAAAAGGATCTGAGGTGGCAGCCCCTCCCACTGGCTATATATGCTCGAGGGGATGTGGGCGTGATATACTTTTTAGTTTAAAGTGATATTAACTTTTTTAAGATTCCGAACTGTCTGCGCAGGGCGCAGGAAATACCATAGGTGCTATTCACGGCTGACCACGAAAAGAAACTTGCATATACACACATATGGCTGGAGTTACGTTTTTTAATGTACCTGTTCCAACGTATAAACAAATTCAACTTAAGGGCAAACCTACAGGACCTATCTTGTTTCTACCTTGGGGACTGTTTGTACTTTAAAAAAAACATTGGTCCCCATGTCCTGTAAAGCAATATAACAAATCTTAATTCTTCCTTCCATAAATTCTTCAAATTTTACACATCTCCTATTGAGAGGTGGTGAGGTCTCCTTCTCTGGAAGTCTTCAGAATGGGGCTGGACAGATAAGGAAGCATTAATTGGAGATATGCAATGATCAGGAGGTTGGTCTTGATAACCCACGAGCCCTTTCCAGCTCTATAAATCCACAACATATAAATCCACTTTAACCTAATATTAGACATTCAGAACACTATTAGTAGCCCGATGCATGGGCTCAGTTATTTAGTTAAATGATACTCACTCCAAAAAGGGTGGATTGTGATTGTTACCATGTTCTACAAGGGTCAAATGTGTTGTCTTAAAATTCATCCTAAAATTATAAACACTACATATGGTTTGACTAATTTAATTACACTAATAAAACACGCTAATCGAACATAAATACGCAATTAGCTTAAATACTATGGCTGACTGGTATTTTTCAATGAAGTTAATGTATGCAGGGAGTGGAAAGACATTGTATTTCCTAATCAAAATATATTTTGTGCCCCTCATGATTGTGAACAGAATAAAAAGGCACAAATTAGAAAATGCCATAAACATGGTTTAATTAATGCAAAAACAATAATGAATTTCCATCTGAGTTGGGAAATCAATCTACAGTAATCAAAAGAAATAAGAAAGCAAGAAGGCTGGCAGGAAACTGTACAGCTTGGCAAAATGAAGATAATTTCCACACTGCTAATGATACTACTATTAAGTGAATAAAGTACAAGTAATAGAGACCAACCCACACAACACCAACAACCATCTAAAAATTCAACATACGCTACCTTCTTTACCCCCACAGAGATTTAATTACCTGAATACTTTATTTCAACTAGGAATAAGGAAAGATATTAAAAGCAATATTTTCTAATAAAAAGAAAAGACTACAATATGGATTAAACATTTAATTACAAATTGGTAAGATCCAGTGGTGGACTTCCATTGGCAGAATAGCAGAATCCAGAGGAAAACAAAGATCTCTCTCCAATGCAGCTTCCCATGTATTCCAAAACCACCTCTGAAGAACCCTTCAAAGCACATTTAGATGTCATGAAAAGATATCTGATTTTAATAATTGTTTTAATATTGTTGTTGATTTTTTGTTTTAATGTATATATCTATTTTTACTGTATGTACGTATGTGCATGCCATCAAATTGCTGCTGCTTTTTTGTAAGGCCATTCTGAGTCCCCCTTTTTGGGGTGAGAAGGATGGGATATAAATGTAGTAAATAAACAAGTATATGTTTAATGTAGTTTATTAGTTCTACCAATACATCCCAGATCAGCTACTTGTTTGATCTGACATTCTAAAATAATTACTTTGGATACAGAAGACATGGATACACATTGATCAAGGGACATTTTGACCCAGTTTACAAAACAAGCTCAGGTTCCTTTGATTAAATTCTTTTTACTTTACTAAACAAGATCAAAAGTAGCTTCCCTCACATGGATTGAAATTACTTCCACTAATCACTTCTATGAGCATGGTATGCAAGGACACTAACCAAAAGCAGGCTCAATTTTTAATATGATAGCATAATATAGTAATAATGAACCAAATGCCAGAATTTATGTAATATACCTTTTAAGATTAAAGCCTTTGAGATAGTTCACTCTTTTGTTTTGAGCTGAAGAAAAATGCAGCTGCATTCCTATGACAGAAAGCCTAGATTTAGCAATATTTAAAATAGCTTTCCCCCCACAACTATGTCATAAGCACTTTGACTTTAGACTTTGAAAAGAGAAAATATAAGTTCAATAATTGTGCAAGCCAGCATTTTGGACAGTTCTGGTGCAGTAAATAACATTAAAGTGGGTCTGCAGTCGGCATGCCAAGGGCATTCCATAGCTGTGACTACATACGGAACAAAGCCAGCTTAAACAAACATTTCTTCTTCTGGCTGGCTCTGCACTAGAGCAGTCTACTTCAATGTCTTCTGGCCCCCTCATGTACAACCCTCCATTCTACTAGTTATTCCACTTCTGCCAAGTGCACACAGTAAATGCCATGGGAAACTTCACATATTTTTTTTAAAAGTTAAACTCAAAGGTATGCTAACTTTTCAGCAGCCTAAATGGCCAGACTTGGTATGATTATGCTAAATACATGATGGTGATCATGATTACTGTCTTGCTTTGTCCCTTGCATCTCTTCATCCCATCTGAAAACAGTAACAACATACCAACTTTGGGCAAAGTATTCATCCTAAAATACAATCTATTCACAACACAGTCTAATTCTATATCTATTAGGTAAAAGTCCTACTTAAAAAGATTTCTGTGAAGCTGAAGGGTAAACATGTCTACCCCTAAAGATAAAAATCAGAAACCAGGTTTCCAAGAAACTGTCTTATTTGATTAACCCTCTCACAATGTAGCTATGATGAGCCAATTTTTCATCCAATGTAATCTGTCAAACCCACTCTAGTTGGCCTTAGGTCATACACCTTGCCAGTATCTGCATATACTTCCCAGGATATCCATCTTTACTTATCAGCCTAAAAGAATTTACTCTTGATATTTCCCAAACTAATTTTCTCAGCAACCCTAAGGCAGGGTGAAAACAAAGATTAGAGTTTACAAATCTTAAGAAGTGTATCTTCCTAAATAACCCTTTGTGCCTGTTAAGATATACAGGTGCAGGCAGATACAAATCTTATTTCAATAAGTTTTTAGTAATCTAGATAAGCAATGTTTGACAGATCGTACTAATTTCTGTTGTTCACACCGTATTGCTACTGTACTTGTTACTAAATAGCACTTCTATTGTGGTCTGAATTCAACAGAAGAGACACCATTCTTAAACTGAACAGAAAAAGTGCGATGGAGTGGGTGGCAGAGGTCAGTCCAGTATATTTCAGTCCTTACTGCAGTATTTCCAACTAGTTGCTTTTATTATTTTAAAACTTAAAGGTCCTAGGCCAAGAGTGTATCTTTATACTGGAATATTAAAAAGGCAATGGGAAATAGCTTTTCTTCTTTGACATATTTCCCCTGTACAAGTAACCTTCAAAAGTTATTTTGGAAATGAGTCAAAAACGTGCAAGTGTCTTTCTATGTTTCTGGCCATAAAACAACCAATTCAGTAACTATTTCTTGTCCTTTCATAACATTTCAACTGTATTACCTGAGGTTTCTTTTGCCTAATGATAGGGCAGACGCTAACCAACACGAAAAGATCAGTCCTTTTCACACTGGAATTCCTGGAAGTATGGTATATACTCTAAAACTGTGGTCTCAAAAAAAAACCCCAATGAATATAGAATCGCTTCCCTGTTAGTAGAAAGACTGAAAGATAACTGGAAAAAGTGCATTATGTTATGCTTCTCTTGGACAATCACGCTTCACTCAAGTCTTTGCCTTTTTCTAGTCACAAGGATGGAATCATCTCACCTAAATTCTGAAGTTCATTTTTTACAAAATCAAATCTTCCCACCTCATATCTACCAAAAATACCTACTCCATTAACTAACTGTTTTCGTGGACCACGGACAAATAAGAGTGCTTGCTTATGAACCTCTGAGTAGGGCTACAATTTTTTAAAATCCTAAAGTACAGGCACTCACTAAGACAGTTTCCATATCCATGAACCTAACAAGAGCCATGAACTGCACAGAGCTATATTAATCTATACCAGTTCTTTTTTTTTCATCCTCCACTAGATGGTCTTTTACAAATCTAATGGATTCCAAATGCCTTATAAGATTAAAACACTTCTGACTTGGGAACTGAGGCGGAAATCTTGTATTTTGGAAAGTCTATTTTTAGAAATAGATTCATTTCATGTTACTGCTTCATGTTACTGCTAATCAGAAAATATATGACAATTTTAGAAGTAGCCAGTTTGCTCACTTCATGAGTGAAAGTCAATTACAACCTTTGGGGGGGGGGGACACGGACGGACGGACGGACTGTAATCGTCAAAAGAATAGAAAGTAGGCCAAGAAGAGAATGAATATTCACAAATAAAGATACCGTATAAATTAGTTATATATCTCATAAATCAATCTAGTACAAATCAACTCAAACTTTCCCCTCTAATTTTAAATGAGGAGGACGGCTGCTACTGAGAGACTGACTGGGGAGGAAGTTCTGAGCCAACATGGAAAGAACGGTATATAAATCGAAATAATAAATAAATAAATAAGTTTGCAGCCATCACCATTCCATGGACTGCTTGTGTATTAGACAGAAGTGAGGAGAACCAACATGGTATGAAAATCTATGAGTTGGACTACAACTCTAGAAACATGGATTTGAATCCCTGTCTGGCCTTGGAAACCTAATAGGGCCCTTTCTAGACTGCCATATAATCCAGATTATCTGCTTTGAACTGGATTATAGAGTCTACATTGCCATATAATCCAGTTCAAAGCAGATAATGCTGCTGGTTCTCCTTTAAAACATGATTAAAATGTCACAGTCATCCACTATATCTTTCTTTAGCTGTGGGGGAGACTTGCTACAGACACAGACTGAGATGAAAGTAAGATTAAATACACAGTTCATTAAAAGAATCTTACAGGTAATTGCCAAGTTTCACAAGTAATGAAGTTCAAAAATATTCACAATATAGTATTATTTCACCAATGTAATGGAAATTACATATCCATAGAGACTCACTTAGTAACCCTGGTTTGAAAATCAGAATGAAGATCACAGGTAGTTTTAGTTTTGCACCTTCAAGTCATTTAAGTTCTATGGCAACCCTATCATGGTGTTTTCTTGGCAAGATTCCATCAAAGAGGGGTTGCCTTTTCCTCGCCTGAAGATGACAGATTGTGACTAGCCCAAGCGCAGCGACTGGGTTTTCATAACTGAATCCAGAGTTGTAGTCCAACACTCAAAGTACTCTGCCATGCTACATTACAGTAGTACATTATTCTGTGATAAGAACATCACAAAGCATTAAAATCTCCTATGTAAATAGGTTAAATACTAACCTGTAAATCAGTAAATTATGTGGTGCTGACTAAGATTAACCGAGTTTCTCCATTCTGGCTGACTATGCAACATCTTCCTTCCTGTTAGCAATTGGTTAAACAGTTGTGGCTAACAGCTTCTTTTCAGGACACAAAAAAGCCAAGGTGGTAGAATTCCAGTTTTGGATATGACCAAACAGCTCACATCTTGAAGCAATTGGGGAAAAATGTTTGTCTCAGCAACTTCCTTACAGACATAGCTGGAGAATGCAGCCTTTACCACAAGACAGTCCAGGCAGGGCTCCCCTGTTGTCTTTGCAATGGCCTCTCTTATCTAGAAGGTTTCATAAGAAAAGACACCCCAGCATGTTGCAGTGCTCAACTATGAATTCAACGGTCAAATAAAAATATTAGTGTTGCATTAAACCTCTGCAGGATCTTTACCTACTGGTATTTCAAGCTGTCACTGAAGGAGAATTGACAGGAAGTTAAGATGTTTGAAAGGTACTTTTACAGCTTCAGAATAAAACACTTTAGGAATGGAATTTTTAAATAAGAAAATCTCACTAGTATATTTACTTTCATGCTATTTCCAATCTTGTAAGTTCAAGACTGAAAAATATAATTAAATATACTAAAACTTATATTGCAAATGTTGGGGGAGGATATGCCTGCTTATCCATGGCCAATAAAAGCGTTCCTAAATAAAACACATTAACTCCAGATGTTCCATAGGCTTTGGACAGATGTTTGGGGGAAGGGATAGGCCAAGAGCTGCTTGAGAAATAAAAAAAAGAGCAGTGCTGCTACACAAAAATGATGCTGCTGGAAGCCAGATTTATCTCTACTACTTCGTTAAAATGTGCAAAGTGAACTACAAACCATGTTCTGTTTTCACCAGTAACAGAAACCAATTTCAGCTGACTGCAGAGTCTACAATAGGTATATAAAAGCTATCTTTTAAGAACAATGTGTATGTTGTGCCCTTCAGGTTACCTACTGACTTATGGAGACCCCATGAATTCCATAGGGCTTTCTTAGGCCCCTTCTACACCATTGTATAAAATCCAGATTTTCGGTTTTGAACTGGATTATATGGCAGTATAGACTCATATATAGTGGATTATCTCACTTGATATTCTGGATTATATGGCAATGTACAAGGGCCCCTTCTCAAGGAATAGTCAGAGATGGTTTTGCCAGGTCCTTCCTCTGAAACATAATCTATAGTACCTGGTATTTGATGGCAGTCTCACCCAAACAGTAACCAGGGCTGACCCTGCTTAGCATTCAAGATCAGATGGGATCTGTTGACTTTAGGATGTATAGGCCTTAGAAAAGTGACAGCTGTCATTTCTGTTGTCACTATAAAATTGTGACTCAGCATCAAGGGCCAAGACAAAATGGGGCAAGAGCAAGACCTACATTCACATACTTGTTTAAACTAGCCACCCATGTATTTGTCAGCAGACTTCTGTTCTATTCAGTTGCAACCTTTCCTATAGCCAGAACACAGAAGTAGTCAATAACAGACAAGTCACTTTTCATAGAATTTCACAGTTCAGCAACTTTGCTTAACAGCCAGCCGAATTGAACCATTTACAGTAGCAGTAGTACACCTCACAGCAGTGTAAGAAAAGTTATAGATAATACTTTGTAATAAAATACGAAAAAGTTTATGTTCCTGCTTTGAAAGTGTTATGTCCTGTTTAATTGTATGGTATTTACTTTAAAAGTAATTGTTACACTTCAGAAACTTTGTTTTTGTGTCTTCCACAAACTAGGTTGAATTGGTTGAGGCTTGATGAGATATTCACTGAAAAACTATAGCAAAATGTGCTGCAGGGTGTCACGCAAAATAAACCTTTTCCATATTTTTATGATAGGAAATGACATTTACAACCCAGGAACAAAAATAGTGTTACATAGTGTAATCTTACAGCAATCTGAACCCAAATTACATTTTCACTTTTTACAGATCAGACCAAATAGATACTCCTATGTCTTCTTTATCATATAAGTGCTGCTCACTTGTAAATATATTTGGATTCAATTAAATGCATGTTGTACCTTTAGAGTTTAAAAGTTTTCAGCCCATGTTTCCGGTTATATAGGATTTGAGGTAGTATAAAATACAATAATGCAAGAGGGAACATAAACATGTTACCGTTGTGAATCTTCCACCAGTCCTTTCTGATTTACACCAATGCAAAGGTGAAACAAGGGGATCTGCTATTGTCTTTCTCAGAGGTTAAGAGAGAGTGACATGCCCAAAGTCACTCAGTGGGTTGATATGTTGGAACAGGGATACAAAGTATGAATATCTCCTGCCCTAACCCTATGCTCAAACAACACAGGCACACTGGTTTAGTGAAAATGAAGGAACATTAATTTTAAAAAAACATGACTGTGTAGCTATTAGAAATTACAAACATATTAAATGCACAGTAGTCAAACAGGACAGTTTCGCTGGTAAACAAGATTCAGGACTTTCTCACATGATTTCACTATCCCGAACCATTATATGATCAGGGATAAGGCACCTTACTGGCATGGGGACATTAATGGCATTCTGATAGCACAAAAGCATCTGGGATCATTGCACTAGATCTGTTATGACCATATGTGATCAGGGATTATTGACAATTTGTTTCCCATCAATAGCAAGAAAAATATTCACAGTGGCTACATTCAACTTCAAAATAGAAGAACAATGTTACTTGGCAAACTTTTAAGGAAGGATTTTAACATGAAAGCAACTAAATATATATTTAAAGACATTCCATCCTGTAGATATTTCATCCTCCAACAATTGTACTCCTGAATCCTACAATATACAGAAAACTTAAACAAGACCCAACTTCCAAAATAACCAGAAAAACCAACACTCTGATCAAGAACTCCTCGATCAACTTTGACATACGCCAACAACTATGCAAATCGGAAGCACTCCCACCTAAGCTTTATGGACTCCCAAGGACTCCACCCCACTCAGACCCATTGTGAGTGCCATTGGATCCCCCACGTACAACTTAGCAAAAACTTTGGCTGCACAGTTGCAAACTCATATTGGGCTCACTACGCACTAAAGGACTCAGCCCACTTCATAGAAAAAATCAGCAACCTCAAGCTAAATACCAAGGACAAACTGATCAGCTTCGATGTGGTGTCTCTATTTACCATGGTCCCGGTAGCATACACCATTGCACTAATCAACCAGAAGTTCCCAGAAGACATCACAGCTCTGTTTCACCATTGCCTCACCACCAGCTATTTTCAGTGGGATAATGAATTATATGAACAGAAAGATGGAGTAGCTATAGGGAGCCCTCTCAGCCCAGTCATAGCAAATTTCTACATGGAACACTTTGAAAAACAAGCCCTGGAAACCGAAACAAAAAAGCCCACAATATGGTTCCAATATGTGGATGAAACTTTTACCATTTGAAGCCATGGAGAAGAAGAACTAAACATGTTCCTGGACTATCTTAACAGCATCCACCCAAACATCCAATTCACCATGGAAAAAGAAAATGAAGGAAAACTGCCTTTTCTAGATGTGCTAGTCAACCGCAAACCAGATGAACAATTGGGTCAAACAGTTTACAGAAAACCTACACACAGAGATAGATACCTACATAAAACTCCAACCAACACCCAAATCAAAAAAGCATCATTAAAGCCTTGGCAGACCATGCAAAAAGAATCTGTGAACCCCACCTCCCCCAAGATGAACTGAACCATCTAAACTGGGCTTTACAGACCAATGGATGCTCCACCTCAGGCATCAGAAGAGCTGCAAGACCGAGAACAAGCCACGAGACAAAGACAAAGATATACCATGCAGCTGTGGACAAGTCTACATAGAGACCACCAAACGCAGCACCCAAACACGAATCAAGGAACATGAAAGGCACTGCAGGCTACTTCAACCAGAGAAGTCAGTCATAGCAGAGCACCTGATGAACCAACCTGGACACAGGATATTATTTGAGAACCAAGAAATGCTGGACCACTCTCACAACCACCATGTCAGGCTACACAGAGAAGCCATTGAAATCCGTAAGCATGTGGACAATTTCAACAGAAAGGAGGAAACCATGAAAATGAACAAAATCTGACTACCAGTATTAAAAAAAACTCTAAAATTGTAACAGCAAAACAACACCCCAACACAGGGAAACTCCAGAGAGGAAACAATCAGGGACAGCTAATCACATCTCAACAAAAGAACCCCCCCCGCACTAACAAGCCACACCAAAAAAACTGCCAGGCCATCAAATGCTAATCAAGGTGGTCAGTTGAAACATTCACACCTAGCTCCTACAGACAAGAGCTCTTTGTCCCACCCTGGACATTCCACAGATATATAAACCCAATTTTCCTAGTTCCAACAGACCCCACTTCTGAGGATGCTTACCATAGATGCAGGCGAAACATCAGGAGAGAATGCCTCTAGGACATGGTCATATAGCCCGAAAAAACCTACAACAACGCAATCGTACTACATGTTCATGACACAGTTTTTTAAAATCCAACAGTACCAATAGTATTTATTTATTTAAGGTATTTCTATATTGTCTCCGAACCTAGAACGCCTCTTAAGGCCATGAACAAGGTAAAAGCAATTAAAACAGAACAAAGATAAATAAAGTTTTTCAAAAGCATATTAAAATACTTATTAAACTTTTAAAAGCAGTCTTAAAAACAACCCTAAAATGCAATTTTAAAAGAGAGAAATCTTAACGGCCATGTGGAACAGCACTGTTTAGCTGAGATGGAGTCAGCCTAACTTCCTTGAATGGGAATTCTACCTATCAGGACACTGTTACAGAGAAGACCCTGCTATGTGTACCTCCCAACCTAATTCAAAGGAGGACTGATAAGGAAAGAGGTGGCCTTTCAGATATCCCTGCTCAATATCACTCTGTTCTCATTTTTAATCCAAACTTTCCTTGCAGTGAGTCTGCACTTAGGTTCTGTCCCCTTGAAACTCCACTTGTAAAGGAACTTTCCAAGATACCGAACATATTTGGACCTAACGTGAACTGTCTACCCTAATGAGGTGGAAGGCACCAACTACAAATGAGATATAGTCTAGGAAGGAGCAGGGACATATATTTGAGTATGCTCTAACTGGAGGTCAGCTGTGACCAGCAGTGTTGCAGAATTCGAAGAGGCATGAATGGAGGGTGAAAGGGAGAAATGTGCCAAGAGGAAGACGCATCAAGCCAACCCTGACCGGGGCCACCTTCAATCTGGAAACCCATGTCCTAACTGCAGGAGAACATGCAGATCAAGAACAGGGCTCCACAGCCACCTACTGACCCTCACCAGGACACTACGCTTGGAAGATCACCTTCCTCGGCCTATGAGGGATCGCCTAAGTAAGTAAGTACCAACCACAAATGGCATATAGTCTAGGAAGGAGCAGGGCCATATATTTGAGTTGCTAAATAATAGCAACTGCAAGAAGAACAAATATAATAGACCCTACACTGTAATGAGGGTCAGGAGCCAAAGTGAAAAACTGCTGGAGAGAACACCTCTTTATGTTCTCCAGATCACCTCAATGGTCAACTTCTGATAGATGGTGACAACAGAGTCACCCTAAGGACTGATTGGTGGAATTCCCATTCAAGGAAGTTAGGCTGACTCCATCTCAGCTAGAAACAACATATTAATCAAATCCAACAGTAATCAAATACAGGAAATTACACCTGCAAACGTGAAGAGTCGACCGTATACTCAATACTGGGCTTGCATAATGTCATTCTCTGCCAGTAGAATGGTGCACCAGTAATCCTGTTCAACCTGTGTTCAAGGGAAATTTTGCACAATTCAAACAAGACACTGAAAGGAAAGAGAATGCACAACCAAATCCACAATGTGAGCCCATGTACAAGGCACATGTGCAACTCTGCTTCTACAAACTTCAATTAAATATAGTTGCTCTGTACCCATATGCATTTCTTTAACAAATTCAAGTGCAGTGGGTTTGAGGAATGTATTTTCATCCTCTCCAACTACCCCAATCAATTGTCTGCCATCCCATTTTTTATGTTTTAAAACTTCTTATTTGATGTAAAATACATTGCAGGCATCCCTAAATTTTGAAAGTAAAAAGATATCCAAGTGAAGCCATAATGATTGTTTGATGAAGCACTGCCAGCTGTATTTCTATATGTACCACTACAGACAACTGTATTACCCGAGGCTAAGTTAGTATACAGTGCCTAAATTAGGTAGTTTGTGCGGAGAGGGACAAGAGTACAGAGGAGTAATTATTTCCTCTCCCTTGCCAAAAAAACTTACACAAAACTGCATTATATTTTTAAGAAGTCTATAGTTTTCATTTTATTAGTTTATAGGAATATTGCCCAAGGCATGCAAGGATTTGATAGGAGGACGTAGACTAAGGCAGCATGTTCTTGTAAAGGATTCTTTCACTGACTAAGTAAACAAGACTAGTACCTCAAACCTTTCTTCAACTTGATCTCTCTCCACCCAACCCTTTTATTATTGAGAAAAAATAAGTATAAGGTTGGTTCACAACTCAAGGCAAAGCATCATCTGGTCCATTTTTAAAGTTAATTTCCAATTAAACAACTAAACAATGTCTAAGAAAGTGGCTATTATACTTCAGAATGTGACATAATAGTCACTCACAGAATGGCTACACTTTTCAATCCAATTCACAGAAATTTGAGGAAAAAAATACTACTACTAATTCATTAATGGGTTTACTGAGAAATAATCACTACCCTAAACTATTTATTAGATAAGAAATACGTGTAAATATTTTATATGGGGAATATTAACTTGGTAACTGTTTCGATATATATATTCCAAGATATCAATCGGTTCTAAAAGTAACTTTGCCAAATTATATGGATGTGACTTCTAAGAACTGAAAAGTACTGCTAACTTTCAACAACAGCAACAATATTACCCCAAACTGTTAGTTAAATATCTTTAGCAATGACTCAAAAAGCTTTCTTGCCTTATAGAACACACCTATTGAAACTGAGAAATGTAATGTAAAACGGGCAGGAAGAATTCAACCTATGTCCATATGTCGCCCACAAATCCATTTATGTCCCCCAAAGTCACACTGACCGCTCCCCCAGATTTTTTTAAAGGCCAAATATGCCCTAAAATGGTCTTTGACACGCTCTTCTCTCCCTCTACAACTAAAAAGAAAAAGCTGCAAGTTGGCAAAAAAACTTAGGATGTGTCAACTAGAAATAACCTCCTGTCACATCTAAGACAGATTTCTAGTCAAAAATGTGGTGATGCGGCCCACTTTGTCACTGTCAGAATGCAACAGTTGCCCATCTCTGGTCTAACACCGGAAATGTGGTGCAGCTGGCTAAAGTGTCAGCTGCATAAGATCTCTCTGACCAGTAGGTCATGAGTTCGAGGCCTGCCCGGGTCGAGGTGGGTTCTCGACCTTAAGTGTAGCCTGCTGACAACCTTTGCAGCCCAAAAGACAGTTACATTTCTCAAGTAGGAGATAAAGGTACCACATTAAAGTGGGGAGGCAAATTTTGACTGATTTATGAGGCCATTAAAATAACCTAGGAATTGCTGAGGAATGCGGAAGAACAAGGGATGCTGGAAACGCTGATTAGATTAGGAGTGCATCAGCTCCCCCTGGTGGCCAGAAAGTTTGCCTCTGTTTGTGTAATATGTGTGTAATATGTCAAAAATGTATGTACTGTGATAAATGTCACATGTTTATATGTCATATGTTGAACTGGAGGGATTGTCTGCAAGTATGTGTACTGTAATCTGCTCTGAGTCCCCTTTAGGGTGAGAAGAGCGGAATATACTGTAAATAAAGGAAATAAATAAATAAATAAATAACAGAACCAAAAAGCTAGCATCAGCAAAACATTCAAAATTGAAAGTTGTGACAGCAAATGTTAACTTGTGTTAAAATATTTTCAGAAGAAACCAGAGACTGCAACATGCCTGGGCAAACTTGTACAAATGAGGCCAAAACTATGCCTTTGGAGATTAATGTGTTTTGCTATTAATGCCTATGTAGCATACATCCCTCCACACAGTTTCAATGGGCTTAGTATACTATTACCTTAGGTCTCTTTATTTTGGAAATGCTTACCTCATTTTAGAGAAGGGACTGGTAGAAAAAGAACTGGCTAATAACCTCCTATATTACTAATTTGGTCAATCCATTTATGGACGTTTGGGAACAAGCCTTGGGCTGCTGACGTTTAAGTTAATGGTTCTTGGCTAGGAAAATAAATGTCAGCCACAAAGAAGTGGAAATTGAAAATGTTCAGGTTTAACCCCAGAGAGCCAGAAATATCCCTAAGCATATTGCCCATAAAACCACTTCATGTGTTTCAGTTAACTAAACAGCAGTTAATTATAATGGCATCCTCGCAACAAAAGAAACTGATTTCTTATGCAAGTTTATGAAAAAAAATTATTTAGTGTCGACTCAAAATTATCAATATGATAATTCAATGGAGGACAAACAAAGGTAAATATGTAAAATTAGAGTATGTGATTCAGATGTGTTGTAGATTATTCCAGGTAATAACTTAGATACTTTACGCTCGTTACATGAAGATGCCACAAGTTCCACATTTAAAACTAGTTTCTACAGAAAGCTCCGTATGAGACTTTTTTTTGTTTCATCTATGCAGATAACTATTTTATATATTCAATATCACTTAAATTCACCTGTTGGACAAACAATCCATTTTCTTAGCTTAAACATTCAACTGGTATAAAACACCACTTACCATAATGTCCGGATTTGCAAACTGAAAAACAGATTTACTCTTTCTATAAAAATGTAACTTTCCTTTGAAGGATGGAAAACCGAGTGGGAAGAAAAGATTGTGTCTGTTTGGAATTCTTTGCTAAAACTGCAACTGAAATGGTGGGGTGAGGAATTAATGCCCCCTTCTTCCCAAAGCTCAGCTGAAGTTGGAATGTATTCTGGCTGTGCACTTGCCACGGTAGAGCTACCGGTATATAACAAGCCTCTTACTTCAAATTCCAACTTGGTCCGAGATAAGTGAAGATATGGGTGTTCTCGGATTTTTTTTTTTAAAGAAAGAGATTATCCTCCCCTCCATCTACAGCTCCAGTCTTTTAACAAGAAAGGATTTTTGCCTGAGCTCACGCTGTTCTTCAGAGACCATTATTGATGAGAAACAAAACCTATCCAACTCAGAAAAAGCATTAAGAACCAAGGCTATTTCAGAACAGAAGTCCGATGTTTATTTTTTAAGCATTCCAAACATATTGAATAATCCACATGAACCACCAGCACAATTGACTAAATGTGATATGAAAAATGGAAACCAAGAACTACATTAGAAACCACAGCAGCTATAAAGTTTAATAAGGACTTTACTAATGCTGTAATAGCAAATGGCAAGAATCATCTGGCAAAAGGAATTGAGTGTAAGATTACTGGTGCCAGCGGATGGCAACAAGATGCTCATCTGGGGTGTTTTAGGGCTGTCAGCTTATCAAAATAAACTGGTGAGTTTGCAAGTACTGTATATATTCGCTTGTAAAAAGCGTGGGATGAGTCCTTCCTGAATCTTCATTCGCAAAGTAATGCTGAGAGATATATTCATGTATAAGACTAGAATTTTTAGTAAAATATTTGACCCAAAAACTTGGTTGACTTATCCATGGGCCCATGTAACTACTACCTTCACTCTTATGAAAACAGGAACCATCCTCATTTCCTGTGTAGAGTGGCAAGAGCTGAGTCCCTCCCGAGAAACCCTAAAAGAAGCACCAACTGTCTGTACTCTCTCCATTCTGCCAATGCTTTTGTGCATACAGTCTAGCTTATGGCATAGCCACTATACAACTTGGTGGACTCCAGAAAGAATTGAGATGACTGCCTCCCCCCGGGTGGTTTTAGCACTCTCCTCTTCCCGCAGAATAACCTTCGACTTATCTGCAAGTCTTATTAAAATGCCTAATTTTGACCCAAAATTTGAAATGTAACAGGCAGATATGTAATGTAGCAATAACTCTAATATATACGAGGTTGTATAGCATGTACTTCCTCTCATAATTTAAAATAGGCCTACATCGGAACAGTTATGATATCTGAGCTACAAGGTAATCTAATCCATGGTGTCGTCTTTTATTTGAAAGTAGTATAAAAAATCAACATCCCCTTAGTATACAAAGTCAGCAACATTTTAAAATTCTTCTTTGGAGGGAAGGACATAAGTTGATAAAAAACAGAGTAACATTATGATTGATTTTTAAAAAAACTTTTACTCAGAGAAATCTATCCCTCAGCTATGCGGTGTTCGAAGACACACAGCACTTGAAAATTAGAATTAATAGAAGCAAGTTTATAATGCTCTCCTGAATGGAGCCAAGAAACACATGGCTTGATTGAGCATGAATAGGAGATTTGTGCTGGCACTACTCTTTGGCTCCCTCCACTCTTTTGCTCTCCAGTCAGCTGACAAAGAAGAAAATTTTGGCAGCTCCCTTTGCTATGTGGGATTCCACAGCTACACTACTTGTAAGGGTGGCAGCAGGACAAGAATGGAAGATTCTGAATGCAGCAAAGTATAGAGCTGCTAATTGAACAATTTGTGCATATCTATCCAAAGGGCTCTCTTTCACACAACCTCCTGAACAGCACAATGTAAAGCTAATGAGAATGTAACTACAGAACTGAACTCTCACTGATTTCTGTATCAAATCAAATGCTGTTGTGTAGTAGGAAGCCAGCCCTCTTTTGGTGCAATGTGCGCAATTCTACTGAACAGCTATTAGTTTCATTGTAAACGAGTTATTTAATCAAATCTATTTTGTAATAGCATGGGAGCAGAATATCTGAAAGATTGCCCCATGTTGTATGAACCTACAAACTTGAGTTATTAAGTAGAGACTGTGTTCCATAATTTTCACTTATTTTGCCCTTTGAGTTTTTATGCATGCCTTAACCAGGTGCATTGCTTTGAGACTGCTACAGTCATAACCTTAACACAATTTATTTTGTAGATACCAGCATAGTCTGGACTTGTACATTTTTAACCAGTAGTCGTCTCCCCCCCACCAAAAAAAATCATTTCTTAAGGTGACAAAGAGGTTCACTGGCTTAATTAGAAAGTCTTGACTGCTTAGTAATAATTGTCTTTAAAAGGAACATAAACATTTCAGCACAAGACAAAGCTCACTTCATAAGCCACACTTTAAACAATTGCTCGTGGAACAACTGGCTGGGGGAAACACACCGATTAGCAGGATCTTTATAATGAGTTTTCCTCTAAGACTGCAATTTTAGCTGGAGGCAGAGGTTTAAAACATATAGACAAAACAATGTTAAGTCTGGTAGGAAATAAAAAGAAATATGTGATCATATTTTGTACGTGGTGTTAGTGGCTTGACTGTTGGGGCCCGCTCATATTACAGAACTATAGCACAATTTTCTACTTTAACCTTTGTTGTTCCATTCAAAGAAATTTTTGGGTTTGCACTTCTATGAAGAACTGCAACGTTCCAGATGAAACTTCTAATTGCCCCTCGCTAAACTGCAAATCCCAGGATTCCATATGATATGTCCATGTCAGTTAAATAGGAATATTAATGGTGTAGTTCTGTTGTGTGAATGGGTCTTTGGTGCAAGGGGGAGAGTGTTGTTATTTCCAAGGGCTGTTTATTCTCCAGTGTCTCACCTGAGCCCCTAGTTTAGTGATTCTCAACCTGTGGGTCCCCAGATGTTATGGCCTTAAACTCCCAAAAATCCTAACAGCTGTTAAACTGGCTGGGATTTCTGGGAGTTGTAGGCCAAAGCACCTGGGGACCCACAGATTGAGAACCACATTTTAGTTGGATATTTTATAAAGTTGCCAGCACTTTAACTTGCCAGGTAATGTTGCATGATACATACTAGTATCAATTGCAAGATTTTCAATCTGTTCTGTCCACCATTCTACTTAGAAAGCCTTCTTAGGCCTAAGTATCCTAACTCTCCCTCTGGCATTTTCACTACAGGCATGTTTAGGTGTTTTTAATTGAAAACAGTTACTTTGATATTATTGCTTTATGTTTCTTAGTGATATTTTATTGTATTGTTCAAATGTTGTGTTTAAATACTTTAAAAACACAAGCTGCCTTGAGGGCTTTTTTTTAGTTGAAAAGCTGTACAGGAATAAACCATTCATCAAATGGAGAAACATCTGTGTTTTCCTTTGTGGCAGCTGTTTTGCATGATGGTCTCTGAAATCTTTGAGCTTACTTGTTTGATTGTATGTGTGTGTTATTTTTCTGAACATGATACTCACTGTTCTGATACAAATGTTCTGTTCTTTCAATTTTGCAGTAGTGGAGCATCAGGTAAGCTTGCCTAATTTCTGAATTAACTCAAGACAAAGGAAAAGCTCATTGTCTCTGTTCTTTTACAATGGAAGAGATATGGACTGAGATTTTATAACATGAAGAAAAGAGTAAAAATAACCCACTAAGCACATACTTGGATTAACCTAAAGTGGATCTTTGGATTCTAGTCACTAAAACTAACAATACACATTTTTGTTGTTGTGTTATTTTCAAGTTATTTTCAATCTATGACTATATTGGAGCTTTTAGATCAGTACCCACAAGCCATCCCTGTGATTTTGGGGGACTTTAATGCGAGGCTGGGGCCCAAACCCTGGGACCATGCCAAAACTCTAGGCCTGTCTCACCCTTCACCCCATTCACTTGTTAATTGGTCATCTAGGGACAAGAAGGTGAATGCGGCCGGCTCAAGCTTGTTATCGCTGGTATGTAGATGTGATATGATCCTCTTGGGTGGTAAGGATACTTCTTTTGTATATCCTTATACTTTCCACGGGCCATCCGCAAGCAGTACTGTGGATTATATCGGTACTACTGCAGATTTTGAACCCCTTTTCTCTCAGATTTTTGTCTTCCCCGTTGCTGATAGTGATCACCAACCTATAGGTGTTCACCTTATCGGTCCCTCGGACCTAAGACCCTCAGTATCAGGGGATCAATGGCTACGTGACCATCTAGAGACTCATTCTCACTATAGCATCAAATGGCTGAAGGTTGACCTTTCAACCTTAAACAATGACATGAATTCAATCTATGGCAACCCTAAAGCAAACCTACCATGGGGTTTCCTTGATGCGAGTGGAAGGTACTGCTGTCTTTTTCAGGGGCTGAGAAAGTGTGACTTGTACAATGTCATCCAGTGGGTTTTTATAGCCAACTGGGAATTCAAATCATGTTGTATCTTAGTGCAAGAATCAAAGCACTACATCACATTGGCTCAAATCATTTGATAATAAACACTCATCAAACCAGGTAAAATTACTCTAATTCCAACAGACTCAAAATATAATTATGGTACTTTGGGCTTAAAGTGTAAGTCTAATCTTACTTATTCAATGACAGGAAAACAAATCAAAAACTTAATAGGTTTGTATACAGTCTGGGTGAGGCTCTCTAGTTTACAAAGCCCTCAAGAACTATGTAAGCTTGCAATAAAATGTTTTAAACATACAGGCATATGGAAATACTTTAAATAAGGAAGGTTTTCTGTATATACAGCTGACCTGTTCTAATCAATTTCAACATCTGGAAATTCTTTCTGAAGCCCACCAAGATATATATTGAGACATAGACTGTGCCATAAGCTAGAGCTTACAAATAAAAGGGCAGCATTATCCAATTAATATGCACCGAAAGCATAATTTCACCAGAATCCAAAAGCAACATCTTTACATTCATCAACTTCTAAAGTACCTAAACAGAGCTGCATTTTCTGGAAACTAGTAAATTAGAGCCTTCCTTAGTAATTTTAAAGAACTGACTATTTCCAATGTCTGCTTTCTTTCCTGGAAATAAAGAACTCTTATGATACAAATCACAAGCAACAGCTGTGCTTTAGGAGAACTGAACTGCTTTGCAGGACTGCATTTGTACTATTAAGTCTCATGGTAAAACAACAAACGCAAGATCTAAGTGCCACAAAATTTTCCTGATACCAAAACAGTGAACAAAAACAAACCAAGAGTGAATTTTAGAATAGAGTGAATGGTCTGCTAGTAGCCACTGGCTAGATGTTACCCTCAGAACAAGTAATCTGAAATTGTAATCAGAATATGGATCAATTGTTGTTGTTGTTTATTAGTTCAGACCACATCATTTATATTTATGGTACTGTGTTATTCCTTTTGTATTATTCCTTTTTTGCTTCCTAAAGCTTTGTTATATTTATTGCTATTGCTGATACTGTGTGTTTACTGTTAGGTAAAATGATTATCCTGCTACATGAGGGACAGCACGGTCAAGTCAGATATAGCGATGCTCTCTCAGAGCCCTTTTTAATAACTAATGAAGTGAAACAAGGTTGTGTTCTTGCACCAACGCTATTGACAATCTTTTTCAGCATAATGCTCCAAAGGGCTATGGCAGACCTCCAAAAAGAAGACGGCATATATATACGCTATCGTACTGATGGTAACTTGTTCAACTTAAGCCGTCTGAGGGCTCGCACTAAGACTCTAAGCTATCTAGTCCGTGAGCTGCTTTTTGCTGATGATGCTGCCCTTGTTGCCCATACAGAAGCAGCTCTGCAGCGCCTAACATCCTGCTTTGCAACAGCTGCAGAGCTGTTTGGGCTGGAAGTCAGCCTGAAGAAAACGGAAGTTCTCTACCAGCCCGCACCACAGGAAGAATATCATCCCCACGTCAACATAGGCAAATATGTGCTTAAGTCCTTCCACAGTTCACGTACCTGGGTAGCATCATCTCTTTAGATGCCAAGATTGATAAAGAGATAGATCACAGATTAGCAAAGACATATAGTGCATTCGGTAGGCTTCACCAAAGAGTCTGGAGTAACAAACACCTGAGGCAAAGCACCAAAATCAGTGTGTACAGAGCTATTGTACTGTCTATTCTCCTTTATGGGTCTGAAACATGGGTCACCTATCGCCAACATCTACGACTCCTCGAACGCTTTCATCAGCGCTGTCTTCGCACAATCCTAAATATACACTGGACTGACTTTGTGACGAATGTTGCTGTCCTTGAGCAAGCAGGGATCTGACCAGCATTGAGGCCATGCTATTGAGAACTCAGCTGCGCTGGACAGGGCACGTCTCTAGGATGGAGGACCACCACCTCCCAAAGATACTACTCTACGGTGAACTTAACACGGGTCAGCGCAAGAGAGGCGCCCCAAAGAAGAGATATAAGGAGTCCCTGAAACAACATCTCAGGCTTGGCCAGATTGATCACCAAAAATGTTCCACCCTGGCCTCACATCGGGAGGCATGGAGACGTACTATCCATAATGCTGAGGCCTCTTTCGTTGTGCTTTCTGCAACCAGACTTGCCTATCTCGGATTTGACTTCTTAGTCATCAACGCGCTTGTAGAAAGCGTGGGATGAGTCCTTCCTGAATCTTCGTTCGCGAAGAAAAAGCCAATAACTGTTAGGTTGTTATCTGATCATTATTTCAATTCTGAACAATTTAATATAGATAGCATGTGAAGAATGTAAAATAAATCAGGGCAGCCAATGGATGGCTCATCCAGATGTTGTTGGACTGCAACTCCCAACATTCCTTTTCATTGGATATGATGATCAGAGATGATGGAAGTTGCAGTTCAACATAAACATCAAAGAAAATGCTGACATTGAGCTGCAATTTCCACATCTCATTTAGCTTACCAAAATTTCAGAACATTTAGCAACACACTAGAGTATATCCTGTTTTGGAAATAAATGTTCAGAAATTAAGACCACATTTGATGTCAAATATATAAGCAGCTTATTGCTATTTTTACAAAATTTTAATCTTTTGATGCATTTCAAGATCATGAGAAAATTTAAAAATAGATTTTCCAGGATTTTACCAATCATGGTTGGCAGCTTTTTGGTAAGTTATGTCATCAGAAATGGACTTATGCTCATGTAAAGCTGGATTGTTCTGCTGTACAATGTTTGGGGGAGTGTATAGATATGCCAACAGGAGAATTGCACCCGGACAAATGTTGAACATGTGCCTGTTTCACAGTAGTTGTAATGCACATCATACCCTCTTGCACAATAAGACCTCCCACTGTGCAATGGAACATCTTACTCCATTGTGTATCCTTTCAATTAATTAGTAAGATTATGTATCAAGTCAATGACAGCTTTCATATAATCATAGAGGTGAAAGAGACCTTAAGGGCCATCTAGTCCAATCTCATTGTGCCATAGAGGAATACAAAATCAAAGGACTGCTAACAGATGGTCATACACCTTCTGTTTAAAAAAAGAAAGAGGCTCTACCACAATCTCAGCAGGATATTCCCCATTAAACAGCCCTTAGCATCATGACATTTCCCTGCAGTTTTAATCCATTTCTCTCAATCCTAGTCTCTAGAGCAGCAGAAAACAAGTGTATCCCCTATTTAATACGACACCCTTTCAAACACTGAAAACATGGCTATCGTGTCCTCTTCTCTCAGCACATTCCAATTTCTCTTGATTTGGGGTTCCCAGAAATGGACACAGGATTACTGGTATTCCAGTTGATTTCTGACCAAAGAATAAACTATTACTTCCCTCGATCTAGGCCAGTGTTTCTCAACCTGGAGGTTGGAGCCCCGGTTGGGGGGGGGGGGGGTCACCAAAGACCATCAGAAACACGCAGTATTTTCTGTTGGACATGGGGGTTCTGTGTGGGAAGTTTGGTCCAAATCTATTGTTGGTGGGGTTCTTTGATTGTTGGTGAACTATAAATCCTAGCAGCTACAATGATAAATCCCAGCAACTACAATTCCCAAGGTCTATTTTCCCCAAACTTCACCAGTGTTCACATTTGGGCATATTTAGTATTTGTGTCAAGTTTGGTCCAGATCCATCTCTATTTGAGTCCACAGTGATCTCTGGGTGTAGGTGAACTACAGCTCCAAAACTCAAGGTCAATGCCCACCAAATCCAGTATTTTCTCTTGGTCATGGGAGTTCTGTGTGCCAAGTTTGGTTCAATTCCATCATTTGTGGAGTTCAGAATGTTTTTTGATTGTAGGTGAATTATAAATCCCAGCAACTAAATCTCTGAAATGGCAATATCAGCCCCGCCCCCCGCCCCCTACCAGTATTCAATTGTGGGCGTATCGGGTATTTCTGCCAAATTTGGTCCAGTGAATGAAAATACATCCTGCATATCAGATATTTACATTACGATTCATAACAGTAGCAAAATTACAGTTATGAAGTGGTAACGAAAATAATTTTATGGTTGGGGATCACCACATGAGGAACTGTATTAAGGGGTCACGGCATTAGGAAGGTTGAGAACCACTGATTTAGACACTATGCTCTTACAGACACAACCTAGAATCACAACCTAGAATATAGCCCCTGGTGCAATATCTGTAGGGTAAGACATCAGAGGAAACAACATCACTTCCCTCACCGTCTTTTGAGTCTGAATGCCATGCTGCTGTTGCAAACTTCATTCCTTTTCAAATGGTTTCCACAGTTCATATTATGCTTTGTATGCGTAAGGGGCACTGTAAGAAAGATATAAGCTATCTGGAGTTTCTAATCAGGCACTACGGTTTTTAAAACACAGCATATAAAAGGATTACAGTGTAAATTGATCACTTGAGAAAGTGTTGAAACCAGCGTCACAATAGCATACAAGAGAATAAACCTCCGCCGGGAAACTTTCCTAGGAGAATTTCTTCAGTACTACGCTCAGCATGTGAGCACCATTGTGCACTATTCCATCACAATGCACAGAGTCATAGATTGTAAGTACTCTTATGCTCCACTTCAAAACTGGGCTCCAGTGTAGCATTGTTCCTTTCACAATATAGCACCTCAATGTGAAAGCTCTGCTTCAACTACTTCGTCATAAAACCTTTCTTTCCCTACTTCAAATGCTTTCATAGCACCTTTAAAAACTTGCTCCCTTTCATACTATGTAGAATTTGAGAGAAACCACTTCAAACCAAAGAATTTCCGTCTCTTATACTCTTATCTGCTACAGCTTCTTTTCATTTTAACCAAGGGTGTACAAGAGAAGCCAAAAAAAACAGAAGAAACTTTTATTACTGACAACTCAAATGTAGACCTCGAAAATCCCCAAGTCAAAAGATTTTATATCTGTATAACTTTTTTCTAATGTCTTTTCCTTTAGAAACCTAGACTTCAATATACATTTTTCTAATGTCCATAATGAAGCATTTAACAGCTAACAAAATAAGATGTGGAAATGTAAACTTATTGAAAGTTATTGATGTAATTGTGCCTAGCTTTTTTATCCTGTTTCTTCCTCACCACCTTTCCGCAGCATGTTCCTTCATGAGATGATGTTTCTGAACAACCCACTTCCAACAACAGATCTTATGAGTACTTAAAGAATTATTGAAAGAAAGGTACTTCAAAAGGAAAATACGTGTCTCCCAAAAATTACTTCTGAAATGTCTATGCAAAAGATACACAAAAGCACTGCCTTTTTTTTTTTTTTTTTTTTTACGGAACAGCCATGTTGCCTTTGTTCTTTTAAGGAGTTGTGATTCTTTTGAGTTTCCAAAATCAATTAAAATGTCATTTGAGCTCTACAATTAAGCATGTAAAGATTTGTCTAAATATAAACATTTTGCAGAATGGACAACTATCAAATATCCAACTATAAAGGCAAGAGGATTTAAGATTGTAATTACCATCTAATTATGATTATATATTTTTGGTAAAGGATTGACAATACAAGTTAAAACTTTTAATCGAATGAATCAGAAACAAAATTATTCTATATTCCTACAATAGTATGAATGGACACCATATAAAATAGAAGAAAATGAGGTCTAAGAACAGGAAAGATTATTACAATTTCACATAGTTTTGCACTGAAAAAAATGAAAGCTTACTGGATTAGTTAATGGATTGTGTGGGAACAGTGGATTTGGAGCTCTGTATTAATCCTTTGCGTTCAGTAAAATTTACATTGCTTTCTTTTGGAAAAAGAATAGTAGTCCTCATTTTCAAGGCTGGGAATGTTACAATTATGAAACTGAAGATAAGGAGTAGACCAGTGTTTCCCAACCTTTTTTGAGCCGTGGCACACTTTTTACATTTACAAAATCCTGGGGCACACCACCAACCAAAATGACACAAAATGACACTCTAACACAGTAATACATACAGTTAATATGATTTTAAATGTATTTATACAATCAGTGTGAAACCTGGGCCTGTTTCGATGAACACAACATAGATATCCTGGCAGGAATGGCAGAAAGACACACACGAAGGTTTTGCTCAACAGTTGTCAGTCTCTGTGTTTAGAAAAAAATGTGTCCATATAGCTTCAAAGCAGTCCACTAGTACTGTTCTTATGCATCAATACACCTCATGGAACAATAATGAGGCTTCCACCTTCAATATACAGTATATGCTCCTGTATCATTTCAGGTGGGCATTAGACGAGTCCCTCGTGTATAACTGGCGAACAGGAGAGTTGTTACACAGTCACTAGAAAGTCTATCACATCCAGCCAATGCCATATGTAGTAATAGTTGGTACACATAAACACAAAAATGGCCGATGGAGGAGGCGCCCCAGCTTCTTCTTCGCCGCCGCCCGGCCCTTCCTCCTCCTCTTACCCCTGCAAGCAGCAGCAGCAGCAGTTCGGCAGAAGAGGGAAGAAAGGGGGGAAGAGAGGTTTTCCCGCGGGACACCAGGTGATCGCTCACGGCACACTAGTGTGCCGCGGCACAGTAGTTGTCACACCCCAGTCTGGTCCCCAACCTGTTTCATTGGTCAAACCAGACCGAAGCCATGTTATTCCAGCCAGGCCTGCCAGGCCAGAAAACAAGCCGCTACCAGGCAGCCTTTGCAGAGACTCCCAGTTCATTCCCCATTCAAGGACAAGAGGCTCTCGGCTCCCTCTCGGGCCGATAAGCGAAGATGGGTTCACTCCCATTTGCCCAGGTCCTACTGCTAATTGGGATCGCATACCATTCCCATGTGAAAGACCTGAGAAGGCCCAGCTGGAGAACTGTTATGAGAACTAGTTACGACGTGTCAGTGCGTCGTAACTTCAAAGCCTGTGAGTCCTACTTAAAGCCATGACCCAGAGATGGAAGCATCTTTCGCCAACGTTCACGGAACCTTGCCTGGCCTTTGGGCCTGCCTAGAACTTTGTTTGCCAAGCATTGTGCCAAGAACTTACTTGTGGATTAGCCCATTGGGGCAAAGACTCTGTTTATTTACTTTGATTCTATTTTTGCCTTTGGACTATTGCTTTGCAATACTGAGGTACTTGGAAGTACCTGTGGACTATAACTCTCTTCTTTACTACTTTTTACTTATTCTAAATAAAGCATTTAAACGTGGCCGGTCTCAAGTGGTTTACTGAGGGTTCTTTCAGGTCTACGGTGCAACAGTGGTTGGGAAACACTGGAGTAGACAAATGTTCACGAATTGGTTTATTAAAAACCAGGAGTTTGTTGTGTGCCCACAAATTAACTACAAATCATGTCAGTTCTAGCCAACTGTTTTCTTGTTCAGAAGGGATTTGCAGTTGCCATCCTCAAGGGTTGAGAGGTGACTTGTTCTTCCAGAGTCCTAATCCAACATTCAAACAACTACTATCATGCCGGGTCTATAAAAACTGAAGTAGGCTTTTTTTAGCTTTTAGATTATATTTTGTAATAATATCCATGCTTATTGTTTATTTTGTTCATTTCAACTGCTGCAGAAAAGCAATGAATGTAATGATGATATTTGACTCTACATTATCTAATAAAGAGGGAAATGCCATGCCACCCCTCCCCCCCCCCCAAAAAAAAAGAAAAAAGAAGATATGCTCTTCTGGCAGGAATTTGAGGTATGTATCCCCCACTGGCTTTTCCATGGGTCTGAAGTACCATGCTAGAAAAAGTCAGCCTAACTCCATCTTTGATGTCCTTCTGTTGCAAAGAAAATACGTCTTTATTTAGACAGCCTTTTCGCTTTTCTGCCAAGTAGGTTTCAATTGGCAGATGACTGATTTGCTTTTATATTTTTAGATATATATTATTTTAGTTTGCATTTTACAGTTTGTCAATAAATCCCTGTACTATTTTAGTAAAATGACAATATAAAGATAAAAGATGCACCCACAATTTAGAATTAATGTACTTTGACACCATTTGAACTGCCATAGTTCAATTCTATGGAATCATGGAAATTTTAGCTTGGTATTGCACCAGTACTCTTTAGTGGTTCCCAGTTTGTTTGTTTTTTTACCAGGGACCATTTGACCAAGGACCTCTTTGACCAGGGACCACTCTCCAACATTAGTACCAAAAGGGTTATGAATATATTTTTGATGAACTTCAGATTTGTTTTGGTTATTTGGAGTGCTGATTCAGAAAATTGCACTGTACCAGCCAAACTGGCGTTCACGGACACAGAAGGGAGAATAGTAGGGGTGATCCTAGAGGTGGGCCTGACACGACTTCTGGTGTGCAACATCTACGCACCCAACGGCCCAAAATCTGAATTCACCAAGCTGCTTGCGAAGCTCATAGACGGCCAGGAATACGACGATCTGATCATAATGGGTGACTACAATGGCATACTGAACCCCCGACTGGATAGGACACAGAGCAACGTGCACCCCAAGAAGGCAAGACAGGATCCCCCGGGAGCCCTGCCGAGGACTCTCATACGCATGCTAGAAGACCTTGCCCTGGAAGATGCCTGGCGACTCCACAATCAAACAGCAAGTGATTACACGTTCTGTCGCACCGGCACCAAAGCTGGTCGCGGATAGACATGGTCTGGATGTCCAGATCGCTGGTGCCGCGAGTATCCCAAATTGAAATACTCCCGAGAGACCAATCAGACCACTGCCCGATTACACTCGAACTGAACCATAGGCCCCCATCGAGGCGTTGGAGGCTCAATAACAACTTGCTAAAGAAGGAGGAGGACATACAGAGGTACCGAGCACTGGTGGCGGACTACTTCAAGATAAACGATGTGCCGGAAACGCGCCCAGAAGTGATTTGGGATGCCTGCAAGGCAGTGCTCCGGGGACATTTTATACAACGCAATGCCTGTAGAAACAAAGCAAAGCGAAAAGCAATGCAGGAGCTGCAAACCCGAATAACATTGGAAGAAGCAGCACTGAAGGAGCACCCAACGAACCAAGACTCGGTTGCCAAATTGTCCTTGCTGAAGAAGCAGAAACACCACCTGGAGGCAGAACAACTCTCCAAAGACCTCAAGTTTCTGAAACAAAGACACTTCCAAAAACGCAAAATAAGCCGGGCAGATGGCTAGCCAGGAGGATTAAAAGAAAGAAACAGCTGGGGTTCATAACCAAACTCCGAGCCGGAGACGCAACGATCCTGGGGGAAGAAGACATCAGGGAGGCATTCCAGGTCTTCTACTCAAAGCTGTACTCTAGAGACGTAATAAAAAAGGAAGACGTAGATCAGTATTTAGATAGTGCAGAGCTGGGCAGGGTACCATCGCCCTACAGAGAGGCACTAAGTGAAGAAATCACGGATCTTGAAATAGAAAAAGCAATCAGAAAGTTGGATCCAAGCAAGGCACCGGGACCGGACGGATTAACGGCCAGGTTCTACAAAACGTTGCAAGGCGAAATTCTCCCCTTCCTGAGAAAGATATACAACAGAGTACTACAGGAGGGGGTAACCCCAGAATCTTGGGGAAGCCAACATAATGGTAATCCAAAAAAGAAGGGACGGATGGCACAAATGTGGACAACTATCGGCCCATATCATTATTGAACATAGACTATAAGATTCTGGCAAGCATTTTGGCCGAGAGGCTGAAATGTTGGCTGAGCGTTTGGATAGGGCCTGATCAGAACGGCTTCCTCCCCGGCCGACAAGCTAAGGATAACACCAGAATAGTGGTGGACCTGATCCATTACTATGAGCTACACCCACAAAAGGAAATCGCCTTCTTGGCCCTGGATGCGGAGAAGGCTTTTGACAATTTAAATTGGGACTTCTTTAGCTTGCTCATGTCAAAAATGGGGATAGGCCGGCTCTTCCAAAACGCCATCGGAGCAATCTACAGAGACCAATCTGCCAGAGTCTGGGTCAATGGTCGACCGACGGGAAATTCCCAATACAAAAGGGGACGAGACAAGGGTGTCCCCTCTCCCGTTGATATTCATCATGGCCATAGAAGTGATGCTCAGATCCATCAGGTCCAATGAGCGTCTGAAGGGCCCCTCGATCGGAGGCCATGCTATTAAAGTAAAAGCCTTCGCAGACGATGTAATCTGCTTTGTCGAGAGGCCGGTGTCCACGATCCAGTTTTGGCTAAAGGAAATAGAACGGTTCGGCGCAATAGCGGGGCTAAGGATAAATAAGGACAAAACAAAGATCTTGACCAAGAATATATCCGCGAATCGGCAGGAACAGTTGGAGAGGGCCTCGGGCGTGCAACTCACACAAACCATCAAGTACCTGGGGATCCACATAACGGCACAGAACAGCCAACTGCTGAAGAATAATTACGAGGCAGTGTGGAAAAAACTCCAGAAGGACCTTGATAGCTGGAAAACCGCAGGTCTTTCGCTCTTGGGAAGAATAGCGGTGATCAAAATGAACGTCCTGCCCAGACTGCTGTACCTCTTTCAAACCCTGCCCATAATCAAATCCGCGGCCATCTTTGACACATGGAAGAAGGACATCCTCCGGTTCTTATGGAATGGAAAAAGAGCAAGAATCAAATTCAAAGTGCTCACGGACAGAAGGACGAGGGGAGGGCTAGATCTGCCGGATCTAAAGCTCTACTACGAGGCTTGTGGTCTGGTCCACATAAGGGAGTGGATAAGTCTGAGGAACGCGGAGTTGTTGGCCCTGGAGGGATTCGACCTTCAAACTGGGTGGCACGGACATCTGTGGTACGGCAAGCCAAGGCCAAATGAGTACTTCAAGAAGCATCCGATACGAGCGGCCCTGATGAGAACTTGGGAGACCTACAAGGGGAGGTTCTATAAAAAAAAACCCCCTGTGGGTATCACCCTTAGAGGCGCAACAAAGGAGCCTGCTGGGCTGGTCTACCTGGCCGACTTACAAAGACATGACAGTCAAGGTGGGGATGAGGAGATGCCTCAAGCCAAGGCCAACGCTACAACAACAGTGCAAATCCCTCACGTGGCTTCAACTCCTACAGGTCAGAACGAGTTTTCAGAGAGACGAACAAGCAGGTTTTGAGGAAGGGGAGCGCTTCTGGAATGCCTTTCTAACCAAAGAGAAAAAACTCATCTCCAAGGCCTACAGACAACTCCTAGAGTGGTCAACGGAGACTGAGCAGGTGAAAACCTGCATGATACAGTGGGCGCAAAACGTAGGCCGCACAATCCAAATGCATGAATGGGAAAAGATCTGGCAGAAGAACATCAAAATCATCTATGCCATTGATCTGAAGGAAAATTGGTACAAGATGTTCTTCAGATGGTACATGACCCCCCATAAACTGGGTCTGATGTACAGGTCTGCCCAAACAGCATGCTGGAAATGTGGTTCCCAGACAGGTACCTTCTACCACATGTGGTGGTCCTGTCAGGAAGCCACAAGCTACTGGAAAACAATCTTTACTCACATCCAAAAGGTTCTCCGGAGCACATTGGAGAAGACGCCGGAGGCTTGCCTTCTAGGACTAGTGACCGAAGGGGCTCCCCCCACCTCTCCCACTTCCGCCCCAACCTTCCCCCTCCCCCTTACCCTCCCCCCCTGGCCCACCCCTACACCTCGCCCCCTTCTCCCAGTTCTCCTCTTTCCTTCCTACTGTCCTATACCCAATTTTGTTCCAAAATTTATGCACTGATAGACCACGTCAGCTGTAGTTTCTGATACAGGACATATACCATCCAGTAGTTGCCATCTGCTTGCCCACAGAAAACAATATTTAATAATCTAGAGCTGATGTGGTCTAGCCAATGCAACTTTCTGAATCAGCACCCCAAATAACCCCAGGAACAGGATAAAAATGAAGACATCAAAGTCTCCCCGTTTCCAAGTGCCACATGGAACAGCTCTGCTCAGGGAGAGGGAGAAGCAGAAGGAGGCTTGTTGTCATGCCTTTCCTCAGTACTCAGTCTCTCCCCTCTTGATATTCCCATTGCCTCGGCACTGTAAGAGAGTTTTGCAATACCAGTTACTCTCGTTGCAACTGTTTAGTTATGGTGAGGCCACAGACCACATTTTTGTTCTTGGGGACCACTGGTGGTTCATGGACCACAGGTTGGGAAACACTGCTTTAGGAGAAAGAGCTAAATGTCTAGTACAATTAACTCCCAGGATTCCATAGCATTGAGGCATGGTAATTAAAGCTGTGTCACAGAGTTGGAAGAGAACACATGGGCCATCCAGTCCAACCCCCTGCCATGTAGGAAAAGCCATTTGAAGTATTGTGGATTCAAAGAAATGTGCAAATGCAGGAACAAACCCCATTCATTCAATGGTGTACGTGACCCAAAAAAAGAGTTTTGACATGCCTTCTGTAAGAAACTATTTTTTTCATGCAGAAGTTGAAAGCTATGCAGTTGTGGAGATTTCAGAGATACAGAATGCTAACAATCTACTCACCCACAGCCCCTTCTCCATTTAATCCCGCCACTCTTAATGCTCTGAATAAATTTTCATTCATGTATCCACCAATGCACGTACTTCCTACAGAAATTCAATGTTTGGGAAGGAGGTGGTTGATGCTTGTAAACAAGAGTACAGACAGTCACTGAGTTACAAACATCTGACTGACAAACAACTTATAGTTAAGAGTGTGGATGAGATAACAGGAAGTGAGACAAATCTACCCCTAGGAAGGGAAATTCACTCCTGAAAGAGTTATCATGGGGGGAAAAGTGTATCCGCTAAAGCTTTCTCACCAATCCTTATTTCCACAACAAGCCAAATTTTTCAAAATTGAATTATCACAGGGACAGAAAGTGAAGTGACATCTTCTGAACAGGAGCACAGGCAGCAAAACAAACACTACAGGGGTGTTAACCCTTCTCTGTGCTATCCAAAGATAGATAGATGGATGGATGGATGGATGGATGGATAGATATTTGGCTGGAGGTACACTTAAAACATGCACCTGCTCTGACTTCCATAAAAATTCAACTTAAGAACAAACCTACAGAACATATCTTGTTTGTAACTTGGAGTCTGCCTGTACTATTACAAAAAATAACAAGTATGATGAGCAGTCCTTGCCTCAAGAAGTCTTCAACACCTTGTGTGGCTACTTGAGCAATTTCCCTGAAGGTGTAATGCCTGTATATATTCAAAAGACTAAGTTTATATAAAGCTGCAATCGTCTTCCTAAACTTACATATTTCTAATGCAGTCTTAAAAGCACAAAAATCTATTTGACTAAATCATGATCAACTTCAGCTGTTCAGAAACATTGGCAAGATAGATAGAACAGCACACTCAGCTTTAGAGCAGTAAAATTCCATCTTATGTATTTATCATCTTCCTATTCACATCAGATTATCAGGATGAGATACAATAATCCTGAATCTTTGAAGAATGGAAACATTGGCCTTGAAAATATGAGTGATAAAATAAAAGTTCCTTCACTGTGCCAGCACTGTGACGGGCTAAAAGAGGATCAGACTTGCAGCGTAAAATAAAATTTAAAAGACACACATGGAAACTATGGGACCTTCTGCCAGGCCTCATATTCAGTACTTGATAATGAGCAAACCTGTAGCTGGCACTTATCCAAAATGCTGGAATCATCATTAATGTGCATGAAATCTCAGAGGTTTATCTTCCAACTGGCAGAGAAGTGTCCCACTTGGGTTTCTTCATTTCTCGTTTTGGATTATCCAATATGGTTCTGGCAGATCTACAGGCAGATTTGAATACAGGCCAACTGAGTGTAGTTATTTCAGGAAACTTCACAATACTGAAAATAAACCTAAGTTTTCAGAGAGGGCCTCCAAGTTGCTGGATCTTTGGTATGTCCTCCCCTTAATCTCAACTAAAAGAAAAATGTATTTAAGGGTTTCTCTACATGACAACATTCTCATGTCTCTAAAAACCAACACAGTTCTCTGGTTATTAAAATGCAGACTATGTACTTTCTTCTAATGATGGTTTCAGGAATGGTTTAAGTCGTCCTATCTTTGTTTCATACTGCTAGCACTCATTCAGCCTCAGGGGAAAGCAAAGACAACCTCCACTCAGATAAATCCTGGCAAGAATTCCCCATGGCAGGGTCACTTTAAGGTTGCCATAAGTCAGAAACTACTTGAAGGCACACAAGAACAACAACATTGCAGAATTAGAACTGCTACAGACTACATTCACATCCACCACAATGTGGTTTTCATACAAATCACAGAATTACCCTAGCATGTGTCCAGACTCTCTGCACCTCTATGTTTGAATAAACTGATCAACATTAACTTAGGATAAATATATTTGAATCTATTCCTTCTACCCATGGGACTAGTCCAGTTTTATATCTTTGCTTACTTCTGAACAAAATTTACTGCATTAACGAAGTTAGAAGCAGGAAATGCAAGGTTTCTAATTGTTCTAAATCACTTACGTTCTTCCCCTCTTTCTCTCATCTTACATTCATTTCTTTCTTACTCCCAAGTCTAGTAAATGGACAATTTAAAATAAAAATTAACAATAAGAGCAGTGTTTGCTATCATGTGAGAAAATCCAGTCCCATGTTTATCCTCAACAGACAACAGTGAAAGAAGCAGGACATACACACACACACTAGAAAAGTCAATTTAGGCAACTTTTATCAGTAAACTCAAAACTTACGTGCGGAATGCTTCAAGATGAAGCCAAGCCACACTACTGTAAACCACTCAAGCAACAATCTCTTCTTGAAGCTCAGAGATAAGTACTCTCTCCTCAAAGAAAACATAAAACAAGAATAAACTGTGAAGAATAAAATCTAAGAATAACTCAATAATTTCCCCCCAGTATATAGCATTTTCTTGCTGACAAAGACTCTGATAAAGAAATATCTTTTTATACCCACCAAATCCTCACATTTTCTCCTTGTCTTCTGGTTGATTGGAGGGTTTTTAAAGCAACATTAGCATTAGAAGAATGGCAAAGGGGGGTTGGAGGAACAAACTAAGTATATCAGGTTGCTACAGTGTATATAAAGTAAACATTGCAATAAGGCTCAATCTGGGGAAAAACACAATACTTTTGCCGTTATACGTGCCTGCCTACAACAGACAACATAAACTGCAGCTACCCCCACATGATTGAGCATGCATCAAACAGCCAAAAAGAGATACATACGTTTGTTTCACCAATTATCTCTACTATGCTAAAGAAGCATCAATCTATAAACTCTGCTACTAAAAAGAAAATCGTAAGAAAAATAGAAGCTCATGAAAGAAAAGGCCTTCAAATGGTTTATAGAAAGTTCAAACATTTTTCTTTATTTTTGTATAGTATTATTAAGAAAATATTTTTACCGTCAAATCTAATTGCATCACATCTGGTAAGAATCTGTTACACACAGCATACCCTCACACCATAAAAAAGGCACAATCTCTCCTACTATACACAATTCTTTGTTCCTCTGGTAAATTCTGGCAGAGTAAAGAAACATGGAAGACATTCTAGTACAGTTTGGGAGCTGTATAGCATAATTGGTTTAGAAATGCTTAATTGAAACAGGGTGATATCTGTACATGAAGCCAAGACCTTATGACTTCTAGTTCATTAAAACATAAAAGGAAAGGTCTGCTTCACCATGATAAATGAAAATCTTACATGGCAAGATACTGCATTAGATGAGCAAATACAGCATAATATTCTAGATACTTATAAAAGGAGAAAATAAACACTATAATATGAATCATGGCATACAAGTATGGATTTCATTTTCCACAACCACTGTCATTTCACTCTCGTCCTTTAATTCATTGACTTTAATTCCACAAAAAGTCAACAATTCATTAACAGAATAATACACATTACGGATTGCACACAAATTATGCATTATATTAATAAAAATGCTTCTTACACCCACATGAGGTAATTGATACAGTGGAGAATGTTTACTGATAGAAAGAAGATGGCACATGAAGGGTCATCATCCCATTATCCAATCTGTCTGTGTCCTCCTGCTTTGCAGGGTCTCTCAACCATATGAAGCAAATTTCTGTAAGGCAAACAACTATCGAGAGAGAAAGGGCGGGAGGGACGGGACTGAAAAGCACCTCCCTCCCCCTTTGGTAAAAACTCTGCTTTCACATTTCACAAAATGTCCAAGTCAATGGCATCTGGAGACAAGGAAATGATGAAGAGGTTGAATTTGAATGGGTCAAAATGTATAGCCCTACTGACAATTTAGCAGCATTTCAAGTATCTAGTATGCATTGTAGTACTGATCACTTTCATGCAAGAAAACTGATTATATGAAATCTCATTTGATTATATGAACTGATTATATGAACATCTCATTTGATTTTGAGATGTTGTGATGGATACTGAGTGACACTAAAGTTCTCATTTTAGTCCCTAATTATTTATTTTTCAAGATGGCACAGCTGTAGCAGGAACCTTGCTGCAATCTTGGGGGATATAATTTAAAATTGAGTGAAACCCTCCCCCCAGTTTTAATTTTTTGCTAAATTAATTTGAACATCTTTTGATCATCCTCGGATGATTGGAACTATGTGAATTGGCCAAAGAATTGGTCTGAGCGCCGCCATTACATCGCCACGCTCCCCTGTCAATCACTAAGCGCCCTTACCAACATCAAGCTGCCGAGCCGCCTTGCAGCCACCGGACCATCTACCCACCTTGCTGCTCCAAGGGGTGACCACAGAGCTTTAGCAGGCCCTCGCCACTTCGCCGCCCTGGGAAGTGGCTGGAGCCCTGGTCCTCGATGCGTTCCAGGGGGCCGAAGAGTTCCACCAGGCTCTTGCCAACAGATCGGGCCGTACAGCTGCTTCCCCGGCCCGGGAAGCAGCTGGAGCTTGGGCTGCGGCCTGCAGTGTATTCCATCTGGCTTTTGCCAGTAGCTCTCCCACCGCTGGGCCACACCGCTGCTCCACCACTCCGGGAAGCAACTGGAGCCTCAGCCACCTCCCCACTATGGGAGGTGGCCGAAGAACTATGGCAGGCCCTCACCGGCAGGCCTCTCATTGCAGGGCCATATCGCCGCTTTGCCGTCCTAGGAAGCGGCTGGAGTTCCGGCCCTCGGTGTGCCTGATAAGCCCTGCCAGAAAGCCCTCCATTGCCAGATCACCTCACCGTTTGGAGAAGCGGCTAGAGTGCTGACCATCGGCTGCAGCTGTCGGGCCACCTCCACCACCTGGCCTTCTCAGCTGCTGTTGGGTTGCTTCTACTTAGCAGAAGACAGCATCCTCCATCTTGGCTTCTTCTCTCCTGAAGACGACGACCTCCATCTTGGTCCCTGCCGCAACTCGTCACCTTGAGCTTATTTTATTTACTGTATTTTTATTTTTTTTGTGTTATTTCATGTTATTTCATTTGGTTTTAGTTTATTTTATGTAACTTTGGGGGGGGTTGTATTGTCTACATTGATTGTTGTAGTTTAATGTGGGAGTAAGACAGCCATTAAGCATAGGAATAGTGGAGAAACACGAGAGTTAGTTGGAAAGGGGGTGTCAGTGGGTATTAGATGTCATAGGAAGTGTGATCACATAGGTGTTTGGGGAGGGAACTTTGCCTCCCCCACTACAGTTCCTTGAGTTAATTGCTTGGATTCCGATGGTTTTGGAACATGATTGATGGTTAGTGTAAGGTTTCAGAAGGTGATTGATGGCTTGTGTATGTGTAACTGTGGAAGACCTACGAGTAGCTGTTTAAGGAAGATCTGACTGTACTAGGAAACAGGAACATTGTCTTGGTTGCATAGGAATTCTGGAAGACTAGAGTGGTTACTATTGGAAGGTTTTTGGTAAGTAATAGGAAATGAATATGATGGAAACTCATAGGAACAATTATCTATCTCAACTATATGATCTTTTAGGGAAATAATTCAGTCTCGTTCTTCAACAGATCGAGACCCTGAACAAAAAAATTGACCATCTTTTCAAAGGAATTTCCCTGATTGTGAAAAATCCCACCCCTGATGACATTCCAAAAACTGAACCTGCTGACGTTACAAATTCTGTTGAGGACCAATTTGCAACTGAAGGTCAGGGGAGCAATAGGCTTAAGGGGCAGAAGATAGATGATAAGCTAGGAATTGAGGCTTATGGGAGAGGGGATGAGCTACCTCCTTTTCAAAAGGGACAGAGGAGGATGGGACTAGAATAGACAAACTCTGTTTTGCAGAATACAAAGAGCAATTTAACAACTGACTCATTTGAACAATTTTTGGATATTCCACACCAGTTTCAAAATCTGCTGCGGACAAACAATCTGGCTGTGGAAGTCTCAGACTCGTTACGGAACAGAGGCAGATGGTCAAAAAGAGCGGTCCAAACGTCTCTAGCCCAAATCCTATCTGTAAGCCGGTCGGAAGTGAAGATCAAGAACATTTGACTGGCTGTATAGAGACTAGCAATCTTGGGATTGCTCTACGAGTCTTTCCATTTCATTGGAAGACAGACTGGTAGTAGAGGTGCTGTTTTCACGTGGGCCTCAAGTAAAGCAATGGGGCATTACTTTCAGAAAGGTGCTTGTAGACCCAGCAATTCACCCTTTGGTTATCAGGCTATCACATTTACAGGTCAAAAAGCCCCAGTATTACCCCTTATGTGCCCAGGAGATCGCTGCGCTCAGAGGGGCTCAACTTACTGGAGGTGCCTGGCATTAAGGTCTACAGGCTCTCTAGTACGCGGCAGAGGGCATTCGCTGTGGCCGCGCCAACCTTGTGGAACACCCTTACTGAGATACGTGTCATCCGCGACTTGCTGCCATTCCACAGAGCCGTCAAGACCTGGCTATTTAGACAGGCATTTGGCCCATAACCAGTGCCCGTTACCACTAGCACTCTGCTACGTCGCCGCCATCACATTTCTGCTGCCTTATTGCAGTTTATTGTTGGGAATGGGATTTTAACGGGAGGTTTTATATTGCTTTTACTGTATTTTATGTGTTTTTACCTGTTGTTTTAATTCTGTAAACCGCTCTGGGCTCCAGAGAGAGTGGTATATTAAGTTGAACTAATAAATAAATAAATAAATAAGTAATAAGTATTAGGGAAGAAAGCCCATCCATTTTGGGCCCCCTGTCAGAGTTCCACTTTCAGTCTCCGTCCCTAGTTTCCATCCCTGCCTTTGCTAATTTCCAATCCTGCCCATAGACACTTCCCTTGTTTAGCCCCCTCTCCACACCGGAGGGTTCCTTTTCCTTATCCCCCGTGGAGATATCCTCCTTTCCTAGTCAAACAAATTCATTAGGAGGCTCTCCGCTATTGGAAAGCTTACTAATTCCCCTATAATTTAATTCCAATCAACCTACTCTCCACAAGGGAGGGGTTTCAAATGGGGTTGGTGCCATTGAAGTGATGGGGGGAAGGAGGAAGATTGGTAACCGAATACCCAGGGAGAAGAGCAAAAGAGTTCTTGCGACACTGGAGCAGTATAGGTGTGGTAGTCTCCATGACAGACCCCCTGAATTTAAGATCCTGCTCCTGAATGCCAGATCTGTCAGCAGCAAGATATCTATCATTCAGGATTTGATCCTGGATGAGAGGGCGGATCTGGCGTGCATCACCGAGACATGGCTGGACGAGCTGAGTGGGGTAAATCTTACCCAGCTGTGCCCATTGGGTTTCGGGGTGCATCAGCAGGCTAGGTCCGGGGGACGGGTAGGAGGGGCCGTGGTGATCTTTCGGCAGTCCATTGCCCCGATCAGATGCACCGTTCCTCAATCTCCGAGGTTTGCGTGTGTCTACTTGAAGGTGGAAGCCCGAGACAGCCTGGGGATCCTGCTGGTGTACCATCCACCCTGCGACCCATCAGCTTCCCTGCTTGAGCTAGCAGAGGTGGTCTCAGATTCGGCCTTGGCCTCCCAACAGCTTATAGTTTTGGGAGACTAACATCCATGACGAGACGAGACCACGTTAACAGGTACAGCTCAGGATTTCATGGTTGCTATGATGACCATGAGGCTGACTCAAGTAAATCCGGCCCCAGTCATCAGGTGGGTCACATGTTGGACCTTGTTTTCATTGTGGACGGTGGGACGGTCAGAATGGAAAAGCAAAACATTCTTCCAGTGTCATGGTCCGGCCATCATCTGTTCTGTTTAAGATTTGGTCCTGGGGCGGACCATCTTAATGTGTGGATTCAGTGCTGATGCTTGATGCACAGGTGACGCTTGATGCCAGGAGGGCCTTTGCACAACTAAAACTTGTGCGTCAACTGCGACCATACCTTGTAAAGTCAGACTTGACCACAGTGGTCCATGCCTTAGTTACCTCTGGATTGGATTACTGCAATGTGCTCTACGTGGAGCTACCCTTGAAGATGGCCCGGAAACTACAACTCGTCCAACATTCGGCGGCCAAATTAATAATTTTGTACCTTGTTTTTGTTGCTGAATTTCTTGAAGTTGTTTTAAGCCTTTAAAGTGTTTTGTATGTCTTTCGAGTGTGAACCGCCCCGAGCCTTTGGAGAGTGGCGGGTATAAATTGAAATAAATAAATAAATAACAGGGGCAAATTACAGGAAGTGGTCAACCCCCCTGTTTAAGGAGCTCCATTGGCTGCCGTTTATTTTCCGGTCCCAATTCAAGGTACAGGTCATCACCTATAAAGCCCTTAATGGTTTGGGACCCGCCTACCTTCGTGACCGTATCCCCCACCATGAGTCTGTTCAATCCCTCCGATCCTCGGGGGAGGCTCTCCTTTCACCCCTACCATTATCCCAGGCCTGCCTTGTGGGAACAAGGGAGAGAGCCTTTTCCTCAGTGGCTCCCCAACTATGGAATACACTGCCAGGTGAGATTACGCGAGCCCCACTTTAGAAAATTTTAAGAAGAATCTCAAAACCTGGCTCTTCTGTTGAGCTTTGGGAGATTAAACATTAACTCATATTGCCATTAACCCTCAATATCTGTTTTTAGTGCACACCTCCTCCCCCTCTGTACAAAGGTCCTTTTCGACCCCATCTCGGAAGAGTTCCTCCCTCATAAATAATCCGCTCCACTGCTGTCTCACCCCGTTTTTACCTTTAGTATTTTGTTCTGTATATGCGGCCTGCTCATTGCTCTGTGTTATTTTATTGTAATTTTACATTGTTTGCTGTATTCTTATAGTTTATGTTTTATGTAATTCATTATTTTGTTGTCTGTGTTTTTGATTTCATTTATTGTACTGCGCCGTTGGGCTTGGCCTCATGTAAGCCGCCCTGAATCCCCATTGGGGAGATGGTGGCGGGGTATAAATAAAGATTATTATTATTAACTTCAGAATCTCTGTAAAATATATCTCTTTTCTCTTTGCTTTTTTCAGAGCCAACAAGATAAAGGAAGTAGTAGCGGAGGAAGACACCAGAAGGACATGCAGTCCAATCCTCTGCCATGCAGGAAGCGTTCAAAACATCTAAACGGCTTACAAATTTAACATCAACAGAAGTTCTTGTTAATACATTATTCTTCCTTACCCTGCAAGCTAAGATATCAGGTGTATCTTTTAATTTTTTTAAACTGTAAACCTTTCAGGATCATCAAGGGTACTCAGAATTTTAGAGCACCATTTTTAAGAGAAGCCAAATAAAATCAAGGAGCCAGGGAAAATGTTTTTTTCAGCTTCTCCAGATTCATTGTCTCCAAAATAGAAGCCATTAAGTAAATTTAGTTGCAAGATGGGGGCATAGCTTATCAACTATTCATGAGGACACCGCTAGAAGGGAGACAGCACAACTCTGGACATGGACTGGGTGATATAAATGTGTAATCCTGCATTAAAAGCCACAAAAAGTGGTGATCAAATCCAGAAGGCTGGCCAGTTTAGCCCACATTCATATATTATTCATGTAGCATTTGACTCTTAAGTATTCTGTCATTTTCTGTCCTCCAAAAGAGACCAAAAGTCATTTTGAGTAAGAGAAAAGAACAACCTAAGCACTTTCACAAAACAATTTTAAGTAAACTGCCACAATGTGTACTACAATAGAGCATGACCAACAGCATCAACCACCAACTATGAGAATCAATTAAAGTGGAATTCCAGGAAGACACGGACTTCTAGTAAAGAAACCACTTGTTAATGAATGTTCACCTCCCACCCCCAATGTTTCTGTTGGACAAATTTCCAAGCAAACATTCATGGAGTATTAAGGGGTGAGGGGAATGTTCACAAAGATTTTTGTGTCTTTGTCCTTAAAATTAAGGAGTCTTCCTCCATGTAAAGTCCAATGAGTCCCCAAAACATGGCCTTCTCTACACTGGCCTCCTAAAAGAGAAATGCTCTCTTGAAAGGCTTATTGGTAGTCCCTCCTCAATTATAAGACCAATGTAATATGTTTTGCAAATTCAATCTTTAAGTATTTTTTTTAACATTACAAAAGTTATGTCAAAAGTAGAAGGGTAGAAATAAAGTGATACTTAAAGAGAATAACAAATAAGTACCGTAGTTAAAACCAGCACTCTCATAGTTTTAGCAGTAGTTTTAATAGATATCTGTTCATAATGTATATAGGTTAGATGTAGTTAGATGTAGTTAGAAGTGTTTTAGCTGTTGTAGATTAGTTTTATACAAAAGGAAATTTGTTTTGCTTTCTGATTTTTTTATGGTGGTGGTTTCTACTTTGCTCTTTTTGGTACTTTTAATTTAGTCTTTTCTTGTTCTGTAAGTCTGTCTTGCTCAGTTATTGGATGAGAGTTGCAGCAGTCTTTGGAAGTGAGTGGAGGTACTTCAAGTCCCATCATCCGTGGTTCATCCTCCTCAATACTATACCAGGATGTAGAATGTGTGATGGGGGCTCTGTGTGCCAAGTTTGGTCTTGATCAGTCTTTGGATGAGGTTGGCAGCGGTCTTGTGAAGTGAGTGGAGGTACTTCAAGTCCCATCATCTGTGGTTCACCCTCCTCTGAAATGCACCAGGATGTAAAGTGGATCATGGGGGCTTTGTGTGCCAAGTGTGGTCATGATCATGCACTGGATGAGGGTCGCAGCGGGATCTGTCTTGACACAGTATCACAGTAACTGAGGCCTAGTCAGGAAAAGCAAGTTTAGGAAGCCTTACTGTTATTTCAGTCCTTACACAGTATCCCAGTAACTTTGGCCTAGTCATGATAATTTAGTTGAGGAAGTGTTACTGTCAATTCAGGCCATACACAGGATCCCATGATTGGCAGCCTAATCTGGAGTATCAAGTTAAGGAAGCCTTACTGTTAACTCAGTCCTTGCATAGTAGCTCAGTAACGGAGGCCTAATCCAGAAAATTAAGTTTAGGAAGCCTGACTGTTAATTCAGTCAGGCCCTTTCAGGCCCTTTATGGAGTAACTGAGGCCTAGTCCAGAAAAATCTAGTGTTAATTCAGTCAGGCCCTTTCTTTTACCCTCTCTGGCAGCGTTCTCAGGAGGTGAGTGGAGGTACTTCAAGTCCCATCATCCATGGTTCGTCGTATTTGAAACTGCACAAGGATGTAGAATGGGTCATGTGGGCTCTGTGTGTCTGCCTCAGGCCCTTTCCCTTCCTTTCTCTGCTGCCTAGGAGTTTTGGAATGTTGAGAGGCTGGCCAATCAGAGCCGTTATGCAAATAATTCCACACTGGCAACCAATCAAAATGTGCCACATATTCCTCCGCACGTCCTGCCGCCCGCACCTCCCGCCGCAAACACTGACTTTTGTTATATACATAGATAGATAGATAGATAGATAGATAGATAATAATCTCCCTGTACAGGACATCACATTTAACACCAGTATATTTGAATGTACTGTACGCATAAATAGAATGTAGTAATGTGAACGATTCATACTAAAGCCATTCCAAATATTCAAATACAGCCAATAGCTACCATGCTCTCAAGTGATTATTTGCTTTATATCAAAGAGTCAAAATGATCCTGGAATGTCTCAGTACAGTGCAAATATAAAGACAATGCAAAGAATGCAAAAAAAAATAATCAATGAATGTCAATATTCACATTCTTTCCAACCATTTTTAAAGTAAGAAAACTAGGTGAAATACAGTAGCATCTGTATTCAATTTAAAGTAAACCTCAGAATTATTTTTGAAGGTTCTTCAAAAAGGCACTTAGCTAAAAATGACTCACATTCTTTACGCTACAGTAGGAAGTTACACACACACCATATCCAAAGAGTTCTACAAACTTGCCCAGCAAAGAGATTGCTGAATAAATTGGAAAGAGTAGTGGAAACAGTTCCAAAGTTGGACAAATAATGGTTTAAAAACACAATAAATGTATGACAACAATACTTCAAATAGGTATGAAACAAAACCAGTTAAAAGCAATTACTGTTCTAATGTGAGCAAAGAATTACCTGATGGGGAAGAAGCCATTGAAGCTTTGAATTTTGCACAATGTATTGAAGTGGCCATTGGATTTTGTGGCTTTTGCTAGATGGCCAAAACGAATATCCCTGGGTATTTTTAATCATATACCCAATGGCACTATAACTACTCTAAAAACTTCTTCAGAAAAATAATATCCAATAAACATTAATAACTGATCCGAAGAATTACTAAGCTAACATAAATGGAACACTTGTGTGTCTGTGTATTATAAACAGTCCTACACTAGATCTCACAATTAAATATAAAATATTCAAACCACAAATACTTAAAAAAAATATGGAAACAATTATCACAAATACAAATTATGTTTTACCTATAAAATTATATAACTTTATTAGGCTTATCACATGAAATAAAACAAACACAGTGTTTATCATTACCTAAACTGTATCCTCCCTCTGTGGAAGTAAAAAATAATAAGCTTACAGGAAGTTGATGGAGGTACGCTATGACCTTTGACATTTCTGCAACATACCATTAATTTAATATATTTTTTTAAAAAATCATATTACCTTTTTATGCAAAGCTCCCTTCAGGAAAATCACAAAATAAACAATTTAAAATGAACACAATAAAAATAACTGTTTCTAAGGTGGTCCTAAAGCAAATAGTGCTTTCTGGGCCTGAGAGTGTGTGACTCGTCCAAGGTCACCCACTGGATTTCCGTGACCAAACAGAGAACTGAACCCTGGTTGGATTTGCAGTCCTGCACTCAAACCACTGCACTACACTGATGGTGTACATTCAATTAAAGATGGTGTACATTCAATTAAAAGCAAAGCAAGCAGCCTTTTAAGATCCCTTTAAAAATAGTGGAGTGTCCAGAAGGTGTCCAGAGGAGGGCAGCGACAATGATCGAAAGTCTAAAGACCATGCCCTATGAGGAGCGTCTTAAAGAGCTGAGTATGTTTAGACTGAAAAAGAGAAGGTTGAGAGTAGACATGATAGCCATGTATAAATATGTGAAAGGGTGTCATAAGAAAGAGGGAGCAGGCTTTTTTTCTGCTGCCCAGGAAACTAGGGTTCGGAGCAACAGGTTCAAATTACAGAAAAAGAGATTCTAAGTGAACATTAGGAATAACTTCCTGGCTGCAAGAGCTGTTGAGGAGTGGAACTCTCGGTCTCGCCTTGGAAGCTTTTAAACTGAGGCTTGATCGACAGCTGTCGGGGCTGCTTTGATGGTCCTTTTTCTGCAGAGAGTTGCACTAGATGGCCCATGTCGTCTCTTCCAACTCCATGATTCTATGAGTGATATGAACATCCCAGAGAAAGAACTCTGCCATATTCTCAGTAGCAAAATACATCCTAAGCAATATATTTGCAGAAGTGCCTGTCAACTTTTCAGTGGAGAATCATACATTCCATATAAATCTGTGTGTTATGCACAAAGAAAATTGCCATTTTTCTTACTAGTCTTGCTGATATAGAAATATCACAGTATTTTCTGAGCTACTATTTAATATCCATATCTAAATTAAAGTCCACTTATTTTTGTTTTTGAGCGAGTCACTCAATTTTTTAAACAAATTACATAAAGTTGGTTACAGCTAGTACTAAATCATTAGCATTAAACAATACTATATTTATTATTCTCACCATTCAGTTTTAACATGGGACATCCTCCTATTAATGTTTATAGCAAGTGAGTTAATGAAATTGTTTGCTTTATTCTTCCTTTGAGATATACTGATCTAGGTATCATTGAACTGATTACTGGTACTGACAGGAGTACCTTAAACTAATTTAATCTTTTCAAGGAATATATGTCCCAAATCAAATAAAAAGAATCCTTCAACCTAACTGAAAGCTTTCTCAGGATTTCAAAAAATTGGTTCCTTCCATGAATGAGAAAAACAGAGGAGAGTGGTCATACTACTGAATAATGGGGGCTTACTACCAATTTCTGCACAAAAATGTATAAAATTCCATCTGGACTCAATCTGGTACCAATAGTATGGAGTACCATAAGTACCATATGTCTGACAATTTCTTTTATAAAGGCGCCATTTTAATATATCTAAGAATATGTCAGTTCAAGGACATCCAATTAAATAGGAAATAGTTAATTTCCTCAATATCTGGACCAGTTTTAATTGGAAAGCGTTAATTTTCTTATTATCTGTATATCTGATGAAAACAGTGAGTGGAAATTTGCATTTGGGCCTTGTCCCAGGCGCCCAATTATGGCTTAGTGGAAAGACTAAACCATAATTGGGCACTTAATCTCTCTAACACACATATCCTATCTTTATGATAGACGAAAAAGGAGTGCATTACATGATGAATATTGTTTGCTTCACTAAAATCCTTTCAAATGGCCAGAATATGGGTCACTATTCAGTCCTGGAATTAGAAGCACACTTACTTTTTCATTATAGACGGTGTCAGACAAGGACAAGGCTGTTGGGGTCCACAGCATCTGGAATAAAGCTTCACAGTCCATTTACAGTGGTGGGGAAACTGCACCTTTCAGAGACTTTTATCTAGCCAACAGATTCCCATCAGACTCCTCTATACCCCAGTCCTGCATCAACTCCCAAAATTGGGAAACTGAAATCTGCCCCTACTATCTCTTCCCCGCAGTGTCAGGACTATTATTACAAGTTATTACATGAAAAAGACATATTTTGGAATGATGTCAAGTTGAAGATAGATCAGTGACCCAGTGTCAGCAGTAATGAACATCTGTCACAACACTGTCTTCATTTCCACGTTTTCCCAAAGAAAAGAAAAGCAGGCATGTATGGAAGAAAGGCCAAAAATATACTCAAGGACTGAATAAGGGCAAAGATAAATTACACTCAAAAGTATTAAAGCCTCTTGTTCCTTGTAATTGAAACTATCTGTGTAGCTTCATATTAGATTTCCAGGGTTTTATGGCTACACAAATGAATGAGAAGCAACTTTAAATATACACAGACGATGCCTTATCATGTAAGAGTGAATTGCAGATTAAAATTGTAGTGTTGTGATAAACACTTTCTGTTCTCTTTCTTTCCTTCCAAATTCACATATACCTCCATTCTGTCACCAATAAGTATTGATTCTGTAAATAATTTCTTCAGAAAAAAAATCTATTTTGAATCTTTGAGTATAGGTGCAGAACAAATTTCAGGAATTTATCACCATCCTCACTCAAATTTACACATTTACAGGATGAAAATACTGATGCTATTGGAACTGATGTACCATAACATCAGTATGTGTGTGTGTGTGTGTGTGTGTGTCTCCAGAAATCCTAACAGCTGGTAAACTTGCTAGGATTTCTGGGAGTTGAAGTCCAAAACACCTGGAGGGCCGGTACACACATACGCACGGACAAACACACAATTTGGGAAATACAATATAGGATAGAATAATACATAATGTATTGAAATTATTCATAAATGTTTTTATCAAATGTCAACATCTAATCCATTTTCTTTCAATACAAACTGTGAGGAGAGACTGGTAACAAATAAAATGTATTATTATATTATACTGAATCCCACTCAATTCAGGTTTTGCTTTAGTATAACACCAATCAGGAATTATGTTACTGCAGAAATCAGCTCTTAGTTTGATCACTGAAAAAATTACAATATGAAATATTTAAGAACTTTATGAATACAGTATTATTAAAGCAGTAATGTAAGGAACAGTAATGCAGCAGCTCATTAATAAGTATCTCATGAGTTTCTATAGAGTTTGTAGAAGAACAGCTTTCAGATAGATAGACAAGAAGCACATAATAAAGCACTTCAATAACCAATTTTTAAAAAGAAAGAAACAATTTAGAAGGAATTACTATCTCTGAGCACAAGACTACGCAAACGATTGCAATTCCTACGCATTTCTCAGTAGACATTGCTAATGAATTTGAAGTACTGGTGCTGAACATACAAATGATAGCATTTTTCACACAATTTTAGCACAAATTATCAAGTCATATATTCATTTGTTTTTTAAAACCTGACATCAATATGTCTTCCATTCAAATCTAATTATTTCTACAAAAAAGGAAATTACTTCACAGAAACAGGTATTTCTTTTTGTGCATTTCAGCTGTAAAAATGTCTCAAGAGGCACAATTGTATACACCTCAAACTAAAGGACTACTAATAAATTCTACACAAGTTAAGACAGTGAACTTGTAACAAAGTCCACTTGCTCTTACACTAATTTAGCTGAAAAAGATGTGAATAACATCTATCTCAGTTGAAAAATAGATATTAGCTAATTGGCCATGGGACTTTAACAGTTTTACTAACAAAAAATACCAGAAACACTCATTTACTGGATATATTTGCATAACATCGCAAGCTTGTCATGAACAAGCAATATGCTGGTACATGCTTTCAACTGATCCCACATACAATAAGCCATTTATTCGACTGCCCAATAAATTCAACTGTTGTCTTTTTATCCAACTGAATAAGCATTCCAGATGATAAGCGTATATATTTGGAGAATAATTTTACACAAGTGAGTTTTTGTTTCCTAAAAAGGTATACCATCCATACCGATATGAAGTATTAGCTAAAACAATAATGTTAGACACAAAATAAAGACAACTGCAAGCAACAGAACTTGCTTCATTTTATAAAGCATGACTGGAAAGTCAATTAACATATGAGGGTTTGCATGGCCATATGTGTCCTCTGTTGTTTTAGATATAAGTGCCTATTCCTCTTACTCATGCATAAAATATTTTATTAATCTGGAAAAGGTATCAGATATATCATATTCAAATCAACAATGACTCAACCATGTAAAAAAAGCCAGCTCTGTAGAAGGTTGAGCTTCACTCCATGTCTCTGGAGACTAGGGTTGAAATCCTATTTGGTCATGGAAACCCAGTAACCTTGGATGAGTCACACACCTCTAGCCACAGAAAGCAAATGTAAACCTCCCCTAAACAAATACTGCCAAGGAAACCCTATGAAATATTCACCTTTGGGTCAGGCATGATTTGAAAGCACATAACAACAAACACTGTAAAACACTTAATTAGACGTTGTTGTGCTTCCTGCTGTTAATTCTGTGTGGCCCCACAGAGACCAATAGCATGCTATGTAATGTGTAGCTAAATATATTTTATTCAATACTGAAATCATGAGCTTGACATTACATGTACTAGTGCACAATTTGGAGCTCTATGCCAACACTGGCTGAAAAGCTTGCCCCAGTCACTCTATTTTATTTATTAATCATTGCAAGCATTTGTACATCACCCTTCTCAACCCCCAGAGGGTGGGGGCCTTATTTTTAGTTTATTTACTTTCATTTTACCCAATCTTTCTCCCAATACAGGAACTCAAGACATTTAACAGAAACTATATCTGTCTCCTTTCCCATTTCCTTATCCTCAAGTATTGGAAACACCACTTAAGTGCTTAATGACCGTTAACAAGTTGAAGATTGTATTTAGATGTGATTACAGCTACTATCCAGACTATTCCAAGTTTAGATATGATATGGACAAAATCAGCAGCCAGAGTAGGAGGAAAATCCCCCAGACCCACCAGGAGCTGGATTATCCTACCAGATCACCCAGCCCTAAAAAAAACCCCTCTGGAATGTCAAAAATCCCACACTTCAATAGGCAGTGATCTGTGGATGAAAATAGAACCAACTTTAAATTCCTTAAAATCACTGTCCAGTAGAAAGTACTATATCAATGCACACACAAGGGGATCAGATATTGAGATAGACTTGGGATTGCCACTGTAGCCATGGAAGTATGGGCCACAGTGATACTCATCAACATAGCAGGGTAAAGATGTTTTCCTCCTGGCACGTAAATATATCCAAAGATGACTTTGTAGCAGATTAATACCTAGGATGCATCTATGCCTGAGTTTTCCAGCCATTTGATATTGGAAACACACTCCTGGGACATGTGTGATTTTGCAGAATAATCCAACTTCACTAGGAAACTGGAGGTTAAACCAACCCCTTGTAAGATATTTGGACACATACAGAAATTGTAATAATGAAATATATGGGGACACAAGATATCTCATGAAAACCTTCCATTTATATTTTCTAAAATGTATGAAGTATTAGTAACATAGACTCAGAAGTTTCTTATTATGTTCACACAACACATCGACACCCTTCAGCCTGCAAAAAATGTGTCACGATATAGTTTGCTAAGCTCTAATGTACACTTTAGAATTCATGAAGTTTGACATTATTTAAACTGCCAAGACTCAATGCTATGGAATTATGTGGCTTGAAGTTTTACAGGGTTCTTTAGTCTTCTCTACCAAAATGGCATGTTTAGCCTTTAGAAGAGAAGGCTGACAGGAGACACGATGGCCATGTATACATATGGGAGAGGAAGTTATAGGGAGGAGGGAGCATGCTTGTTTTCTGCTGCCTTGGAGACTAGGATGCGGAACAATGGCTTCAAACTACGGGAAAGAGTTGTTCAGCCGTGGAACTCTCTGCCCCGGAGTGTGGTGGAGGCTCCTTCTTTGGTGCTTTTAAGCACAGGCTGGATGGCCATCTGTCAGGGGTTGGACGGGATGGTCCATGAGGTCTCTTCCAACTCTATGATTCTATGAAAAAGTGGAGAGTGCCTAACCAAACTACGACTCCCAGGATTCCATAGCATTGAGTCATGGCAGCTAAATTTTTCTATAGCAGGAAATAATGCTTGCTTAGTAGAAAGGTGATAAAAAAACATGTGCTCAAAAATTATTATATTCCCACTGGTCAACATAAATTATTGTTGGCCATCAAACCAAGATATACTGTTTAGAATTCTGTGATTGCCCTATGCTAGCACAGCTTTCATTTCACTAGCAAGCACAATTTTATTCACTTACATAGCACTTTAAATAACACCATAACAAATCTACCTGTCTTCCTTCACAGTGCTATACCCATGGCTTTTTTTTTACTCCTGGCATTGCCAATGCAACATTTGTTGACAGGATTTCAGCTAACTTGTTGATTCCTTAGAATCCCAGTACTATCCCAGGACACTGCTCCAAGATTCCTGCATAGCTGAAAAAGACAATCCCTCCTTCCAGCTTATAACAAGGATTTGCAAGTTAAGTATCTATGCACAGAGATATAAAATGCATTCTTCCCCAAACACTTACAATACTCTACATTCATGTTCCTTGAATTTGTTTAATAAGCAACCATTTATCTGCAATCTGGTAGCCAATCTGGAAGCCTGACGCAATGCACTGAATATCAGGGTGTAAAGGCAAAAAAGGGTGAACAATAGGCATGATAACAAATCGAAAAATGGCGATTCTAAAATCAAATGGGGGGGGGATTTTTTTTGATTAGTATATCAAAGACTTACAAAAAAATTCCCAAAATTTTCGGAAATGTAACTTAAGTACTAACGAAATTCGTTAGAAATTCGTATGCCAGAGCATGCGCTTTCAGATGGTTTGGCCTACAACTCCCAGAAATCCTAACAGCTGGTAAATTGGCTGGGATTTCTGGGAGTTGTAGGCCAAAACTTGAATAAACCACACTGAATTCTAGATGGGACTCTCCAAATAGGAAGGAGGGAGGGAAGGAGGAAGGGAGGGAGGGAGGGGTTTTTCTATTCTTGGAAGCAGCAAAAGAAAAGGAGGAGGAGCCCCCCCCCTCGCTCCTCGCTGCCTCTCTCTCACCCCGATCCTGAGGGAGCGAGGGCCCAAGTTTGCCCAGGCTGAGAGGAAAAGGAAGAGGCCTGAGGCTGTGAGGAATGGTGGGAGTTGAAGTCCAAAACACGTACCTGGAGGGCTGAAGCTGGTCCCTGCGATGGGGCAAGGCAGAGCAACGGGGAAGAGAAGCATCTGAGAGAGCGCCGGAGAGAGAGGAGAAGAAGCGCGCGTGTGTGTGTGTGAATCAGGCCCCTGCGATGGGGCATGCATGGCAGCAGAGCAACGGGGAAGAGAAGGGGGGGGAAGCCTGGAGAGAGAGGAGAAGCGTGCGCGCGCGTGTGTGTGTGTGAATCAGGCCCCTGCGATGGGGCATGCATGGCAGCAGAGCAACGGGGAAGAGAAGGAGGGGGGGGAAGCCTGGAGAGAGAGGAGAAGCGTGCGCGCGCGTGTGTGTGTGTGAATCAGGCCCCTGCGATGGGGCATGCATGGCAGCAGAGCAACGGGGAAGAGAAGGAGGGGGGGGGAGCCTGGAGAGAGAGGAGGAGAAGCGTGCGCGCGTGTGTGTGTGTGTGAATCACTTTCCAGAATGCATTGCCTCTACCTAGCAGCAGCTTCTTCCAGTTCCCCCATAGAAATGCGGGGAAAAGAAGAAGCTGAATGAAGGCGGGAAGGAAATGAGGGGGAGAAGATAGGGAGAAGTGAGTAGTACAATAATTAATTAATTAAGAATTAAGAATTTCTAACGATCCTAACGCAAATTGTTGGCCTCACGGACCGTAAAAGGAAGTCTACTTCCTGGTTCGGGCAGCGATCCGTAAAACAACAAAAGTCCCATTAATTACGGATTTCTAACGAATCAATTAGATTTCCGTTTCAATTTTAGCATGCCTAGTGAACAAGCCCAGATAGGTTCCCAATAAAAACATTTATCTAATATTCCAGCAAAACATACATTCCCATGAAAATGTCTAACACAATAGCAAGTATAGTAACTTTAAAAGTAAGTGGAAGGTTGCAAATATTGATACTAAGGGCTTCTCAAAATTAAAATTCATGGGCAGACATCTCTATCGACAGCAAAGAACCCTTTAAGTAACATAATGGCTTGCTCTTTACAGCTCACTCACTCCAGAGGTTAAAACCACCACTTTTCTTTAATGGTAAAACTGTGGAAGCCTTAAGAGCTTTGGCAGACTTTCCATCTTTTCACAACTGTCTCACAAGCATCCAGTCAATACTATCCCCGAACATCTTGTTCTACAAGGAACACACCTTCCATTGGCTTCTCCAAAGTACTCAGATACCAATTTAAGCAGATAATTAAGCCCAATATCTACAATGTATACAATGTCATGCATTGTGCATCCTAAGCTCTAAAAAAATTCAACTAGGCAGTCAAACAGTCTCCTAATTAAATATCTTTCATCATTTAGAGTGACAGGTCTTAAAGCAGGGAGGGGCAAATGTGTGGGGGTGTGGGAGCCAATTTTACCTCCAATGCCTTGCTCAGGGCTGCACAGAACACTCTGACAAACCAGAAATGATGTAAAACCATCTCCTGATGGTAATTTTGGCTAGAAAAAAAATTTTGATTGAAGAGGAAAACTGGAACCTCTATCCATGGCCTGAGGGCAGAAAATTACCTCCAAATAACCCCTCCAAATGACAAGGGCTTTGTGACTACAAAGGTTGGACCCTATGCTAACCATTGACCACACTTTACTGTTATCATTCTTCTTATTTTCTTTTCTTTTCATGCATTTTAATACCTTTGCCTGATGAAGAAACCAGTAGAGTTTCAAAAACTTGCATGAAGTATTTTGTAGTTTAAAAAAAACACCTTTGGAACAATAATGGTATTATTTTTTGTGTGGATTTTGCTGTATTTACATGCATTGTCAATACAGATTCCCATGAATAAATCTATAACTGGATTTTTTTAGAAGGGTACTGGTGGAAATGTTTTGCTTGTGATATTCTGTGAAATCTTTGCAGCATAAGGGAAGGATTTCTCTTTTGGTGCTTAGACTAGATAGTAAAGCTTCAAAGCAATTATGCTGTGAATAAAACTACATATACCTTTAACCTGAAATTAAAAGCTAAGCAATGAGCTATTACTTAGGATGTAATCATTCAAAGGCATCTAGGAGTATTCATGCGGACCCCCCCCCAAATCCCAACATCTCAAATGGAATCACATAATACATGTGTTTGACTTGAATTTAATAAAGACACTAAATATTTTGTATTAATTTTATAATACAATAGCTAAAGACATTTTTCAGAAACCAGAAGTGTTTGAACTATATTGCTACTGCTGCTATTAGAATAGAGCTGGAAGAAACCACATGGGCCATCCAGTTCAATCCCGCCATGCAGGAAAAGAACTATTAAAGTACCCCTGACAGATGGCCATCCAGCCTTTGTTTAAAAGCATCCAAAAAAGGAGTTTCCACCACATACCAAGGCAGTGAGCTCCATTGTTGAACAGCTTCTATTGTCAGGAAGTTCTTCCTAATGTTTAGGTGGAGTCTCCCTTACTGTAATTTGAAACCAGGGCTCTGAGGCCTAATCTCTGGGGCAGCAGAAAACAAGCCTGTTCCCTGTTCCTTATGACATCCTTTGAAATATTTATACATGGCTATCTTGTCTCCTCTCAACCTTCTCTTCTGCTGCCTTAACATACTCAGCTCTTTAAGCCACTTCTCATAGGGCATGATCTTCATTTCTGACTTCTGGCAACCCTAAGGTGAATTTACCATTGTAGAATTTCTTCAGAAGCATTTTGACCTTTCTCAAGGCTGAGAGAATATTACTTGTCCAAGGTCACTACGTGGATTTCAAGGGCTGAGTAGGGATTGAAAGCCTGGTCTCCCAGTGTTCAAACCAATACACTATGCTGGCTCTCTACCCGACTCTATATTTAAGAAAATATATTTCTAGATGTGTCTCAGCATTGTTACTCAAAAGTTAGGTTCCAATGAGTTGAGAAATGCATCATTCAAAAAAGAAAAAGAAAAAGGAATGCATAACTTTAATGTACCTTCGCTTCACCTTCCAATACTCTCTTTCTCACGCTCCACAACCTCCCTCCCGCCATACCTGAATTTTTCTAAAAAGATACTTTGGGCAACCTCAATGCAAGAGAGACAGTCTGCAACTAAACAGATATTTGTTTCAAGTTCCACAAAAGAGTAAACTTTAACAACTCTGATTTCATAGCCAACATGCAGGCTCTATTTCAAAACAGAGAACCAGTCTTTAAGCATCCAGAGATGTGGAAATGTTTACTCACTAGCTATTAACTTGACTGTTTACTTAGGCCAGCTTATACATGATAAGCTTAGGCTTTGATCTTGAGATCTGAGGAGCAAGCCAGCTGAGAAACAGGAAGGTCATGTCATATCCCACAGTTGCCTATTTGGATGCTTCTTTCATGCTGATTTCAAGAAAGTTATGGCTGCACAAATTATATTCCTATTTACCCTTGTCTACCTATGGAAATAAGATTGCTCTACATAATCTCTATTTCTGTTATAAGAATTCATTTTAAAAACCTCTTCAAGAAAGTAGGCAGAAGGAGAAGGTAGTCTGTGAAAGAGCTATTCATAGAAAGCACTTGAAACCTATCAAATCTGAAATAAAGACTTATTTTTATTGGTGTTTTCAAAAAAAATAATGTCTTCACTCCCCTTTCAGGAGTACACCTCCATGGAAACAAAGCTAACTGGTACAGAACTTGGAATTTTTTTACAGCGCTCTAAAAAGTAGCCCCAGAACCGACTTTCCCAAGCTCAGCCACTGTAATAAGTGGGATTTACTTCTGAATGGTCTATTCAAGAATAGGCAAATTTAATTAACATTCACACCATCAACTAAGATTTCTTTTTTTAGCTGATAATTCTATTTACATAGCACAATGAATATACATATATGGGGGAAGAGTCATGTATGTACCGTATGTATAAAATAAACAAGTAGACAAATCAACAATAGAAGAGACTAATTCATTTCTTTTCAGAAAACCAGAATAAACCTTGAAAGAGAAGAGTTCGGAAATGGATAAAATATTTTGGCTTAATAAAATCTTGGCACCATTCTTGTATTAACTTGAAAGGTTGCCCATTTGTTTGGTTTTTCAAAATCTGCAGGCTACATTAACTTGGGCAAATTACTGGCATAGGGCAATGCCACTTAAATAAAACACTTAGCAATATTTTTTTAATAAATATTTAATATTTCTTTTGATACCAGACAAACAAATGGTAGCAAGTGGGTTTTCAAAACATATAACTACTTTTATGGTTTGTGAGTTCTATAAATATACAAATTTATAGTTTGGGGTACATCCAGTTATATATATATGTATATATATGTATATATATATGTATGTATATATATATATATACACACACACACACACATACATACATACACACACCTAAACTACTGCACTCACACTTCTAGAAATGTTAAATTAGTGAAGTGTAAGAATCAAAAGCATTCTATAGTCTTAGGGATGATTTGAAGCTGTCCACCATCCTAATACAGCACGCTCACCATATCAAAGTATTTCAATTCTTGCACCTGCCATAGATATGAGAAAAATGTGTACCTGCATTCACACTGCTATCATTTCCGAATATGGGGTGTGACAACCCATGGTCACTGGAAATCATAGATCTGGAGGTCTGTTATACTGTTTGCTTTGTTTGGTAAAGCCTCAGAGATCAAGAACACTAAAAGAAAATGCTTCTGCAATCAGTTTGCTCATATTAATAGCAAAACTACTCAATGTCATGGCTCTCATTTTCTGAAAACAGATGTTGCACATTGTTTCAACTTTTCATCTTGGTTCTTCAGAGAATGTGATCTTGTATGAGACAGATCTCACGGTATTCCTCAAAGTGACAACAAGGTATAACACCAGCACTGGTTTAGATGCAATTGTCTATCTGTGACCTGCTGATTAAGTTCCTTTGAACTAAAACAGTTCATGTCCCACTCTCTGACAACCATGTGTCTTGGGTATCACCCACATTCACACTCCTCTCCATCTCTGCTGAAAGGACCCTGCTGTCCACTTTCTTTGAGCCAAAAGAATCCTGTGATGTGCATCTGTCATCTAACACCTTTAATATACAAGAAAATTTTGCAATATTGGAGTCTGAGAAGCAGATGGCATATATTAGCAAAAATGACAGTGCTATGCTCTATTAATTAGGATCAAAAGAAAAAATACAGTTGGGGACAGGAGGGGGGGGGGAGTACTGTTCTATGCAGACAAAATCCCTTGGAGTTCTTTCTCTCCTTGATTTGAATTGGTCCCAGACCAATTTCTTGGCTTATGAATATTGGTGAGCTTCCAATTTTTTCTGAAGAGGGAGAAAAGACTAGGACAATAGAAAACTAAAACACTGATTAAAATGCTAGACCCAGGGAATGCCGGTACCTTGGGAAGTCTGATCTGGCTACGGTCGTCTACGCTCTGGTCACATCCCGAATAGATTACTGCAACGCACTCTACGTGGGGCTGCCTTTGAAGACAGTTCGGAAATTGCAATTAGTCCAGCGGGCGGCAGCCAGATTACTAACTGGAGCTACATACAGGGAGCATACCACCCCCCTGTTGTGTCAACTGCACTGGCTGCCTGTCCAATTCCGAGCTCAATTCAAAGTGCTGCTTTTGACCTTTAAAGCTCTATACGGTTCTGGCCCAGCTTACTTGTCCGAACGCATCAGCCACTACATCCCACCTCGTAATCTAAGATCATCCGGGGAGGCCCTGCTCTCGCTCCCGCCTACTTCTCAGGGATAGGGCCTTCTCAGTGGTGGCTCCCCGCCTGTGGAATGCGCTCCCTATTGATGTACGATCCACCTCATCCCTCCTGGCATTCAGGAGAAAAGTAAAATCCTGGCTGTGGGACCAGGCGTTTGCACACCAGCACAAGGCAGCCCTTTAGATGGGATTTTAATGGAAAGTGGATGAATAGGGCCAATGCTTTTATGGACAGAACATTGTTTTAATCTGGAATGAATGCGTATGATGTTTAGGTAATTGTATTTTAATGTATTTTAATTGTTGAAGGGTTCTGGGGTCTTATATTGTTACTGTGTGGGCATCGAATTGCGCCTTACTGTAAGCCGCACTGAGTCCCCCCTCGGGGGTTGAGGAGAGCGGGGTAAAATCTTGAAATAAATAAATAAATAAATAAATAAATAAAATTCCTCTGTAAAGCACCTCCACTGGCTGCCAATTTGTTTCTGAGCCTGATTCAAGGTGCTGATTTTGACCTGTAAAGCCTTAAAAGGGTTCAGATCCATGGGTTGTTGAGAAGCATTCTCTCCTGACGTTTCACCCACAATTATAGCAGGCATCCTCAGAGGTTCAGGTCCAGCTTACTTATATAACTGCATCTTCTCATATCACCCTGCCCGATTCCCAAGATCGTCAGGGAAGGCCCTGCTCTCGCTTCCGCCACCATCCCAAATGTGGCTGCCGACGATGGAGAGGGCCTTCTTGGTGGCTGCCCCAAGCCTTTGCAATACCCTCTCCAAGGAAATTAAAACAACTTCCTCCCTTTCCTCCTTTAAAAAGCAGATAAAAGCCCTTCTGTTTAGGCAGGCCTTCAGTGAAAAAATCTAGACTGAAGTGTCAAGAAATGTCAAAAATGTTATCAACTGGAACAAAGTGCAATATAACCTGACAAGATGCCACATTAATGCATATTATTTTTAAACTGTTATTTAAAACCCGCTGCACCACCAGGGGGGCCTATTTTTATTATTATATGATAAGACGCAATGGCAGAAATGCATTACTTGATTTAAGATTGGGAAGAATGCTTAATTCTTAAATATTAATAAGTATCTTCAATCCTAGTTCCTATTGGAAAATTTAGCTAAAAATAAGCTGCTATAAGCCCCTAATGAACCATCTATACTTACAATCTCCTTCTACTGAGAAGCATTCAAGTTCATAGGCAAATATGTGGCAGCAGATAGGGATGAGCTACCCTATATTAATTCCTGGACGTCCTGCCTAAGAACAGTAAAAGACTCCTTCCCAGACACACAATGCTTAAAGAAAAGTAAACTCAAGCAGTACAAAATCTTAATAAATAGACCCATGCCATTACAACTGAGGGAGTCCACAAATACAAGAGTTGTTTTGTGGTCACCTTGTAAGAGCTGAATCATAGCATTTTCCTATTTATCATGAATTATACATCACTAATTGAGGCTGCAAATGCCCAATACCTACTGGATTAATATTGTATACTGGAACAGAACCAGTGCTAATTATTCATTATTTCAGTAATGATGAATGTGCTCAATAGGAAGAAGCAATTTAAATATCTCATGCATGGGTTGAGCAGTTAAATCCTTTTCCCACATGAAACTGCTTCTTCCAAAATTGTCCTGCTGGCAATTATTACTTTTGAGTCCTACTACAAAATCAAAAATGCTGTAAAAGAGCAGTTTAGGGAAGAAAACATGGGGATAGGGTTCATCTCACCCTTAATTTGCCACTTACACCCTCCCATTCTTTGCATGCTACATTATTCATGCTGATGCTTCTCCCTCCATTGTTACCTTGCTGTAGCCTGATGAATTTGTAGCTGCTGAAAAAATAGTGGAACTGAAGGGCTTCTCAATCAGCTTTCCTGGGAGACTAACTATATAAATCTCTCCTTTCCTTGAATTATGGCACCTGAATTTAGCCATTATAAGAATCACCATGTCCCCCTAAGAACTTGCTTTGCTTTTCAGATTATAAAGCTGTAAGAAGGGACCAATGTTTCCAAATTCATAGCCAAGGATGGCTATGAGCACAGTTCCTCAAACACTTCACTGGTTTCTATATAATGCCAACCTTCTTTAATATCCCTTGAGCAAGATTTAGATCACCTAAACTGGTTTTCTTCACCTAGGTATCAGAGAGGTTATATTTTTTTATTTTAAAAAAAGAAGCCAAGGACATACAGTACAGTAGTATGAACCCAACACATTTAATTTAGCTGAATGTGATTGAATGAACTAATATCCTATTGATTTATATGGAAATTCAGTGCCGCTACCTCAAACTGGATTCATCTCAACAGCTTTAGCTCAACAACATAGAAGGAATTAAATGGAGGCTTCTTATGAAGAATGAATAAAAACTCACTTTTTTAACTTTAAAACTTATATTTATTTATGTATTTATTTATATTTCGTTCTTGTATTCCGCTCCTCCCAGCAGGCTCGGGGCGGATCACATAAAATTACATCGACAGCACAGCGCAACATGCGGCATGCGGCCAGTACAGTCAATAAAAACATAAAACCAAAACACAAAAGCCACATTAAAACAATTACAGAGGTCAGAGCATGGGTTAAGAGGGCATACAGTGTGCATTATATGAAGAATATGGGGCAACATGTTTGTCCTTTCATTCTGTAAAAGTCACAGTGCATCACAGAAGAATTATTGTTCCTTCTATATTAAACTTCTTTTAAATGATTCTACATAGGCTTCATACAGTGACCCGGAGAATCAGTACAAACAAAAAATGTATTTGTGCAAATGACTTCTTAAGTATCCTGTTTTTCACAGAATAAGCAGTGCCCAAGAAATCTTTTCAATGATAAAAAGAAACAGAGCTGCTGTGTATCATTTCACATTCAGGCATATTCAGTGTTACTAACATTTAAGCTTTATCATATAAACAGAGTTGAGAGTGACAAACATCTCCATTTAACTGAATTGCTGAAAATTCACCTTCATGTGGAATGCTTTTCAGAACCAAGTATGCACTGGTGTGCCAAAAGCACAGTAGTGTACAGGGGAGTGTGTATGTAGGAATATTAATTCATACAAGCAATGCTTTAAAAGAAGATTGAAACCCTGTTCTTCCCAAGAACTACTGGCAGGCATGACAGACACTCCAGCATGGCACCATGCAGAAAGAGGTGGATATGGTGTCTGAAGGTCTTAGCAAGATGTAGGCATACAGCCAATTGGAGCACAGAATGTTACTTATGTAAGTTAGCATAAGAACACCACCCTCTTGCTGGTTAAGTAAATATGCTCAAAATGCATTCAAGACTCAAATTTCCAACATTCCTTCCCCTCCTGCACTACACAAAAGAGAAGAAAATGATTGGAAGAAAAGCACAATAAAGAGGAGGCTCTACAAAGGCAAAACCACAAGGAAAAAGGTGTAGAAGGAACAAATAGAGGGGACATTTGCCCACTTCAGGACTCAAGCAAAATGGCAAGATATAAGCATTAATATAAAATAAGTATTTAATTATAAAGAAATTTTGCACTATCTGAAGCCTTCTTGAAGTTTTGGATTTGTGTCCTTTCCAGACCCACACATGTATAACTTTGTACATTACCTGGAATAAACATGTAAAAGAATCTTTTAACTTTGAACATATTTGTGCTGGTAACCTGCCCCACGCCTGGAGGAATATACTATATCACACAAAAATCTAATTCTGTATATATGTAATGATCACTTGTTAACTGTTAACAACCAATATTCAAACTTGGTCCACAGCCAAGTCTACTAAAGGACATGTGACTTTTTATTTTCTGTTGCAAAGATAGTAAGATAAAAACAGATTGTATAAATGCTTCCACAACAGTTACTATCAGCCACTGATAGTATGAGAATTTGTCATTGCTTACCACAAAGTAAGAGATTAGAATTCTTTCTGTAAATATGTGTTTTAAAAAAGAATGAAAAAGCCTTTTTGACTTTTATTCCATTAATTTACTAGTGGTGCTAACTTCAAGGCCAATGATACTTTGATCACTTAAGCGAGCAGAACATGGAATGTAGTGGGAGTGAAGGCAACCAAGAGGAGGTACCTGGGAACACAGAAACTCAGGCAAGATGAAATATAAACTGAATTATGCTAGAGAAGACATAATGTAGATCCTTAAAATGTTTATACTTTGGCAGAAAAAGGAACACATAAAGTAATCGAGCAATTCACAATATTAGCACTCTGCTCTAGGAATTTTTTAAAATATCTTTCCTGTATCCCTGCAATTCAAAAATCCAAATAGGCTGTACCAGGAACTCTGTGGTTTAAACCTGAAATATGGGGAATTTCCAAAAAAACAAAAGTTGTTGTTTCTTACTCAAAGACAACATTTCACTTTTGGCAAAGAAACTTATACTAAACAGAATTCACATTTCCTTGGGAAGAGGCAAGCACCAACAACATTGAAGAATAGCTCTGAATTTCAACTCTGCCCCACTGCCTACATAGACTAACACATACACACCATATTGGTCTGTATGAGAAAGGTTAGAGAGGGTAGAGAGAGAAGAAGATATAGCCACACCACAGCTTCACATGTAAAAATTTAAAAATCCTTTTAAAAATGAAAGCGCAGAGATTCCTTTGTAATGTCAGGACACCTCCTCCTCTTCTAGCAAGTCACACAAAGAACGGCAAAGAAAGGGCTGTTATCAAGACAGTGTGAAAAAGGGAGGATGAGGTCTCAGACACATCAAAGCAAGACTGTTATCACCAGCATCTGTAGAACTAAAACAGTCTCTAGTTCACAAGGGGAGTTATGTTCAAGCCACCCATTTCCTTAAAGCCCCCACATGGGTGGACAAACAATAGCTTTAGTTGCTTTTTTATTAAAGGTCACATTCATAGACTCACCCATGCTAACAGCTAAGCAATATCAAAGAGCAAAATTGACTCTGACTTCACTAAGGAGATAAGCCAGTGGTCTTGCACACTGTGGTATGAACTCATTTTCATGGGACATTGATTTACATAAAAATGTTGTAGACTGTTCATTGCTTGTACAGCGTCTAGCACATTGTGCAGGATAGATATAACACTGAAGCTGTTGAAAATGTGAGAATGGTACCTTAATGGGTTTACATTTTATTGTTTTTCTGCAATTCTTAGAAGCAGACACAAAACTGTTGATTAATGCACCATACAAGAATCCATGACAATTGCAAACAAAACCAAAACCACTTCTTTATCCACATCTCATAACAAGGATGGGGAACTTCCGGACTTTCTCAAATTAATGGACTGAAACTGCCATTACATCAAATCAACAGCAACTTAAGGCAACTTATTGCGGTATCCATGAAGTAGGCTATGTATAAAACATCTACCATGCCATGAAGAGGTTGGAATTTGAGGGCAGGCTGGGGATGATTAGTTGAACTCTCCATCTCTGGACTTAGGTCACTGCAGCCTAAGAGATATTGACTTTTTCTCATTAGCTATGAGATAGAATTCAACAGCACCTAAAGCAATGATTCTCAAACTTTTGTTCTCCTGGTGTTTTCAATTTCACAACCTAGGTTTCCTCACTACTGACCAAACTAATTTGGGACTTCTGGGTGCTGAAATCCAAAGCACCTGGAGGACCAACATGTGGATAAGGGCACCACATGTTCCCCACCCATGACTTACAGAAACAGATTGCTTCAAAACTTTAATAGCCAAAAGTTTGCTAGTTATGACATTTTACTGCTCAAACAAGGAACCGGTTGTCATTTCTTTCCAGACACCTTCAGAATTTACACCTTTGGGAACAAAGGAAATGTTACACAATGAATGCTGCATTCCTCTCCGTTAGTCAAGCCACAACCCAATATCACTTTGCAGATGTTACCTCCGGTGAAAGGGTAGCATAAGGATTGCTTTTACAGCTTAACAACTACCTTACTTCAAAGGTTTCTGCTGTTCCATCCAGCTTGCCCACATTGCTGCCCTATAATTTAACTAATCATACCAGCTTCATTTTCATGCATTTCCAACCTTCTTTCATGGGTTATTCTTGTACTTGTGCCTACTTGCCCATGGCATCTATTTTGAGGATCAGCTAAATATTTAAGTCCCCCAGAAAGGTAATGCATTCAACCACGCCATATATTTTTTCAGTATTTAGTGAAAATATCAAATCCTAGACAAGCATATCAAAATAGCAAACATCAATTAAAATTTTTCTATTTACATGTGTAGAACCCTTAAAGAAGAAAATGCAACTCTTAAGGAAGTGCATACTATAGGTGTTACTTGCTTTAACTAAAACGAGGAAACTTGGCTTTGTTTTAAGGGGTATTATTATTGAATTCAACTACATGGCATGCTCTTATATACTGCACATGGGGAAGTAATGTACCCACCTTTCCAGCATTTCAGGTCTCTAAACTGTGTTTAAATACCATCAGTTAATTTATATGCCATTCATATTTATAGTGTCATAAATTTCAGTGGGACTCAAGTTTAACTTACTTTGGTTTCAGCCTCCATGCTTATGTAAATTCTGCAAAACAGGCCAGGATAAAAAACTGTTTAGGGACTGGGTAGCATTTAGCCTCATGGCTACACTGGCATATCACAAAATAAATAATATCCCATCACTTCTAGCTGCCTGCTTTGGACAAATTATAAACAAGCCACATGCAAATGGCCTAATGAAAAATGGTGAACTGGGGAACTTTGGGTTCCGCCAAAGGGGTTTGGATGCTTCATGTGATCCATGAGCCACACTTTCCCCCATCTCCTATAGACTCTATACGTTGTGCCCCCATGGTGCTATTTCTTATAACCTAATGCAGCCTTTCATTATATGAAATCATTCAATTCAATTATTCACCTAATCTCAATGATTACAAAAGGTCTTCTGAGCATACTTCTTAAAAAATTGTTTTCACAGGGCCAAACAGCTATAGTTTGTGTCATTCATTTATAGGTCTGAATCAGGTAGTAGGCAAATTTGATCATAAATTCTTCCTGTTTAAACAGGTGCTGCACTTAGACACTTTCACCAACTCAATATTATGTGCTGTATTTTCCTTTAAAGCAGATTGGTATAAATGTAGTCAATTTGATCTGCAAGATCTGTAACAACTAGCAACCACATTTTCCAGAGAGCACAAGTGCTTATGTGACAGCCATATATACATCATTAACACAATATAAAAATATTCATTAAAAAGTAAGGTATCCACAAGAAGTGTAAGGACAACAAACTTCATCTTAGCATCTGACCTTATTTGGATGGGTCAATGATCATGCTGTCAGGTACACAGCAAACGCTTTTCAATAATAAACCTAAGGAAATCTGATTATTAGATGGCTATGAGAGACAAGGAAGGCATACAGAGTGGATTAACAACTACCTAAATAATGTGAGACCATAAAAATTAAAAAGTAAATACACTGACTTAAAATAGTTTAAGAACTAAAGTGTATGGCTAAAACAAAGGTTGTTTCCTTTAAAATGGCAATCTTACAATAAAATTAGGATTTAAACATTCATAAACTTCACAGTAGTCAAAAAAGGGGATCAAGACTGACAGAAGCCTATAAAAATGCAGAAATCAGTAAACAAAAACCAAGACTTCCATGATCCCAAACCTTGATTTCAGAGACAATCTTATAAATAGAAGGTTTGATCAGGTTTTAACGTAGAAGCTCTGAAACCAGAAAGAGCTTCTGTCGATAAAACAATCTTTACAAAGCATTCAGAAACACTATGAATCAAAAACTTCCTTGAAGGAAGAAGAAGCAGGCATGTTTTCTGTTGCCTTGGAGACCAGGACTCAAAGCAATGGATTCAAATTACAGGAGATTCCACCTGAACATTAGGAAGAACTCCTTGACCAGAAGCGCTCTTTTAACAGTGGAACTCACTGCCTCAGAATGTGGTGGAGACTTCTCCTTTGGAAGGCTTTTAAACAGAGGCTGGATGGCCATCTGTTGGGGATGCTTTGGTTGTGATTTTCCTGCATAGCAGTGGTCCATTGGCTTCTTCTAATTCTATGAGTTATGCCTCTTCAACACAGCTCATTTCATTCAATATCACATTCTCAATTGTGATGGTCTAATTAACTCCAAGGGAAAAATAATATTTTTAAGGAGATGTCTTCTTACTAATAGTATTTAACCAAGAATCTTTGGCTAATTGATTCAAACTCTGTCTTATTTTTGTAAAATCTGCATAGAAATATTAAGGTGAATTTCAAAGCCATAAGAAGCATCTCCAACTTGCCCATAAGCAATTTGACCAATTAAGGAACTTTAGCCTGAAAATTCAACATTGTGTATTTTGAACCCAAGTTGTATTGGGATAGTTATTTCTTCAGAGACTGTCTCTTTCCCAAACAGGCAATATTATTTTGCACAGTGTTCAAGGACACTGAAAAACATAAATGAAAAGTATTAAATGACTAGCACTGATAAGAAAGAAAAGTTGAAACTGCGAGAATTCAGAGGTATGTACAACCTCAGATTTACCACCTTGGTGTAACTTTCTCCCTGCAACAATGCAACATACGGGCAAAGATCTGTATTTCTTTATAAAAACAAGATGTAGCATTAAGAACATAAAATGTGATCTACTCTATACAGCAGATCCTTTATATCTGCTTGAGTTTAGTTCCAAGAGCCTTATGGATACAAAATCTATAGGTGCTCAAGTCCCATTATAAACGATGGCATGTATAATGGTAAAATGTGTCCATTATACAAAATGGCAAAATCAAAGTTTGCTTTTGGAAATTTTTAACGGATATTTTCAAGCCATGGATGGCTGAATCCATGGATGCAGAAACTGTGGATATGGAGGGCCGAGTGTATTAGTTGATTCACATATGATACAAATCTTGCTAGCGTTATTGTTTCAAAAACTTTAAACTACTGCAAGATCCAATTCTGATTAGTAATATTAAGAAAGTGCTCAGCTGCAACAATGTAGCAATTGCAACTTTCCATTCAGTGATTTGTCATTTCCCTTGTTTGTGCTCTATATACTTGACAAACATCTTTATACAGAAATATCACCCAAAGTCAAGTTCACGGCCTTAAATCAACAGCTGATCAGAGATCTGTCCATGGATCATGACAGTATCAAACAGAGATGTATGAATTATTACTATACCTTCAACATTAGTTAAGACCTCGGCCTAACAGAAACTATTCAGCTAGCTTAAATCTTGGAAAAACTTACTGACGACTGAATTAAGGTAACCTAGTGTGGATCTACACTGTAGAATAAATGCAGATTGACACCACTTTCAACTGCCATGACCTAATACTATGGAATCCTATGATGAGGCAGCAACATTTTTTGACAGAGAAAGGTGAATGAAAGAGCTAATAAAACTTCAGCTCCCATGATTCCATAGCATTGAGCCATGGCAGTTAAAGTGGTGTCAAATTGCATTAATTTTACAGTGTAGATGTATCTAAACTTTTATGAATGAAAATTAGTCCAGTAAGGCCCCGATCACATGCATGCTTACCTTGAAGTCAGCTCCATTTAACTCAGTAAAACTGACTTCTGAGTATGCATGCACACCCTGCAACAGACATGCCCTCCTGCAGCATTCCCTTTTACCTCTCTGCGGCAACTGAGCAAACCTCTTTCACACAACTGCCCTTCTGTGAAAAAAAAGAAGCCGCTGGCAAAGAATAAACATCGGTGAGAGGATAGGAATGCTATTTTCAATTTTCTCAAGACGCCACTAACGTCTCCTTATTAAAAAGAAAGAAACGTTGGCTCTATTCCTTTCCTGGCTCCAGTCTAAACACACACACACACACACACACACACACCCCTCCTTGGAGAAGCTTCAAACCAGCAGCCAGAGAGAAGGAGAATTGCTGCCTGCCTGCTCCAAAAAGGTCCCGCTGTTTAGCCTGAATGGCACCCAGCAATTTAATGAATTTAAAAATGGAGGGGGGAGATGATGACTGTGGTGGCAGCGGCTGCAAAAAGGGGTGGGTCTTTTTTGTTTTCTTTTGGGGGTATCAAGAGAATGGACTTTGGGCTTGGAACCAAAAATGGGAGAGGGAGGGAGACAGATATGGACTCTTTGTGCTCCCACTAACACCTTAAGCAGACACAAAGAAGTCCTCCCCCTTTTACACACAAAAGCTTCTCTCTTTCACCTACCAAGTGAAGGGGAGAGTCCTCTCTCCTTTTTCTCTCTGCTGCGCGCAAAAATCCCTGGAGCCACACAGTCAAGACTCCCCCTCCCTTATGGACTGAGGATCCAGTGTATGGATGGGTTTGTAAAGCCCCTGAAAAGTGTCTCCTCAGCTTAAATTCCTCCAGTAGAATATGATGCCTCGGAGTGTAATG